>JAHHFK020000002.1:0-309889 GCA_024533555.2 Aedes koreicus | reverse complement strand
TGCTTCACTTAGTTTTTCCCGGAGCTCATCTTCCTCTTTGATAACATTTCGAATACGGAGCTAATCGCAGTTCTTTTTTTTGGTTCCAAATCGCATTTCGAATCTTCATCTTTTTTTATGGTTATGGTGAACGGTCGCATAACCGAGAGTTGGTCCACTTGAGGGACCAGTTTTTGTCTAAATCCTAGACCTCCACGCGGGAGACACTTACGGTACACACATAATGCAAACAAACCAAAAAAAAAAGTCCGACATCCAAACATAATGCTAGGCTTTTTATAATCTCATTTGCATCATTCGAGGTCGTCAATCGTCGTCGTCACGTGCGTGTGCGTCGCTGGAGATTGTGGCACGAGGTGGACAGAGAGCGCGGGCGCGCCCAAATCAACGATGACATGCCAGAATGGGGTTCGATTTGCAGATGTGTAACTGTAAATTCCTAAACACACTGAACCACGACGATCGACGGTGGTGGCTGGGTGTTGGGTGCGGTGGCGAGCGACCTCTCGGTGAGGAACGCGCACACACAAAAAGCAGGGCAGGTCAGCAACCGCGCGTGGTTATTAGGTCGTGATTAACCAGTTTTTCTCCGGCCAACGGTAGACCGAAACTGACGACTCATTGTGGACCAATCGAACAGGAAGCACTCTGCCCTGTCGGGAATTAATTTGGGCAATCAGGTTCTAGGTGGGTCAATGGAAAATTCAACATTGTATTGTTTCAATATTCAAAGCAAAGAATCAACACTGCTTAGAGGAAAATTCAAGATCAAGTTATAATCGGATCCATTACTAGATAAAACTGATAAAAGCAATTGCTTATAGTTAATAGTTGTAGTAAAACCCATTAAGCCATAAATAACCCCTAAGACAGACAGTTCAAGATATTGCGCTGGCAGAGCTCTTCAATTATTTTTTTGTTAATTTAATTGCATCACGAATTTGTTTCTCCGTCCATTCCTTCAATGGTGCGATGAGGCTTATTGGCAATAAAATCAGTTCAAAGGAAAGGCTGCACTGCATAAAAATAAACGAAAAAAAAAACATCACATCGTGCCACCATAAAAGTCTGCCCGAAGAAAAGTTTACATAAACTGCTGCACAGATCCAGCCAGAGCATTTATAGGAGGAAAACCGGTTCCAATCTGGAATGTGAATTCAATGGAAGCGCGAGCAGTGATGTGATGGTATGATTGAGAAAACGGCCAAAAAGTGCAA
Organism: Aedes koreicus; assembly: GCA_024533555.2. Lineage (NCBI taxonomy): Eukaryota > Metazoa > Arthropoda > Insecta > Diptera > Culicidae > Aedes > Aedes koreicus. The sequence continues at coordinate 308,672 of JAHHFK020000002.1, read as the reverse complement.
TTTTTCGGGTGGAAAATTGTAAACTTTTGTAAGCGGGTGAGATTTTTGTCTTCTGGTTGCCATAATCTCGAAGACAAATCAAAGGGTTACGTTAGCGGCGTGGAGCAGGTACCAGCATTTTTTCATTTAGATTATTTATTACGTGTTTTTCGATGGACTGCGCCAAAAAATACTGTTGTGTGAGTCACTCTTTTGTGAAATTGCTTCAATAAATAAATCCGGGTTGGCTTGAGGATCCCTCTAAATGAGAAAATCCCTCCGTGGTTACAGGTTTGAGAGAGTGTTCGATTTAAAAAGAAATTTGCTTGCTCCCTGTTATTCTATTAACAACTAGATGAAAATAGCTTTATTTCTTCATAGTAATCAAGATTTTTTAAAAGATCAGCGAGCTTAGAGATAGTCGATAGTCGAAAAAAAACTCTTTGTCAACTTCGTCAACGAATCACGAATTTCGGAACAAGTCATTTTCTCCTATACGAATATACACCATGAACAAAAGTCATGGAAACGTCAAACGTGTTCGCAAAATCAATTGATAACGCCTGCGTAACGGTGCTTCAGATACTTGCAAATACAAATGTCATGGAAACGAGAACCCTAAAGCCTTATATGCAGCTGTCCAGTAAAGACCTGAAGTAATTTTTGCCATTTCTACCGAATTAATTTTGGAAACTGGTCCAGTATTGGTGAAATGTCAGTTTTCCTTGCGGAATAATGGATCGGAATATTATTCTGCGAGGAAAAGTAACAGCCCCATTAAGATGACATGGGCATGGGCGTTACTAACGTTACGAAGTTTTCCCTCCTTTTCAGCTGCAGCTAAGTAATTCCGACAGTTGAAGCATTTCTTGACTATTACTTGTTCTATCCTAATGCACATTACTTTGGAACTGCATACTACACTGAGAAAAAAGATTGGTAAACGCAAACATATTCTAGTTTCGTTAAACCGGAATTTTACGTTGAATTGGGCAAAAACAACATATAAGTTTGATTTGACTACCTACGGTGGTTAAAACAAACTACACAGAAAAAAAAATCTGAAATTTCATTGTGTTGTGAAGGAGCAACTTGCATGAAATAATTCTATCAAAGATGAGCTTCTGCATACAATAATATCGGCAATGTATGGAATGTCCCAGAACTTTACACGATGTATAATGCAATTTTTTATGTTTTGTGACGCTCCATTTATAAGCATGATATTTTACAAAAATTCACACTACTTTTCCGAGCTGTGTATGATTTTAAGTAATTATTTCGGAAATCAAGCAGTTAAGTTCAACTAACATCCGTTTGCATTTACCATTATGTTTGTTGATTTATTATGACAGCTACGAGAACAAACAAATTTGTTGGTTGATTCTACCAACACTTATGGTTTGTTTCAAACAAATTTAAGTATGATTTAAACTGAATTGCTGTTTGAAACAAACAAACGAAAACGGTTGAAACAACAAACATTTCCGTTTACAATCACCTACATTTCTTCTGTAATTACCAGAAAATTTATTGAAATAAAATGCTAACAAACATTAAAAAAATGCACATTTACATTTATAGACTTCTCTCAGTCTAAGAGAGATCTACAAATGTTAAAGCGAGTCTTTCTACCATTTACAGTTTTTTATTTTAATTAAATATTAAATTTTCACCTATAGGTATTGTTGAGTGACAGCGTTTGAGCATGCAGCGGAACCGGATGACCGAAAATGAAATAACCCAGAAAAGTTAGTTTGTTTCAAACTAAATATTTAGTTGTTTTTTCTCCAAAAAAAATATCAGTTTGGTTTAACCGCCACTTTGGTTGAATCAATCTAAAATTTTAATTTGTTTCCCTGAGTCTACACAACCTGTGCTTTGGTAATAATAAACCCCTTTCAAGGAGGAAACAACAAAAATATTCGTGGTGTTAATGTCTTTAGGTAGAATCAACCAACCTGCCTGTTTGTTACAAAAAAAATCGTTGGATTAAAGCAACAAAACGGATTTTTAAAACAACTAGTTTTTTAGTTTGGATGGCAACAAACAAGTTTGTTGTTTCAAACGGATTTGTTTTTTTTCTCCGTGTAGCCTTAACGTGATAAACATTCATGCGAGGTTCTTACTATCATGATTCTATTCACAAATGTGGAAATGTAAATCAATAACTGAAATATTACAGATTGAGTATTTTTATGACTATTCCGATGACCGTGTAGCAAGACATATAAAAAGAAAAACACTATGTACAGCGGGAAACTAAAAAATAGCGGAGAACAGTACAAAATGCACTGGTGGGGTAGTATGAACAACTCCATAAATATGATCAAATCTTCAAAACTATAGCTTTAAATGGAGTAATACTTCATCAATGTTTACATAAAACAGCATAAATATTAATATTGTAGAACAATAAGGCACTAAATACGCCAAAATGTAAACAAAACTGAACAAATTGTAAATAATAGTGTTATTAAATAAGCTTTTACCGTGCGATAATATCCATGATGGCCAAAATAGATTCACTGGTGCGTCTTACCTCAATGATCGGGTGCATATTGGGCAATGAAACAAGCGTTTTACCCCGGTGTCGTCTTGGGATCAAATTGAAAAAGGTTTAAAAAATCATGAAAAATTATCGTTTTAAAATTAAATCACATTTGATCTACAAAGAAAACATCGTAATGCGCATTGAGTATGGCGTCTTCCTTAATATCAATTTCCATTCCCTAGTAATTCACGATGATGCTTAAACGGTGCGTTTTGTACCATCCTCCCCTAAATGCAAGTTGGGAAAAGTGTCTGGGACAACCGGAAAATGCAAGTTTTTCTCAAACCGTTGATGTTGCCAGATGTGACGAAGGGCTGACTTATTTTGCGACAGCCACAGATCGCCAGCCAGACAAGGAACTTCTCTCCGATATTAACAGCTTCTTCTTCTTCCGGATGGCCTCATGAACGGACAGCCTGAATTTGGCGACGTAGAAATACCGGTCCCAGTCTGTTTGGTGTCATCGTTGATATACGTCTTGTCACCTATAACACCGCAGCTGTCTTGCGTGCTTTGTACCAACCGTGTTCTGCTTATCCCTCGGCACAGTGATTCCATTCCATACAAAAGGCTGAAAAAAGTCTAAAAATTGATTTTACATAGCTAAGTTATGTGTTTACAAGTAATTTTGAGCCGCTGATTTCATATATGCTATTTAAATTGTCATATTAAGCCACACTTCCGAGATATGGCCACTTTATGGTCCCCTGGAAAATCCGGAACATCCGAAAAAATGGTAAATTCATTAGTCTCGTCCTAAAGCAATAAGATGTTTTTCAAAACCATTTTTACATAAAATGTAAGAAGTAAAGAGATGTGGAAAACAGTTTATGGCTCTGAATGGCCATTGAGTGGTCTTCCGGAAGTTCCGGAACATCCGTAAAATTTGATAATTCAGCAATTTCATACCAATCAAAAAAATTTCGCAATATTTGGTAAGTTTGTTCCTTTGCGGAAAATATATGATTCCAATTTTTCATTTTGTCATTAGGGTTACCCATTTTAAGATAGAAGTGGTCCAAAAAACAAAATCTTAGTTAATATATATTTATCGAATAATTACAACTTTTGAACCACTGAAGCGATTTAATTTTATAAATAGTGAAAGAAAATGAAAAATAATTAGTTATAGTATTAAGAAAATGTTTTATATTCATACAAATTAAATCTTTTTATAAAAATCAAGCATAGAAATGTCCAGTTTTTATTATTTTAGTGGCGACTAAAATTTTCATGTAAATTTCATTTAAGAAAATTCAGACAATTTGACGTCAGTCATTATAATTATTTTAATGATTTATACAAAATTTGTGCATTCATCTATTTAACCCCTCTTACAAAAGAAGGGTATGCGAATCGCTTGGAAAATCGACTTTTGATCCGAGGCTCGAAGGACCGAGTGTTATTTACCCTTCAACTCAGCTTATCAAGATCGCATTTTTCGGGTTTGAAATAACAGCCTCTGGAAAATAAACAGTATCAAAACTTCATCAGCAATCTTTCTGAGACGCAGAAAACATGGTGAAATGAATTTAAAATAAATTTGAAAAGACAACAATAACTGATAAATCTCACTACAAAAATACAAAGTGCCAGTGCATGTTTCCAAGGAGCCAGAACGTAGGATCGATTCGCCTTAGGCATCGCGGGCCTTGAATCAGCAGTTGGTTTCCCAAGCAATCTATATTTTTTCTTTGTCAAAATACCTATATGGTATAAATCGCGTCGCTCTAAAACGAAAGTGATACACAACACTTCAGATATTCTGGATGATCTGGAGGACCATGCAGTGACTAGTCGAAATCGCAAAAGGAGTAACTACAGTGAATTCGTTCTCACATTACATGTAAATTCACTTAAAAATAAAAACCTAAATTTATACACGTATCGTGTGATCCTACACTTTTTCCCTGTAAGTAATAGGAATACGAACCCGGATGAGGGCATTGAAGTCCTGGAAACTGGATAACATTACCATTTCACTTATTTTTGAGTTCTCATGTTATTTGACGTATCGCATGATAGGTTTTTGATCCAAATCCGAATCTGGCCACTTTCCCGGGAGTAGCCGGAACATTAACCCGGATGTTATCAATGTGGATCTGGACTTTTGATATCATCAGCATTGAACTAATTTTCGTATTCTCATGTAATTTGAGGTGTCACATGATGAGTTTTGATCTAATTCAGAAATTGTCCACTTCCCCGGGGGTATCACCGAAACCAGTCAACCAATTTTAATAAAATTCGTATGGGGCTACAGTACCTTTCATTTGACGGTTGTTTCATTCAAATCGGTTCAGTAGTTGCTTTGGAAACTGATTTAGAAATTTCGTTCCACGCACACATACACTATACACACACATAGACACACACGGGCATGTTCAGTTCATTGACCTGGGTTCGTTGTACATAACACTCGGCCCTTCAGGCTTTGGATCAAAAGTCGGTTTTCTAAGATATATGTATTTGCACTTCTTTGTAAGAAGGGAAAAAACCGTGGTAATCTAGTGCAAGATTTATGTATCTACCAATCTTACGGGTTTTCCAGACATTCCAGGACTCTGGCCTCCCGGAACCGCACTTGCGCAAAATGAAACTCATATTTTCGGAAAGTTGACAAAAAAATCTTTAAAATAAGCCTATTGTGGTATATGTGCGCATGTGCGCTCACATTTGAAAACTTAGTTGAAGTTTTTTTTCCGATTCTCCATACATTTTATATGGGAGTAAAAAACCACGACCATGTAGGACCCCTTCTTTGAAATATTGTAGAGAGCACAATTTTTATCCAATCTTTATAAAATTTTGGAAAAAGAAAGTTCAAATAGTGTACAAAATTTAAAAAATATATTTATTGTAAAATGAAGAAGTTGATTTTTCGACTTTTTTCCGCCTTGGAATCACTGTGCCCGCCCACAAAAAAAAATCAAACCCATTCCATTTCTTTTTTTTCAAAACAAAACAAAAAAAAAATAAAATTAGTCACATACACCCCCACCCACACCGCCACGCGATAAGTTTTTTCATCGCCCGGCCGGTTCCGGTTCTTCTCCCCCCTCCACCCCCCACCCAACGAATTTAATGTGTAGTTTAGATTTTTTTACTCATCCACCAAAAGAAGTGTTTTGTTTTTATATATACATACAAAAAAGTTTTTTTTTCTCTTTTTTTTTTTTTTTTTCCCCCAAAGAAAAATTCCCCCCGGGGTTTGTAAACAGCTATTTTAAAGCCTGTCCACGTTAAAGTTCGGGTACTTTTCTTTCAGTGTAGATTTTGAATTATTTCACGGATCGCTGAAACGTTTCACTCATATCACAGCTGAAACTCGTGGTACAACATGTTTACATTCTTGTTACATTCAGTAAAATGGCGTCGAATCAATTGGATGTGCCCAAACGCATTTTGTACGAACGGCAGCAAAATCCGAGTTTATCGGTACGCGATCTTGCCAAAAAACTAAAACTGCCGAAAAGTACCGTGTTTTGTGTTTGCAAATCATTTGACCAGTGCTTGACTGTGGATCGGATGGTTGGAAGCGGCACAAATCTAAAAGTTTGTTCCCGACATATGTACAAGAAAGTGGTAGTCATTATTGAGAAAAAATCCAATTTTTCTGTGCGAAATGTGGCTCGTAAAGTAGGGAAGTCAAAATCATATGTACAAAAAGTAAAGCAGAGGCAAGGACTAAAGGCGTACAAAGTGAAAAAGGTGCCCAACCGTGATGATAAGCAACATTTCACTGTAAAACGTCGTGCTCAGTCGCTTTACACCAATTTGTTTCAAACATTTTCTTGTATCATAATGGACGACGAAACATACGTAGTCGAAGACTTTAAACAGCTTCCGGGTCTGGCCTTTTTTACCGCAATGCAAAGGAACGCCGTTGCCGAGCATTTCCGGACAAAGAAGGTAGAAGGCAGTGTTTAAGGTACAAGAGGTCAAATCCGTGCCAAAAACAGCCAATCCACCAAACTGTCCAGAACTTCACCCAATAGAGAAGCACTGGGCTCTAGTTAAGCGGAAACTCTTCGAAACTAAGAAGAAAGCCAATGGTACCGATGATTTCAAGAGAAGGTGGAGAATCGTCACGGCGGGCGTATCTGAGGATACCGTACGGAACCTGATGGCGGGTGTACCACAGAAAGTTCTAGAGTTTCACAGAAAAAAAAGATTAACATCTTAATCAACTGTTTTTAATGTAGATATAACTCTATTATTGTAAAATAAACAATAGGTTTTGATGAATTATGTGTAAATTTTTCGTGCTGTTATTATTTTGGTGCCCGAAATTTAACGTATAGGCTTTATAAGTGCCTGTTACGGCGTTTTCCATTGTATTATCATGCGAAACACTATTGCATTAGTGATGTTATAGTGTACTTTCCAAGCGATTCTACGAATGAATCAACATCACAAATGTTGCTTACATGATGACATAAAAAGTCAGAGCTGAACAATGTAAGTTCTCGTTAAATCCAATGGAACAATATACAAGTTGCTTCACCACACACCAGGCTGCTGACAAGTTCCTTCTATGAAGTTGTAAACAAAAACCCACCACAATACGTAACGTCATTCCATAAATGTCTCAAATTCCTGAACACCTTATGAAAAAAATATTAACATCTGAACCTGTTTCCCTTACTTAGTCACAGCAACAAAAGCAGCCTCTCTTCACCTAGCGCTATCTGATACTCCTCTCTCGGCTCACGTGTATCGCACAGCCTATCATCGCCTACGTAACTTTACGCAGAACCCCGCACAATCACACACAACATCCCACCAGTCCGCAGACTCAAGAAAAGTCACATGGTTCCACCTGTCCGCTGCGTATTCGCTTGACCCTCCCTCCCCAGCATTAGCAAATTGAATATTCAAATTCGTCCGGTCAATTATATATGCTTACCGCGCAGTCACTCGTTTCAACCCCGACGACAACGTCGGCGACCGGTCCAACCGTTTTTTCAGTTTCAAGGAAAGCAAGAATCGCGTATTTTTCCCCATCAAATCACCCACCCCGATCACAAAGTGATGGTTTCGATTTTGCGCGACCGGCCATCATCAATGAGCAGCAATCTTTTGTTTTTGCGCCGTGCACCCAAATATTGAGTAGCTCACCCCACCGTCTCGGGTGCTGCCCGATCGTAACCCAAGGTCAGTCCGACCTTGAGATTCAAACGTGCTGATCATCCTACGCTATAAATGAAAAGAAATAATATCCTTCGATCGGACGCAACAGCGAAGGACTCGCGATGTGCCGTATTTGCTGAAAATTGGCTCTGACCCCATTAGAGAGGCATTTTCTTCTTTTCCATAAACAGTTTATAAGTAGTGGTAATAGTGGAGTGCAGTTTAATTGGTTTCAGGGTGCAGTTCAGCGCAGTGGTGGCAAAAAAAAAGAAATCTTATGCAACACGAAGGACGTTTATTAACATTTTTCTATACACCAACCGGTGCGCCACAGTAAGTTGCTAAAAGCCGCTCACCCGGTTGTCTGGTCTGACTTCAGTGCAGCGGAGGCGCTTCGAAGTTGTCGCGAGCTCGTGCACACTCCGAAATCAGGGGGTGACAACTTTGATACAACATGTGTCTCCGAACGACCTGTGTCATAAATAGTCAGTCACTGCTCAATGTCTGTAACGGATTTAAACAGTTTTTCGTGTCAAGCCCGTCCGCCAGTCAGGGGGGTCCGAGGTAATTAAAATGATCTTTCACCCTAATTTGGATGCCCAGACTGCGCACTTGCTCGATTGTCTATAACGGTCGCTAAGGTGCTGAAATTGAATTTTGATTGGCTCTTACTGGACTGAACTGGAAACCGGCGGCAGAGCTTGTGACAACTTGTAATAATTTCTAATTATTATCATGAAGTACGTTGGGAAAATATGACATGCAGAGCTAATTTCATAACTTTGCAATGATCTTTGTTAAACAGACGTAAAAGGAACATTTCCAATGACTTCACATGATTTGCTACTCATTGTTTTCAAAATTTTGAACAATATTTTCAGGAAGTACGTCCACCATATCATAGAACACAATGTTCAGTCTATGGCGGAAACGTACATCAGACTCAAGGTCGAAGCTAGCAGGATTGGACTTGTCATAACTCGATCAAGGACAATATAAGAGTAGGTGAGGTTAGAGGAAAGACAACGTTACAGCCTCATTACGAATTCAGATTGATGGTGACGAAATCGAGGAGGTAGAGGAGTTCTTATTTCCAGTCTCGTAACCAAAAATTAAACCTGTTCAACTCGTTCAATCTTCTGCGTTTAGTTGAGCAAAGGTAATTCTTTAGTTCTGAAACTGTACGGCAACAACTGAGCATTATTCAAAATGCCAATGAGAACTCAAAAATCAGTACTAATTCGTTAAACAGAAGAGTGCACATTTCCTTGACGTGTCACAGTGCCGAGGTTTAATTTGTTGTGGCCAACGCTACGTTACATTATTAAAGGGAATGATAAAATAAGAAGAATCTTTTCTTTTTCCTTAGTATTTTTTTTAAATAAAGGATCGAGTTTCTGTGTTCCGGGTATCCTTATTTCTGTTCTAAGTTTCAATTTAAAGCAGCCAGCCGCAGAAATAACTGAAGCTCCATAAGTTTTAAGCTCAAGATTTTTAGATGTAATATTTCTTAAAGAAACTAAATTTCATAAATTGTAGAACTTGGTGAGATCATTCCAATTATTTGCTTTCTGGTATAATCGGTTTTTTCCCTTTACTTTTCTAAACATATCAAATTTCCTAAAGCAGCTACTTTGACACTTTCAGTATGGTGTCATGGTTTTAATTGTCTGATGTTTATGAACGCTCTTTTCAGTGGTAATTTCATGAGTAACATTGGAATCAAGGCCGGGTTAGTGTGATATTCGGTATCAAAATCAACGTCAAAGCAATCGTCAAAGTCAATTTTAGTCAAATTCAGAGTCAAATTTAGAGTCAAATTCAATAGCAAATTCAAAATCAGGTTCTGAATCAGATTAAGTCTCGGAATCAGATTCAGAATCATACACGACGGGGTTCATTGTGGAATCCTCTGGAAACTTGGAGACGTTTTTGGGCAGGGAACTGAAGTCAACCGCTTTTGCGTCCCATGAACAAAGTCCAGAAATACTGGATGCGTTTCTGAGACAATGTTTCGAGTTTGTGAAGTTGTTCGAAAGGGCCTGTTTCTGGTTACAGTTATGAAACAAGTTCAAGAAGAGAGATTTCATTATCATCTTGGTGCATGATCCATTTTTTTAACGGAATTGATGAATTTTATAATTTTAAAAGGTGGTGGTTATTGAAGGCACTTCTTACGTTCGTGCCGAAAAAAATAAGATAAATTGAAAGCTGCAAAACATAAAATTTACACACTCACAGCATTGTTTTTGGGTGAAAACAAGTTCTGATAATGCTTTTTGTAACAAATGATAGTAATCTGACGAAACATTTATACACCATTATTTTTGGTACCAAAAAAATGCTTTTCATCAAGATATTTAGCATGAAACACAAAAGTGTGCCATAAATGTGGGTGTTCTATATCCAGTGTAACAGTTAATCTTTAAGTTATAATCAGATCAAAGTCAGAACCAGATTCAGAATCATTTACAAAAGATTCAGAGTCAGAGTTGGCCCAAGTAACATACAAAACATCTTTGTGCAATGATTAATAATTGATTGTTTTATAAATGTATTAGAAATGTATTGCAAAACATGCCTAGTTCAGATCGGGATGAATCTCTCGCATCAATCTGACTAACGATGGTGCCAAAAATAGTTTTTTCACTGCTGGAAGTGATTTATACTTTATCATTGTTCTTAAACAAATTTATAAAACATGAACAGGACAAGATTTTATGGGTAGTTCTAAATACTGTTGATATTACATTACACCAACCATGTTTTGCAAAACGTGTTCTTTTTTCTCATAAAGATGAATTAGTTCTACAAGATTGTGGTTAACTGCCAACGGGAAGCATATCATAGATACTCAGAGTTTAGTTTTCAACAATCGGAGGTGGCTTAGCAAAGAAGTAACAAACCTATCACGCCAAAGACTAGTATTCAAATCCCACGGTTGGCGTTGTTATATTTTTGTATGAGAATGATTTTTTTTTCCATGTGATGTTTTATAAGGCTTCACTTTTTGAACTTTTTATTTTATATTAAAGTATGAAATAAAGTGTTGTACACATATATTGATTACCTGCATTTATCATTTAACAGTACTTTCAACTTGTTTATTACAAGTTGTGTTTCTTGGGGGAATCGAGGTCGGAGTCATAATCAGAGTCAGAGTCAAATTACAATCAGGATCAGGATTATAATTAAAATTAGAGTCGAACCAGAAGGAGATAGAGTCGAAATCAGAGTCAGAATCAAAGTCAGAATCAGAGTTAGAACCGTAGACTCTAAAGTCAGCATCAGAATTAGACGTCAGAGTCAGTAGCGGAGTCTGAATCGGAGTCGGAATCTGAGTCAGAATCGGAGTCGGAATCGGAATTGAAATCAAATTTGATGTTGAAAATCAGTTGTAATCAGAGTAAGGATCGAAGTCAGAGTCAGACTCAAAGTCAGAATCAGAATCAGAACCGTAGACTCCAAAGTCAGTATCAGGATCAAATTAAAAGTCAGAATCGGAACCGGAATTAGAATCGAAGTCGGCATCGGAGCTGGAATCGAAGTCAATGTTGAATATGGAACCGGAGTGGGATTCAGAGTTGAACTCAGAGTCGGAGATAGAGTCGAATTGAAGTATAAGTCTAAATCAGAATGAAAAACCAAATTAGAACCAGGAAGCCTAATATCACCATCAGAATCGGAATCAGATTAAGAGTCATATTCAGAATCGAAGTCAGAGTCATATTCAGAGTCACATTCAGAGTCATATTCATAATCATATTCAAAATCGGAATCGAATTCGGAGTCGAAGTTAAAGTCAAAGTCAGAAATCGAAAGTCGAATGAGGCTCAGAATCAGAATCAAGATTAGAGTCAGAGTTAGATTCAGAGTTAGAGTCAGAGTCAAAATCAAAGTCAAAGCCAGATTAAGAATCAACGTCAATTTTAAGAGCCATAATGAACAATTAAATCAGTCCAAATCAGGTTCAGAGTCAAAATCAGTATCAGAGTCAAAATCGGATTCAAATTCGAAGTCAAAGTCAGATTCAGATTCAGGATTATAATTACAATTGGCGTCAGAGTCAGAGTCAGAGTCATAATTGGAATCAAACTGTCAGTAAAAATCAGAATCAAATAGGAATCTTTGAGTCGGTGTCGAAGACGGAATCAAAGACAGATTCAAAGTCAGAGTAGACTCAGAGTCAAAATCAAAAACAATTACAATAAGAGTTAGAGTCAAAATCAGAGTCTGAATCGGAATCTGAGTCGGAGTAGGAGTTAGAATCAAAGTCTAAAATAAAATCGGAATCAGGATCAAGATTATAATTAAAATTAGAATCCGAGTAAGAGACAGTGTCGAAGCCAGAATCAAAGTCAAAGTCAAAATCAGAATCAGAATCAGTATCAAATTTCGAATTGGAATCTGAGTCGGAATCGGAGTTAGAAACGAAGATGGAATCAGAGTCAATGTTGAAGTTAGAATTGGAGTCGAAGTTGGTGACAGAGTCGGATTCGGAGTTGGAGACGGAGTCAGAGTTGAAGTTAGGGCCAGAACTAGAATCGGAGTCGAGATCAAAGTCAAAGCCAGAATCAAAATCAAAAACTGAATCAAGATCGTGATCAGAATCACAATGCCAGCCAGAGTCAGAGTTGGAATCAATGTCATAGTCAGAATGAAAATCAAAGTCAGAATCAGAATCGATGTCAAAATTAGAGTCAAAATAAGAGGTATACCTTAAGTCAGAATCAGATCCAACGTCAGAGAAGATTCATAATCAATTGCAATTGAGTCAGCATCAGAGTCGGCATCGGAGTCTGAGTCAAGTTAAAATCAGCAACAGGATCAGGGTTACAATTAAAATTGGCGTCGAGGTCAGAGTAAGAAGCAAAGTCAAAATCAGAGTCAGAACCGCAAACTCAAAAGTCAGAATTAGGATCAGATTCAAAATCAGAGTCAGAATCGCAGTTGTAGTCGGAGTTGGAATCGAATTCGGTGTTGAGGATGGAATCGAAGTCGGAGTCAAAGTTAGGCCAAAGTCGGAGACAGGTTCGAAGTCAAAATCAAAATCGGAATCAGAATCACAATTACATTCAGAGTCAGAGTTAGAAACACAGTCAGAGTCAGAATGGAAATCAAAGTCAAAGTCAAAATTAGAGTCAAAAACGTTTGACAGGCATTTGTTGATGTTTCATTGACAAAAAAGTTGGTGAAAATTTTTCTCGATTGATAGACGCATCTCGAAATTACGGATCATGGAACTTGAGAAAAAAAAAATAATTGTGCACAAACATCAAGAGAATCCTTCGTGGTCTGCCTCAAAAATAGCAACCGTGTTAAATTTTCTAAAGTCAACGTTGTGTCTTGTAATCAGGCCTTACAAGGATACTCTGAGTGTGGATAGAGCACAGCGCATCTATCATAAAAGTGGCACTAGGGACAAAGAGCTGAGAAGAAAGGTGTTGAGGTACGTGAAAGGCAACCCAGGTGTCTCCATACGTTATTTGGCAACGAAATACGATTCCAGCTTTTCTACCGTGCGTAAAATCCTTTCAAGGGAAGGATACAAGTGCCAGTAAACATCCGAATCGCTCCCTGAAACAAAATTCAGTGACCAAAAAGCGAGCACGATTACTATACGAACGAGTTTTGACGAAATTTGATGGCTGTATTTTAATGGATGACGAAACGTATGTCAAAATGGATTATAAACAAATCCCTGGACAAAAATTTTACCTGGTAATTGGTCGTGGGGATGTCCCTTCCAAGTATAAAATTTGTTTTGCTGATAAATTTGCTCGAAAACTAATGATTTGGCAAGGAATCTTCTGCAGTTGTGGCCTTAAAACCAAGGTTTTGATCACTTCTCACATAATGAAGTCAAAGATTAATTAAAGAGTGTCTGAAAAAGCGGATTTTACCCTTCATTCGGCAACACAAGACCAACGTTATGAATTATGGAGAGTGTGAGCTGTTTAGTGGAATACCTGTAACTAGAAATGTGCAGACTTCTTCAGTGTCGTGTACTAATACTCGACTTTTAACAACACTGGAGAAGTCTGCACATTGTAGACAAAATACGCTTATCTGTCAAGATAAGCAATAAAAGTAGTTGGAATTAAATGGAAATTACTAATCGTTCTTCTTATTTTCTAGTTACCAACATTATGTTTTTGCCGGATCTAGCCAGCTGAAACTACTCTAAGTAGGTACTGGAATGGTATGCTGCAAAAAATGTTAATTTCGTCGCCAAAGAGATTAATTCTCCAAATTGCTCTGAGTTCAGACCGATCGAAAAATATTGGGCAATTGTCAAGCGAAAACTTTGAGGATGCGGTAAAGAAGTGACAAATGCACTTAAATGCGTTTAAAGTGGAATAAGTTCGCCGGTACAGTGTCACCAGCGACTGTGCAGATCATGATGGCATCGATCACGAGTAAAGTGCGACAGTTCATTCGAAACGGTAAAATGTAATAATTTGTTACATATTGTTTGAAAGCTGAATAAATACCCTTTTGTTTGACGTTTTGATCAACCGTGTATGTTGTTTAATTCTTGAGTTATGATCACTTGAATGCGTCCAAATTTACTTTGAATCGGGCTTTAGAAAAAAAAAAGTGGTATATTCATCGTAGTCCGCGTCAGCGCTAGCTAAAGTGTTGAATTTTCCTAGAAACGGCGGCGGATGGCTCGTGATCAAAACGTACAGGAAAACCTTGACGACGACTCGGCAGTCTCAAAATAAACGCCCGAGTGGAACTGTCAACCGTCAGCTTCATGAAAAGGTCGTGAGGTGCATCAGAAGTATGATGTCGCCCGTAGTACGGCGCACCGAATTCACTATCGCAAAGGTTCACAGGCATACCGCGCCGGTAAGCAACCCAATCGATCACTCAAGCAGAATACCGTCCCTATAATCCGTCCTCGAAAGCTGTACGACAACCTACATGCATACATTTGGCCGGATCTGGCGAGTTATCACTACAGCCGGGAAGTACAACAATGGTACAATGTCCGAAAATCCTCAATCCACTCAATTGTCTCCAATTTAGGCCCATCGAAAACTACTGGCAATTATGAAGAGAAAAACTGAAGGACGCTCAGATGAAAAACTGGTGGGATAAAACTTCCTTCCAAACACGATATATAATAATTTGGTTCGTATTTTTTTTTTCATAAAATATAAGGAACACTTCAGTGAAAACCGTTTACAAATTCGTTAACTTAAATCCGAAACAGACCCAAATGAGGTTGTTCCTTTACTAAGTGGGCCATGCTTTATTTGATCTAGGGACCGATTTGAATCAGCAGTAAGGATGCTTTTTATATCACACACTAAATGAGCTTGATTGGCGTCATAGGAATAGGAAATTCGACAATTCATTACACAAATCAGTAGAAATAGATAACATGTTCTATAGATATTAAAATCCATCCAAGAATTGCAGGTAGATCAGGAAAACTAAAAAAAAACTCTCAAACTGTTGAAAGAATCAAAATGACTTTACTTTAGGTTGATGACATACACTCTGAATGTCTTTAATTGTTAAAATTTCAAATAACATCCCCAGAAATTTGTTTAAAACGGGAAAGTTGTAGGTTCTACTCATAATGAATTTAAAGCAGATTCAGAACTGTGGTTTAATGCCTGAACATATTTCTTTCAAATCTATTAGGCAGAAGATTTTATCTGAACCCAAATTGCAAATGTGAATTTTCATCAGAATTATCAACCTTTATCTTTCTGTTAGCTACAATTGGCACAGTTTTTAATTGTTTCGATTGGCATTCCAAAAAGTTCGACTTTGACAACATTCCTCAAGAGATCCTCAAAGAGGTTATCATTTATCATATTCAACAATTTCGTTCGCTCTGGGAGCCATTGTTATTCATTATCATCCAAACAAACACTTTCACTACTTACGGCATAGTTGTATCATAATTACATATTCGTGTTACATTCGACTACTCTCGAAAACATGCGTCAACAAATGTGGTTTTCCGGCTATTCAAAAACAACAACACAGCTTCAATCGATAATTAGTAGGTCCATTCCGTCCGAATTATACTTTCCATCATCAACAAGTGCAGCCCTTTTTTTCCAATTTATCATATTCCCTACAGCGAGAAACGCATACCTGTCAGTCTACGCTCACTCCATATCGGGGCAGCAAACGCGGAAGGATGCATGCAGCAAGTGGCATGTGAGCATAATCCATCACCACAGACCACAATATCATGTCGCTTCGGTTCCTCTCGAACACTCACGCAATCGAAACCAATCCAGTTTTCTTCCCACCTTGCCTTGCATGCCTCTAACTTGACCATATGCTAGCAATGATCATAATATCTGTCTGTCTGTGCCCATCAGTCTGAGGAATATGGCGGTACTATTACACGTGGAACCGATCCTTCTTATCCGAGGGTAACGTAATATTAAACTTGTCTCACCATGCACCTCGTCGTCAACGAAAGTGAGAGTTTTCAGGAAAGTCTCATTTTTTCGGCTTGGAGAAAGATGGTCCATAAAAACCTACCTATATTTTCGACATAACTCGAACGGGAAGTGGAATCTTGCTTGCACTTTCTTCTCCGCGCAGTCTGTCACGTTACTTGGAATATCGAAAAGATGGCCGGCTAATGACGCCGAAATTGTTTTGATGGCCGTTTGAGAGTGCGCGTAAATGTCGTGCGGGTGATATAAAATGCACAGCTCAGCGGGCCGGGGAAACTTTCGCTCTTTAAAAATCGTTTTGTGCAAAATGCAAAATGGCTCATTTTTCGGTTGTCGCAAAAAAAAAACAATGCGTCCAAGATTCGTTGACTGCATAATACAAAAGATCATCGATCGTTGCTCGTGGTGCGAAGGCGATCGTTAACGATCGGAAGGCACGCAGTACGAGTGGTTATTTGTCGGATTAGTTGGCAATTGCCGACCTGCTGGTTGGGAAGGCGCCTTGTTTGGGCAAAACTCTACGATTGACCCTTGATCGTACGTTCACCAAGAAGCGTGATCTATGGAGGGTCGAACGAGAGAACGAGCAGGAAGCAAAGTGAATGGGTGGTTAGCATTTTGGCTGCTCGAGTCGGTGTTTTTCGTTAGACAAAAGATCAATCAGTTGTGCATTGTTTTGCGTAGACTGTCTTTTTTCCATGATGCATTAAAATGAGTTCAATAAACTTTCAAGTTCTGCACGACGCTAGACTCTAAATCTCGAACCTGAATCGAGATTCCTCGAGTTGAATTAGGAAGTACTATTTTTTGGAAAACAACCAGACTTGTGGAATGTATTGTCAACCCGATATTGAAATAATCAGTAAACAACTGTGACATCATCACATTCAGTGGGTAAATTCAAAACCATGCACCAACTCTCCCTTCCCGAATCCGAAAGTTCATCACACAACATCACACCGTCACCGGTCTGGTGAAAATCGAAAGTGTGATACTGATCATGCACTAACCTTTCTCGTGCTCTCTCTCCCTCTCTCTCTCTGTCTCTATCGCCCTCAGTAAAAGTAATATGTCCACTTGCTAGATTTTCTATTTGTCATTAATTTAGCCGGTTGGTAGTAAAATCTGCATCCCAAAGCAACTTGCTTCCACCAGTTCGTACCGAGACGATGGCGGAAGGCCTTGAGTGAGGGGACAAGTCATTATCTTTCAAAACTCAATCTCCTTCGCGGACGATGGAGACATAATGAGTAGATTTACGAGACGAGCAGTCGTGTGGAAGTCATCAACTAACTGATGTAGTGTGGTGTGAGAATGTCGAAACCGCTCGTGATTGCTACTGCTGCGGGTGATAATTGGCCGGTGTTGAGCGGTTCATTTGTCACCTCGGTGATAATCGATAGCGAAATTTGTATCGGAAGGGATCTACATTTCATTTCGCAATCAGCTCTGCGGAATCGGTGTCTTGTTTGCGAATTTTTGGGCCGCGCGATTTGATTCAATTGATAATTGATGTTGCAGAGTAAGGAAACGTTCGGAAACCATTGGACAAACCAAACGCTCTTACGCCTAAGCTACAACTTCGTAACGTGACGTAAAAGACTTCAATGCATCCACAAGATATGAACCCAGTTTCGAGCAAACATTATAACAGTTTTGCCTACTGCCAAACAATCAGTCCAATCATCTGATAACTTTTCGAAGCGCATTTTTTTTCTTTCTACAATTAACGACTCAAAATGGCTGTCCCAATGACCAGCAAAGATGCCGGTGTGCGCAGAAATAACAGCTGAGCTGCTGAGTGAGGTAACTTGTACAGTAGCAGCAGGCTCACTCGCTCAGTTGCAACCACTTTCATTACTGGTTTCGAATTGCACATGCAACTTGGGTGGACAAGGCTGCTCGCAAAAAGACCACAGATCCAAACCTACTGCACTCGCAGATGTCGATTTTGTAGATCTTGCATTCGTTTCTTGTGTCTGTTTGTATTTTGATGCCGGTGTTGCTCGCCCGCTTGCTAGCTTCGCACGTGTGTGCCGCTTGTCGGATCCGGCCTGTTCTGGTTCGATCGAGGTGCAAGCTTTCGATTTCATAAAACAATTTTTCTCATTTAGACAAGGAAAACCATTTATCCACCATTAGAGCGACCCAATCGTTGAACGCGCGGACACGTTTTGCCAACCAGCAGTTCATTCCAATTGCATGATGTTTGAGTTTTGATCTCGTAGTCTTTCGAATCATATGAGTACGCCGGACTGAGAATCGAAAAACAGGTTGTGTCGCCCCTTTTTGTTCGTTCCTGTACTGGCCGTCGTCGTCGTCGTCGTCACCAAGCGACATTGATTGCAATTACATACGTGTTGAATTGCCATTTTTATCCCTTTTGAGGTAGGTATGCTTACAATCGTGATACAGCAAGTGGTTTTCGCAAGGCTCGTTGATTACACAATTGGGTCTGTTTTTATTTTATTTTCGGGGGAACCGAAAGTTCGTGTCCGGTTTTTCGGGTTTCTTGAATTTCTGAATCGCATCCCGTTCTCCCTCAGTGCTGGTTTCGTTTGAGGAAAGTATGAATCGTCCTGAAGTTTTGACATGGACGAATGGCAGTAATTTCTTGCATTGAAGTCAGATATTATTCAATTACTGAGGAATGCATAGGTGTGCCAAAACTTTAAAAAGTTAACCAGGAACCTGAGTGTTCCATTTCGTCTTTGAATTGACATGAGGTCGATGCTTGGTACAACCAACTATTTTCCATTTCCAGCAACAAATATAGGCACTCAATTTCGGTTGTCCAGCTCGGTTATTTTTTAACCGAACTCACAACAGCAGGACCACCTCAGAACTTTTAGTAGCCAGAGTTGCTGAACTCTGTTGAAATATTTACCGGATGAAGTAAAAAAATGTAAAGTTACTGTGATTTGTTACAAAATCGATTGCCAAATAAACCGATCAACTGCAGATGTTGTGAGGTCGGTAAATCGTTACCGAGCCCAGTTATCTAAATTAAGTATGCAAACAAATTGAGTGATCAAGAACGATTGTTTTCTTTTTCTTAAGGTAACGATTCATTCAGTTTTGAAATTCCTACTCCTTGAACGGTACGTTAGGGTAGCAGTTTTATTACTGCATGATATGTGGGAGATGACATTTTTGCTCTCTAAGCTTCACGCTAAGCCTTTAATATATCTTCATCTTTAGTTCCTCTTTGAAGTATCCCGATATTGGCAATCAATCAAAAAGCTAAAACTCGCAGATGACGCTTCGTCAAAATGGATATTACTGCTTATCTTAAGGTGAATTGCTGCTCCGTTTATTTTGTCCTATCTTTTATCTCTCTCTCTCTCTCTCGCAAATTTACCTCGCTCTTTCAAATTGACACATCTCGATTGTTAGTGAATGAACATCATATTGAACTACATCAAATTGCTCACAGCAAGTAAGCATAGAAACTGATGTGATTAAATATCCAATATCTAGTACAGATTCTGAGTTATATCAATTCTAAATTTGGAGGTAATGGCTGCCGTCGAGAATGCTTCAGCGAAGCACCAAACAGGCTGAATCTGTGAAACCGAGGGCTCGAAAGCTGTACGACAAACTTCTGACCAAAAAATCGGACTGTGTTATTATGGACGTTGAAACCTACATACAACTCGATTATAAAACTCTGCCGGGACCACAGTTTTATACCTCACCGAAGAGAAAGGATGTTCCTGGATCAGTGAAAGACATTTATACCGAAAAAATCGACAAGAAGGTAATGGCTTGCTGGCAGGCCATATGCGGATGTGAAAAAATATCCCGTCCATTCATTACGACAGACACAATGAAAGGTCAAATCTACTTGAAGGTGTGTCTGCAAAAAAGATTGCTGCCCTTGATCAAACAGCCTAACAAGCCTACAATATTTTGGCCTGATCTTGCTTCCTGCCATTACTCTAAATATGCACTAGACTGATACAAAAGGAACAATGTCGTATTTGTACCAAAGGAGATGAATCCACCAAACTGCTCAGAGATTCGAGCTATCGAAACTTTCTGGGTTTTGACGAAGACGAAGCTGAGAAAACACATGAAACCAGCGGAGAGGCCAAAAGTGGTGAAAAAGGTAGGAGAAAGCACTGTTCAGAAGCTTAAGAGTCGTGTTAAGGGAAAAAAAATGGAGAACTCGCCTACCCTACGAAAAATCAAGCAAATTTAAATGAAGATGGAAAGAAAACATTGTTAATTACTATGTTTGAGAATAAAATGATCAAACATCACAGTATGATCTTCTTTATTTGAGAAAGAAAGTGTATTTATATTTTTCGGAACAGTCTATAAATTCAATCCTCGCAAACTGACAATACAAATTTGACAACCTTTTGAAATATATCATATCGGCTGAAAAGTTCACGGTCAGACATCCAAGCGGCGCCACAAATAAAAAATGAATAAAGACTGTATTCGATGAAATTTGGACACACAAAATAGGTCACCAAAAATTTTCCTTGAGCCCGATTCTTTTCAAACTTTCTGGAAATAAAGTACTACTAAATGGTTAAGTTTTGACATCATTGGTTTATTGAACCTCTTCTCCCAACCCAAATGCCCGCACCATTGCCTTGACCCCTTTCATCAAATTTTGGGCAATGATAGGACCGACTTGCTTACTTACTTTTAACCACAATTTCTTTAGTTCAAGTTCATTTTCTATCAGTTTTGGAGTTTTAACGAGCTTTGCCTTCATGATTGCCCAAAATTTTTCAATTGGGCGAAGTTCCTGAGTGTTTGGAGGGTTCACGTCTTTTGGTACAAAAACTACATTATTATCTTTGTACCAGTCTAAGACGGGCCGGGCATTTTATGGCGAATTTCGACAGTTTCTTCTTCCGTACACTCTCCGGAACGGCCAACTTAGAGGTGGCGACGTAGTGTTCCTGTCCTGGCATTTGTTTGGTGTCGGCTTTAATGTAGGTCTCATCGTCCATCACAATGCAGAACGGTTTTGTGAGCCACTCCCTGTACAGTTTTCTTGCACGAGTTTTGGCCACCGAGTTCTGTTTATCGCTCCGGTTCGGTGCCTTCTGGACCTTGTACACATGTAATCCAGAACGTTTCATTGTTTTCTGCACAAAACAAACTGAAACTTTCGCCTTCTTCGCAACATCCCTGATCGAAATGTTGGGATAACGCTTAAATTGGTTCAATACCATCCTGGCCTTCTCCGGATTTGATGTGCACGTTTTTTGCCACTACCATTTTTCCGCTTGGTTGTCTTACGGTCCTTGAACGTTTTGATCACATGAGATACGGTTGAATGTGCGATTCCGAGCGGTTTTCCGATCCATCGATGAGAAGCGTTTGGGTTTTCGAAGTGAGTGCCCACAATTTGTTGGCGCACTATTTCTTCATTCGAAGCCATCACTGAAATCACTCGACCGATTTTCACGAAACTCATTACACAATTGACACAACACGATGAAATACATTCAGTTAAAATTTCAATAATTTTTACCCACACGCTAAAAAGTTACGAACAATTGCGTGTGTCCAAATTTCATCGAGTACAGTCTTTACTTACCAACCAAAAGATAGCTGTGAAAATTTCACGGTATTCCGACTATTATTTCAGTAGCTACAGTGGTTTTAGTCACGCTGCTTATGTGATTTTCAAGATAATTGATACAAAAGATTTTCGCATGTTGATTAAGCATTGTTGAGAAAAAATACCATTGAAGCAAAACCTTGGCTTGATAGGTGTTATCGAAACTCTGCACCAGGAAAATCCACCATCCCTTTTTCCGTCGGCCTTCCCTGCCCAACCCCAAAATTAAAAAAAACCCAAAAAATCGTTTTAACAAGCCGTAAAATGAAGTTGCAAAAATAGCTGACACCTAAAAGAAATCATAGGAACCCGTGATCTTTATTTTGCATGAACAGCTGCTTTCTAAAAGTGGTTAACATCCATACCTCTGACGAGTCACGAGTTCGAGTGTTGAGGTCTGTATCCACATTAATCCGGACACCTTCAAATCATTGTAACTTTTGAAATATTGCACGTAGGAATGAAAAATTTCACTGTGGTATAGCTGAGAGTCTATGATGAAAAAGACTATGATTGATGTTTACATTTAATTTTTAGATGGCGACGAAGAAAAACAAGTACGCGAGCGAATTTTGTACGGGCGTACGGCAAATCCTGACTTGTCAAACGGGACCTTGCAAAAACATTGCATTTGCCTAACGATGTGCTCAAATCATTTTCGGAACGATTGACGGTGGAGAGGAAACCGAGAAGTGTCAAAAACATTGGACGCGCTGATCCTGTCATGGACCGAAAGGTGAAAAGGATATTAACGAAAAACCCAAATCTCTCCATTCGAACGGCGGCTCGTAAAATAGGGATGTCGCCTGGTTTTGTCCAAAAATCAAAACAACGTTTGGGACTTAAGTAGTATAAAGTAAAAACAGTTCCAAATCGCAACGACAAACAGAACTTGGCAGCAAAATCACGGGCTCGACGTTTGTACTGCGAATATTTGACGAAGTTTTCATGCGTTGTTATGGACGATGAAACTTATGTCCTGGAGGATTTCAAGCAGCTTCCAGGGCTGGCTTTTTATTCTGCTATGGCCAGAAATGCTACAGCTGAGCATTTCAGAACGAAGAAGGCATCGAAATTTCCCAATAAATACCTTGTGTGGTAAGCAATTTGCACGTGTGGCGAAAAGAGTAAATCTTTCGTCACTACAGGCACAATCAACAAGAAGATCTATCAGAAAGAGTGTCTGCAGAAGCGATTGCTACCCTTCATCAAAAGTCACAAAGAAAAACCTTTGTTCTGGCCCGATTTGGCATCATGCCACTATGTTAAAACTGTGATGGAGTAGTACCAAGCAAATCAAGTGAACATTGTACCAAAAACCTCAAACCCGCCAAATTGCCCAGAGCTACGACCAATCGAGAGATATTGGGCTCTGATGAAGCGGAAGCTTTCTGGAAAGAAGCAAGGAATCAAAGACATCAAACACTTCCAGCAAATTTGGACAAAGGCGGCTTCTACGATTTCTGAAGAGTCTGTACAAACCCTAATAGACGGAGTTAAGCGCAAAGTTCGAAAATTTTATGCAAATACCGAATAACTATGTTTTGTCTTCACAAATTGTTAAAACACATCCCATGAATCTGAAATAAATAACTACGACTGGAATATAATGCGACATTTATGTTTTATTCATGTTTTGATGTATCCGGATTTTTGCGGATACAAACCTTACCCCAGGACAAGTTACGAAAATACCCAAAAGGTATTTGAGTGACTACTGCGGGACATGAACCAGCCCAGGGCTGAAAATCTCGATAATCAAGAAATTTCAAAAATAATGAGTGCCGCGTTTGCTCACAGTAGACCAGAAACAACAACGAGTCGATGATTCCGAGTCCTGTTTGAAGCTGTTTTGGCTAAATAAAAAGGACTTTTTTCGTCGGTATGCTGTTGAGAAGCCGTAGTCGAAGCTACACGATCGCCCTAAACTAAAGCATGCAATGATATTGTTAGTCTGTAAGAGTTTGAAGAAATAAATTTAGGTCTTGGTTGACCATTGACTAGGTTAGTCGCTTTTACTTATACGACCTCCAAGAGGTTATGGGCCCAGTACTACGCGAGTCAGCAGGGAAGCACTTTTTTTCCACCAAGAGAAGCCGCAGCCGACATGGAGAAAATCCAGATATCGAATCTAAACGGATCCAACTACACCAGCTGGAAGTTCAGCACGAAACTGTTGATGATCCGGGAAGACTTGTGGAAATTCGTGGCAGGAACGAGACCAGTTGCAGTAGCGGTACCAGGAACAAATGCGGCTGCGGAACCACCTGTGAATGTAGCAGCAATTGCGGCCTGGGATTTCGGGGACCAGCGAGCACGAGCCACGATCGGGCTCTTGATGGAGAGCAGTCAACATGGCTTTATCAAGCAGACGTAGGCAGCTCGTGAAGCCTGCGAGAAGTTGAAAGACCACTTTGAGAAGCCAACTTTAACTTCCAAGGTTTCCTATGTACGGAACCTTATAGCGAAGCGATACAGCGAAGCTGAGATACGCGTTGTCGAGATGGAAGAGGTCTTCGAGCGTATATCGGTGGCAGGACTGAAACTGGACGATAAGTTACAGGTTGCCTTAGTTTTGAGCAGCCTTCCGAAGTCCTTCAACACACTAACGACCGCACTCGAGAGCAGAGCAGATAACGAGCTCACGTTAGAACTGGTGAAAACGAAGCTTATCGATAAGGTAACGAAAACTGGTAACTATGGCAACGAAACCGGTCTGCGGGCAGCTTTTGGTAAGGAGCCAATTATTTGCCATTACTGCCAAAAACCAGGCCATAAGAAGCGAGATTGTCGGAAGCTGGCCAGTGACCGAGATGAAGCGAACAGGAGCGACAAGAAAAATCGAAAAACCGCGTCCAGAATTAAGACGGTTCGTGCCGATCCGAGTGGCGAAAGCACCATTATGGTGAGATGATCAGGAACAGAAGGATGATGGGTCGTCGATTCCGGGGTGACATCACATATGTACACTGAAAAAGATTTTTTTGTGAACCTGGATGAAACTATCACCGAACATGTGGCACTCGCCGACGGCAAAATGACAGTTGCGAAAGGCATAGGGACTTGCCGTGTTGTTTGCTATAAAAATATCACAGTTATCCTTACAGATACACTCTACGTGCCGAGCCTCGAGTCAAATTTGATCTCGGTATGAACACTGGTGATGAAGAATGGGACAGTAATCTTCGATTCAAAACGATGCACGATTATGGAGGACGAAAAGGTTGCAGCTGGTGCAGTCGTTTCTGGTGGACTATACGTTTTGAAGAACGTCTGCGACGTGATGAATGCGGAAGGAGAATGCCACACAACCAACTGCCAGCACACGTGGCACCGAAGGATGCTTGACAACAATGCCGTGAGTGCTGTCTGGAAGGAAAGTTTGCGAGGCTTCCGTTCCCAAAGCAATCCAAAAGGAAATCAAAACAACCGTGTATTTCCTGCGCGAGAGATCCGACGCTGAAGAGAGACTAAATTTGTTATGGAGTAAGACAACCTTCGGCTGGCCGCCAAAGATCATTCGTTCTGATAATAGAGGTGAATTCAAGAATGGAACAATGGAAGATTTTTGCAGACGAGAGGGCATCAGGCAGCAGTTCACCACACCGCACACCCCGCAGCAGAATGGAGTTGCAGAGCGGAAGAATCGTTCCCTGAACGAGATGGCTATGCTGTTGGATGCGGAGTTTCCGTTGTGGTACTGGGCCGAAGCTGTGAACACTGCAAATTATATCCAAAATCGACTTCCTACCGTGGCGCTCAAGATGACACCGTACGAGGCATGGTGGAGCGAGAAACCGGATGTTGACTATTTGCAAATGTTTGGCACTAAGGCGTACGTGTGGAATCCCAAGCAGAATCGAAGGAGGTGAACTCAAAGGGACAGAAAATGACGTTTGTGGGATATTCGACGCAGCAAAAAGCATACCGATTTCTGGACTTGAAGACAGGACGCATCGTTGACAGCAGGGATGCGAGGTTCTTAACGACAAACAGCAGCGATCAGGATGAAGCGTCAGACAATGGAAGTAGCATAGAAGTGCTATTCCCAAAACTAAAAATTTTCCTTTCGTTGCAGGGGACGTTCTCAGTGACCCAGCGCGATTCCGAAACGGAGACGGACAATGATCAAAATGAGACGATTGATTCGTTTACCGATTGCGATTCCACGCACTCTGAATCGAACGATAAAGATGAATGTCCACGCAACGCAACGAAAGGACTACAACCTTCGAGATACGGAGAGTTCGGCCAGGTCGCCATTCAGGCGACCGCTGAGTCACGGACCGTCTTGGAAGCTCTGAGTGGTCCTAAGCGAGAGCAGTGGAAGAAAGCCATGGATGAGGAGTTTGCTTCATTGCAGGAAAACAACACCTGGAAGATCGTTCAATTGCCCACCAGCCGGAAGCCAGTGGGATGCCGGTGGATATTCAAAAGAAGCTGAATGAACATGGCAATGTAGGGAGATACCTCATTGCACAGGGCTTCAGTCAGAAGTTTGGCACTATGACGAAGTCTACGCACCTGTAGCTGCCCGGCAAATGATGGACGTGAAGCACGTTGACATAAAGCCGGCATATCTGTATGGAGAAATCAGCGAAACGATCTTCATGCAGCAAACCCTCAGATACGAAACTGGGAATCGAGGAGAAGTATGCAGCTTAAGGAAGAGTTTGTATGGACTCAAGCAAGCCGGACGTGTCTGGAATAAAACCATCACCGACGTCTTGATGAAACTCGGTTACAAACCAGCAGAAGCCGACTGCTGCCTTTTCGTGAGGAGCAATGACGGGGAGCTTTCGTTTAATTTACTCTATGTCGACGACACCAATGGGAACGTCGAATACCAACGAGTTTGCTCTTTCCTGCGGAAGAAATTCAAATATACTGCCTTGGTGATGTGAGAAACTACCTCGGGATCCAGGTCGAACGGACTGCAGACGGAAATTTTCTGCTGCCGCAAGAGAGCTACATCCAGAGAATAGTGGCTAGATTCAGCATGGAGCAAGCGATGGCTTCACCAATACCGATGGATCCTGGTTACCCCAACATCAAGCAAAAGTAAGAGGAAGATATGTCGTCAAACGAGAAGTACTATTTGTGTTCAAACTTGGAGGAGGACCGCTCAGCTGGATATCACGGAAGTAGGATTGCGTTACGCTTACATCAACCGAAGCGAAGTACGTAGCTCTGGCAGAATCAACCAAGAAGTTACTCTCGATGATCAAACTAATGCGAGACCTTGACGAGGATATCCAGTATCCGGTTCTCATCCAGGAGGACAATCAAAGTTGTATCAACATGCCACGAAACGAAGGCGACACCCGGCGTACCAAGCATATCGACACCAGGTACAACCTCGTCCGGGACCTGAGGAATACTGGAGACCTGCGCAGTTGGTACTGTCCAACCGAATTCGTGGAAGCAGAAGTCCTTAGTAAGCCGCTAGCACGAGTAAAGCTGGAAAGACTACGAACATCATTTGGCCTGCAAAGGATCGTGATTGAGGAGGAGTGTTGAGAAGCCGTAGTCGAAGCAACACGATCGCCCTAAACTAAAGCATGCCATGATATTGTTAGTCTGTAAGAGTTTGAAGAAATAAATTTAGTTCTTTGTTGAGTTCTTGGTGAAGATTTTGTTCAGTCTCCTTGTCCACTTTATTCGCCGCAGAACGCCAGTTTGCCTTGAACTGTTTCTCGCTCACAACAGCTTTTTGAGTCTTCTTAAGGTTCCGCTTGACGATGGCCCAATATTGTTCGATTGGGTGGAGCTCTGGAGTGTTGAGAGGGTTCTTGTCCTTGGGAACCACTTAAATGTTGTTGGCAGCATACCCCCTTTTTTTCCCAACCCCCCCCCCCAAAAAAACCAACAAATTTTCCCCTTCAAAAGGACACTTTTTTGCCCCTCGCTCAGATAAATTTCCTGTTGACGGTTCCGGTCGCAATGTAAACGTTGCTCTTCAAGCCACAGGTACAGATGACCTGCCACATTTCTTCGCGTAACTTTGACAGTTTAATATGCTTGAAAATATCTGCCACCTTTCCCCGTCCGGTTGAAACCGTATAAAATTCCTGTCCAGGAAGCTGTTTAAAGTCTGTCTTGACGTAAGTTTCATCGTTCTGTCCATGCAATCAAACTTCGTCAGCATCGTCGTGTACAACTTTCGCGATCGTGCTTTGGCCGACGTGTTTTGTTTATCGTCGCGATTTGGAGTCACCACTTTCTTGTAAGTCGACCGTCCAGCTCGTTGTTTAGCTCTATCTACGGTTGAAGGCGCCACTCGGACGGAGAGGTTGGGGTTCCGCTCGAAACAGCGGGCAACTCTTTTTGTCGTCACTATGGCCTCCGGCTTTCGATTTTCCCCCCGATCCAGCTTTCCTGGCAGTCGACAAACGTTCACCGAACACTTTTAATACGTTGGTAACAGTTGATTTAGCCACGTTCAACAATTTCGCCAACTTGGCGTGAGAGTAGTTTGTATTTTCGCCATGCACGTGCAAAATTTTGATGCGTTGCTTCTCTTCCTTCGACGACATTTTGATAACTGATGTGCTAATCTCAAAATCAAAATAGAAGCATGAGGCTACACGCACACATCTTCAAAATGAGGGGTGTGCAAAATTTGTTAATGCACGATGAAAAGAAATGCGTCAAGTTTAAGTCGATCAAATTTTGATCGAAACACCCTTTAGTACGCTTAATAAACCTCATTCGTTATATTACAGATTGATGTTGACTACCGTTTGATTCAAAAAGGAAAAACAAACGATTGCACGGCAGAACACCCACGGAACTGGGAGGAACTAACTGAACCCTTCTGCAAGTATATTTTGAAGTATGCCAAAGATCCTTCCCCAAAGAGCTACTCAAAGTAGTTGGGTGCAAAACCAAACCGAAAGTGAGTAAATCTGAAAGTTCTGAATAAATAGGCAGCAGAGATGTACTCACATCGACAGGCAGAACATTCTCGGATACCGTAATCATAGATTGCGTTCACAATTCAACACCATGCAGAGCCTTGGATTGGACTTGAAGATGCTGTTGCTGCACTAGATGAAGTACTTTCGTTGCTGTTCTACGGGAGTCATCAGTTTGCCCAAAATAAAGAAGACTGCATGCGGTAATGTCCATTGTATTTCCGACCGTTTAAGTTGAATGGACAGTTGCGAGCAAATGATCACTTCTAATTACTGGGCATAGGGTATGACTGTACATTCCACACAATCAAAGTAACGGCATCGAAAGATATCAATTAATAACTGTCAAATAGCATTTAGAACACTGGGTTGAGAGCAGGCTATAATCTAGTGGTTATAAACAATAAGCTGGGAATGCCGAGAAAGTAGAATATTATTGGTAATATTCTTGCGGCTCCACAGTACAAGGAATCGATTACTGCCTTAGTGCTTATAGACTATGTCTAATACTTCAAACGAATTATTATAATAACCAATTAAGCCAAGCAAAAGAATAACTAATCAAGACCGCCCATGCTTAAACCGAATCAACTGGAGCAAAACCACTCATGGAATCACAAAGCAACCTTACCGGTTACATAACTTGTGCGTGCATGTGCTCAACACAAGTGACATCATTAAACTAACAAAATGCCGTAGAATGCGGAACTTTTTCGATGATTATCATTCAATAAGACCATAAACCGGCCCAGTCGCATCACCACCGGTTCCGAACTAGTGATTTCATTGAGCTGCGTTTTCGACCAGAAAAAAAAACAAACATTATTTAATACAAACAACGCCATCACGCAAACGTCACCAACTGACAACTCCCCAAGGCCAAAATCAAAACTCTATCCCAAACCCGGACGCAAACCGCCCGGCACGGCACATTCACTAACCTACGACGAGCATCGATATCGGTATTATTTCGTGTTAGTTTTCATGTTTTCTTAATTATAACTCTCTCGCGTCGCAACTCGCAATCTCCGGAGCAAAGAAGGAAGGAAGAAGCCCGTCAAAGACGTTCGACTTTTTTTCCTCTTTGGAACATTTTGGTTGCGCGTCCATTGTTCGTTTGAAAGGAAGCAAGTAACCGTCTAAGGTCACTGCGATCAACAAAAAATAATATTCATGACTAATACGATTGAGTTCGATGAATCCTCGCTAATGGAGCTTCCTTCTTGGCTCAACTCTGTCCGCACAGAAAAAAAAATCCAATTGAGCTGAAGACAATCCTTGAGCCAAAACGAGACCATTTTCAGCACTTACCACCTTGCTCAGTAGAAATGTTGCATGGCCTTATAAACTGCTTTTTCGTATAGAAACAGTACCAGGAAATTTTCCTCCTCGTACACGACCGCACGCATCAGATAGTCCAGGCAGTGCAGGATCAGCTGGATCATGTGGCCTGACATTATGTTGTTGTGCTGTCACAGTTCTCTGGATACGATCACTTCGCGATTTTCCGTTCTACGGGACAAAAATCCACGAGGACGCACTCTCACTATTTTCCTCGTCGGTTCACTCCGTTGTTGTTACATTACTGCCGCTGGCCGTCCATTTCGCTAGCCGATGGCCGTTGTGTAGGGGGTGCGCCGCTGAGTGACTTGTGCTGTGCCCATCCTCGGTGTAGGTCATTCGGCCAGCGAGCACCGAGCAACAACGATGACGGTGATCTTCTCCTTCATCATTGCGTGCGCTGCCACGATGTTGTGGCTGGCGTTGGCTGTGATAAAATTACAATTGCATAAAGAAAAAGTTGCAGTAACAGCAATTGGCTGCCTCGATTTTGGCACCGGTGGCCAATTTTCTCCAAATAAACGATGACGATGGCGACGGCGAGGAGGAGGATACATGGGTTTGACGGAGTTTTCCGCTCGATGTATGTGATTATCTCGTATGGCTTGTTTGATATAGGTGATCGGAAGTGATCAGCTCGATCTTGTTAAATACAGATACGGGTGCCAGGTATTTTACGATAATAGATCAGCGTACGACCGTCTCGGATGGGAGGAATTTTCAGACAACAGCTTAATTGAATCATATACAAACATTATGAGTGAGCATCCATCAATGCTCCATTACTCATATGATAATTACTCATATGGTTCCAATAGGTCAATTATCGTTTGACCAATTGTCCTAACGCAATTAGGAAAATTTTGTAAATAAAAGCAATTTCTGGAGGGGAAAAATGCCACTGGTTCATTGACGAGTGATCGGACCCGAAACAACAGCAAAGCCTTCATAATCATTGTGACCCCAACAAACATCAATGCGCTGGAATCCTGGGAGGCATTTAGTCAAAGCGTTTAGTTTTAATTGTTTTTAGTCAAAAGACAAAAAATCAATATAATTCGTCTTCTGCTTTCTTAAAATTTCAAACTATAGACTGTTCCGAAAACAATAAATACATTTTCTTTCTCAAATAAAGAAGACCATACTGTGATTTTTGATTATTTTATTCTCAAACATAGTAAATGCCCAACAAACATCAGTGTCGAATAACTGCTTGTTCAAACAAATTTGGAGAAGTTATTCAGCTTTTTCGTTTAGAAAGCTGAATTACTTCTCCAAATTTATTTGAACAAGCAGTTATTCGACACTGATGTTTGTTGAGTAACAATGTTTTCTTTCCATCTTCATTTCAATTTGCTTGATTTTTCGTAGGGTAGGCGAGTTCTCTAACTTTTCCTTAACACGACTCATAAGCTACTGAACAGTGCTTTCTCCTACCTTTCTCACCACTTTGGCCAAGTGTATTTCTTAAATTTTTCAACCCTATCCGCTGGTTTCATGTGTTTTCTCAGCTTCGCCTTCGTCAAAACCCAGAAAGTTTCGATAGCTTGAATCTCTGGGCAGTTTGGTGGATTCATCTCCTTTGGTACAAATAAGACATTGTTCCTTTTGTACCACTCTAGTGCATATTTAGAGTAATGGCAGGATGCAAGATCAGGCCAAAAGATTGTAGGCTGGTTATGCTGTTTGATCAAGGGTAGCTACCTCTTTTGCAGACACTCCTTCACGTGAATTTGACCATTCATTGTGTCTGTCGTAATGAATCAACGAGATATTTTTCCACATCCGCTTATGGCCTGCCACACCATTACCTTCTGGCCGAATTTTTCGGTGTAAATAGCTTTCACTGATCCAGGAACATCATTTTCCTTCGGCGAGGTATACAACTGTGGTCCCAGCAGAGTTTTATAATCGAGTCTTATATAGGTTTAATCGTCCATAATGACACAGTCTGCAGGCCCATTTTCTCCTTGGCACGCATAATATTAGTCGCCGAAGTACTTAACCTTTTCGCCACATCTAGGACTGATGCTGAAGGATGCCGCTTGAAATAGTTCTTTACCTGCCGATTGTAGGGTCAGCGGGACCGGGTTTTCTACCCCGTCTCGGGGAATCTTCGAAAGAGCACTGTTGTTGATACTTCCGTAATGCGGTATGAACTGCTCCGACGCTCACACCTTCTTCCTCAGTCAGTTTTCTGATCGAAAGACCACTGATGGTGCACCGTTTGTGCACAATCCGTCTTCTTTGCTCGAGAGAAAGACCACGCATTTTCAAACTTCCGTGCGAAAAATTGAAAAAAATGACAACATCAGTTTAATTTGGATGTAAACAACAGGACGCAGCCAAACGTTGGTTGAATACTGAACGCATTTTGAATTGACGGTTAATCATTAGTGTATTTATAATTATCGGAAAAGTCTATAATTGCAATCACAATTAGTTTATCGCTTGCTATCATCTTAGTATTCAAATTGCACTTCCACCGTTATAAATTGAAAGCAATCGATGCCAACACAAATTTATGAAATTGTATATTGTGTGGCAAGCACAATAATACACTCGAAATACTGATCTCATGCACAATTTGTTCGTCTAAAGAAACACATTTTATGCATGTGTTTCTACCAAGACAAAACCTTACTATAAAAGGAAAGTTGCTATAAACCGCACACACCAAGAAATGATAACTTGTTTAAGACGCTAAATTTATGAATATGGTGTAGCTTTATGAATAGAATTGTAGCTCATGACTAATTCTACAACTTTGTCCAACAAATGCGTTATCGAATGTGTTATATTCACTGTCATATTTAAAGGATACCCAATGATGAATATCATTTGAATATTCCGATGCTGAGCAATCTGCTTCAATCTGCAAACATATATCTTTGAAAAAACAGCAGTGTAGGAGATTAAACAAAAAAAAAAGAAAATAATTGAATTTTGCAACACTGATTCGCCCTAGTGTCATTTCGGTCTAATGATATTCGACCTAATTTATATGCTCCAATATAATCCAAATAATTAGGAAACTATCAGAAGGAAACTATCAGTTTTGCTAAAGTGTTTTATCCAAAAGAGCTTTGTAGAACTTTCGTCCAATATATTCATCAATGTTCAGGAACCAAGTCTTGTGGACCAATCAGGGATTCTTCCATTCAGATATATGCAACAGATTCATTGGTACAAACAATTTTTTCAACTCCAGAGTATACATTTGTGTACATAAGGAGTGTATCGAAAAGTAGTTATAAACATTCGATGCGTTATTACGCATAAACTACTGTATATATTTTTAGCGTGTAAGCGCCATTTGCTTTGTTTACATGTCAAAAATGATTATTCGGTTCATTCATTTCCGTTGATAAAGTTGTATTCAAAATGTCGCGAATTGAATTTGAGACTAAAAAGAAAATTCTGCACACTTGGTGCACCGAAAAGGGTGTTACTTACAACCAGATTGCGAAAAGAGTAAATGTTCACCCGGCAAGTGTAAAACGCATCATCGAAAAGTTTGGTAAGGAGTGCTCCCTCAAGGATTTACCAAGAAGTGGCCGGAAACCCGGCTCCAGCAACCCCGATTTGGACCAAAAAGTTGTGGATTATATTCAACGGAACAAATCTGCCTCTACTCGCGATCTAGCCAAGAAGTTCAGGACCAGCATCGGAATGATTCAACGAATCAAGCGCAGGAATGACTTGAAGACGTACAAAAAGCAGAAAGTGCCCAAACAAACTCCGGAACAAAAGTCTCGTGCCAAAACCAGGGCTCGAAAGCTGTACAGCTGCATTTTGGACAATGTCGACCAGTGCATTTTGATGAATGACGAAACATACGTTAAAGAAGATTCAAGAACGCTACCGGGGCCGCAGTTTTATACTAAATCTGTTGGGGAACGTGTGCCAACCGCAGATACGACTGTTGCGATGGAGAAATTCGGTCAGAAGGTGCTCATTTGGCAAGCTATTTGCACATGTGGCTTGCGTTCTTCAATTTTCTATACAAAAGGAACTATAAATGCTGAGATTTATCAAAAGGAATGTTTGAAGAACAGGTTGCTACCATTGTATAGAAAGCACCAGTCCCCTCATCTCTTCTGGCCAGATTTGGCATCGGCACATTACGCCAAATCCACTCTACAGTGGCTGACGGAGAATAACATCAAGTTCGTAGAAAAAGACATCAACCCACCAAACTGTCCCCAGTTGCGACCGATCGAACGCTATTGGGCAATAGTCAAGCGTATATTTAAGAAGGATGGTACAGTGTCCCAAAACATGACCGATTTTAAGAAAAATTGGGCAGCGGCATCCAGGAAGTGCACAAAGGTCACTGTGCAGAATTTGATGGCAGGTGTCAAATCAAAGGTACGGGCATTCTACAGAAATGAACATGATGACTAGTTTTTCCGTTTGGATCTTTTGTAAACATGTTAAGCTATAATAAACTGAAATAGTATGTTAATTTTAACCATGTTTTCATGCCTATTTTATTATTTGGAAGTTTATAACTACTTTTCGATACACTCCTTATTTGGATAAATCTTGTGTACTGTGAGTATTTCTCCGAGAATGTACACTTTTTTATTAATATCAAGCAACAAACGAACAGTTCATAGGAACAAATTTTCAAAAAAAACACCCCCTCTCACAAACATAAAAACACCCTATAACCGGCAGAATTTTTTTTAAAATTTTTTGAGTTATAATTTATTTTTTTAAAAAATATGCACAACAGAATAAAAAATATTTGTTTTCTTTTTTTATTGAATTTTTTACCCCACTAAACATACTGTTTTTATTTTTATAAAAAAAAATTCAAAAAAATTATATGTTCCATAACTATGGAGCCAGTTCAAAATTTATGTGTGTGTGTGTGTGTTTACAATCTAATTCCCACTGTCTGGCAGTGGTATTATGGATAGAATCTTCCTGCAACTGTTTCATATTTGCTGTTTACAGTTGCAAAAAACTTAGATCCGGGGATTAGAAGGTGACAGCTCTACCGCGACTCCAATAGCCCATTTCAAGAACGCAAGCATTCCGAAGCTATCTTCGTACACAATAAGCCCCGCTCCAGTAGTGACATACTGAAACTTTCAATCAAGCGTATGTGCAATGCTTGATTGACGCGTATTTAGTGATTCACAATATATATATATATATATATATATATATATATATATATATATATATATATATATATATATATATATATATATATATATATATATATATATATATATATATATATATATATATATATATATATATATATATATATATATATATATATATATATATATAAATTTTTTTTTTTTTGGCTTGAATTTTACTTACCATTAATATGTAGCTACTACTGGTGGGATAAAAATTTAAATTACATTTTTGGTCTAAATTATTCAGGAGTCTACGGAACATGCAAAATCCAGCATTATTCTGCTATCCATCGTCCTGATGAGGAATCAGAAACAGAAAAGAAAAACACCCAGTCACTTCTCACTGGCACCAATACCCACGTTTAGATGGCAGCCATCATTGTCAGGGGAAACTACTTCGCAAACAAGCACATTCTTGCACTCTATGGTCATTTTTTTAGCGGCACAAACACAATGTTCGCCACCGGATTCTGCGACGGGTAATCACGTTTTTGGCCCTTGTCAGGACGGATTTCACGCGAATTTTGGACACTTTTCAACAAATCGTGCGAGACCGAACTTCGACGTAATTTTTTCGATCCATTCAAGGGTACACGGGGCACAAAGGAAAACCGAAAAACCAGTGCACTAAAACACTATATGTTCTTGTCAATGTAAACTTTGAAATCTCAATGATTTTAATTGTGGATAAGATGGAAAAATCTGACACCGAAAATTCAACACGTCCGCTCTCGCCCAAAGCTTACTTCGATTTCTGGAGCCAGTTCAAAATTTATGTCTCTTTTAAAGATTTCAACGCTGTTTACCTGAAAATCAAAATGTTAATAATGGGTAGATCCTCCTTTGTTCTCAATCAGTTCAAACAACCTATTCGGCATAATCTAAATTCAGTTACGGGTAGTAGATACTTGTATTCCTTGCCATGCAGATAAGACGGCTTGTTTCAGGTCATGAACGCTTGCGTACTGCGTGTTGTCT
Organism: Aedes koreicus; assembly: GCA_024533555.2. Taxonomy (NCBI): domain Eukaryota; kingdom Metazoa; phylum Arthropoda; class Insecta; order Diptera; family Culicidae; genus Aedes; species Aedes koreicus. Next base: position 272,580 of record JAHHFK020000002.1, on the reverse strand, counting down.
GCATATACTTCACGTACGATCAATCCCCACATATTCTCGATCGGACTTTGGTCTGGAGAACAAGCTGGCCATTCCATAGTTTGAACTCCACGCCATAGTCGCTCTACTTGTATGAATTGAAGCATTATCATGCCGAAATGTGTAGCTAACTCGACGATGTTGCCGCAAGAATGGTAGCAAATGACTTTGGAGTATCTCAATGTACTCCCGACTCGTGGTCACTAGTTGTCGGAAAATTAATAAAGCCGGACAAAAATCATTTTTTCAGATTGATGAAACAGATCAATAACCACCAGAAATGTTTTCTACATAGTTTATACCATCTATTAACAAATCCCGATGTTTGTATTACATTACATTCTGTCAACCGCTCCACATACCTACAGTTCCTCAAGGAGACGAAAGAAAGTTTGAAGGAAGAAGAAAAGTATTTCGCTGATCAAATAGAATCTTTGCTACCATCTACCATAGTTTCAGGAAATGGGAAAAGGCTGAGAATCCGTCATCGTCTTTCCATGACAATGATCGATGGAAAAGCTAGGTACATATTGACTGATACTTCTTCGATGGCAACATGTTGTGCTTGTGGGGCCACTCCAACGGCAATGACTGTCAGTTCAGTGGTGAACAGACCAGTGAATACGGCTGTATTTAAATACGGCATATCTGTTCTTCACGCACGCATTCGATTCCTTGAATGCGTTTTGCATGTGTCTTACCGGCTGGAGATCAAGAAATGGAGTGCCAATAAATCAGCGTATATGGAGAGGAAGACACAAATTCAAAATGGGCTAAGGAAAGAATTAGGAATTCTGGTGGATGTTGTGAAACAGGGTGCGGGCTCAACAAATGATGGGAACACAGCCCGAAAGTTTTTCGAAAACCCTTCCGTAGTGTCAGCTATCACAGGATTCAACAAGGATCTGATTGAACGTTTTTCAGTCATCCAAACTGCATTGGCTTCGGGCAAGGAAGTAGATGCCAGTAAGTTTAGGGTCTACGCATTGGAAATGGAGTTGCCCATGGGAGTTTATTCAGAGAAAGCCTTGGAAGCACGGAATAAAAATATCCGATCGTTTCGAGAACACAGGGCCCGCAAATCTTCTACCGAAGCTACGATGACGGATTTGTTCAACAGATTACTGCTAACTGGAGATGCAGTGTTTTCTTCCTTCAAATCTACCAATCCAAAACACCACAAAGAGCTTTCAAGAGAAGTACAACAACTTTTGAAGTGAATTAAATTTATAATTGTTAATTTTTTGAAGCAAATGAATTCCATAATAAATACACCGTTATTTAATGATTTTAAAACCCATCCCCGCTGATTCCTGCACTCATTCTAAGACTCCCATGCTCCTTAGTATCTAAAGAAACAGGAAGTGGAAAAAAGCTGGGCAATTTTCATCTAAACTCTCAAAAAATTGAAAAAACGAACGGTTAAGTGACGCGCGACATTTTCATTAAAATTATCCATAACTTTTTTTATATTAAGTTATACCCAAATACTTTGATGAGCAAAAATATGCGTTACAATTTTCCCTACATCTTGTCAGAAGACCACTTTTTCAAAAAATGTTAAACAAAACAGTTAGAACGAAAAAACTGTTTTTTTTCAGGTACACCCTAATTTAAAGCAGGAAAATTGCTCTAGCTTTGTCAAATGAAGAGCTAGGCAATAGATTTGAAATTATTTTCCACAAACTTTCCTTTGACACCAACCTTCTATATTGCTTCCTTGACAAGTTAGCAACAGCGCCACCCTAGCGGTGAAGTTCCGATCTAAAAAACTGTCATCACAAGATGGCCAACATTCCTAGGATCAACTTTGTAGAAGACACCAAGTTTCCAAAAGACAACCCCTAGGAGTTATTAATTTCGCCGTGAAAAATGGCTTTTCCGACTACCGTGCGACTATTCATTCGGGTGGATGAAAAAGCAGTCTGCACCGTTCCAGTTTGACAAAATGCTCCCCAAATCATCAAACTACCACCACCAAAGTTACGAGTCGAAAAGTAACGCTGCTCCTTTCCTAAGTCCCTCCAGTATGAAAAAATTCCATCTGGGCCATCCAGATTGAATTTTTTTTTCGTCGGAAAAAATGTGGGACAGTGGGACAAAGGAACTTAATTATTTTTTTAATAGTGAATAATGAAAGTAACATACCTTACTCCAATCTCTACGCATATTAGCTCGTGCGAATTCGATTCGGGCTTGTTTATGGCTTCAGTTTTTGCCGTTGAATATAAGGACAGCTTTTCAATGTTCGATAGATTGTAGAACATGAGACGTAAAGTGATAATTCAGCCTTAATTTGTTTCAAACTTTTGAGTGAGTTACTTGCAGTTTGAACAATTCTTCGTTGCGTTCTTTTTGGGTCCACCTGTCTTTTTATTCCCATATCGTTCTGGATTTCTCAGAAAATTGATTATGACGTGATGCGATCTTCCCAAACGTCTAGCAATTTCGCGAATACCAACATTACATTCGCGAAATGCCAAAATTTTACCTCTTTCTTCTTCCGTCAAATACGTTCCACGCGGTATTATTCCGGAGTATTCACAAACACGTCACAACACGATAAAATTTGAAAGAAAACTGAAGCGGAATACATGCAGATAGTTTTGTATGTATTGGTTCCATAGTTATGAAACAGCAAAAATGAGTGAATTTATTATTATCCACTCACACAGTATATCAATGGATTCAAAAGTGTTGTGGTGTGAGTCAACTTCCTCACACAGTTTCTGAATGTGAATAAATGAAACGGTAGAATTCATTCTTCATTGAAACATATGGTCTTTTTAGGTGGATCTATTGTTATGAAACGTAGCGCACATATGAATCATCATATTCAATTTTTTTTTACTTTTACGTGTTTCCTTTCAGATTTTACAATTTCGCAGAATTCAACAGCTGTGTACGTGTCATCCGGATCAATTTTATAGGGAAGATAGTCTCGGATGCCTTGATTGAACTTCACATTGTGGTGGTGCGATGAGCTCCATACCTTCGGTGTCCAATTTTCGACTTGTGGTTTTCTTGTAAGTTGCGAATGATGACATATTCTATTCAGCAAGTATTTATTAGATATCTGTAGAACGGGATGGTTTTTCGAAGTCTGGAATTATAGTACGTTTTTTGGGAACATCGCAAACATTAAGGCGATGATAAGCAAACGGCAATGGTAAAGGCCAGATAATTTGACCGATCGATGGAAATCGCTGCGAGGGCTATGTTCCAAAAATAAGGTACTCCGATGAAATTCGTTACTTGGTGGAGAAGAGTTCAAAAGATGTCGCAGCGCTATCATCTTGCTTTATTTTTTTTTCAGACAAAAGTTACTTCTGTACGGATTTGGTTTGGAATTGTTGTTTTTATCAATTGTTTTAATTTTGTGAGTCAATTATAAATGAATTGATTTATTTAAAAAAAATCAAACTGACTTAAAGAAAATGAATATACTCGTATACACAAAGGCTTGAAAATGGACAACAAAAAAAAAGATTTATTTACTGGTTAAATGACTTGCCATCAATGAGCAATTTGAACGCGAACCCAGCATGTTAGATTTAGAAATATGGTGATAGGAAACTAGTCAACTCTCAGCCTTTGTGAGCTCATATGCAGAAGCAGAAGCAGCTGTCACTAGAAAAGAATTCTAAAACAATGAAAGATATGACAAATTTCTTTTGACCACACCTCCAACGTCTATGTGAACTACTATTTATAAAACAAAAAGTTATAATATTATTATAATAAAGGAAAATAACAGATTTTAATATAATTCAGTTGTGGAAAATAACAGAATATGTTATAATTAAATTATTCATTTCTCTATTTCATAAAACATATTGAGATGTATATTTGTTGAAATTATAACATATTTTGTTACAATCTTGTTTAACGCTGAGGAAGTTTTGTAATATTTTTTTGTCATTTTAACTACTAAAGGACCCACGATTCTAACAAATTTTGTTAGATGTTTTCTGTCTTGCTAACTAGGCAACAAAATTTGTTATAAATCTGTTGTAATCAACTGGTCGGGTAGCAAGCCATTTTCTGTCTACATCATGGTTGTCCTGAATACACTTCTACATCTCCACGGCTGTCATCTTTTCTTCTTATACATAGCATTTCAAGCTTATTGTTTTCACAATTCGCTTATTGCTTACTCTCTACCTCCACAGTTATTAATTGAGAGCTCTCGATGCCACGTACTATTTTTGCATTAGTATAATTGTGTGGCAACTGACTTGGAGTATCTAGCCCCCTCCAGCATTGTGTTGATTTGTAGCTGTGCCTTTACCGACTGTGCTAAGGGAGGACCAACGCCTGTCAAGAAATGGGGAAAAGGCGGGGTATATGAGATCTAGATACACTTTGGAAGGTGATGCAATGTTTTAAGAACAACAAATCTAATCATTTGCATTGTTCGATAATTTCACAATTTGAAATTTTATTTCAATATCACGATCAGATCCATCTAAAAACTCATACCTGCCATGCATTAGACAAAACGGGAAATATTTTTTCTGCACTTTACCTCGCGCATAGTAAACTGAAAGAGATTTCAGCTCTAGTACAAAACGACTGAAAGAAGGTCCATTAATGCGCACCAAAAACTCAAGCCAACCGTCACAATCCCGGTATCCGTTGACCCAAAAAAAAATTTGTTAGCTTGATTCTCTTTGCATAACAAAAGGTCCGGGATACGATAATATTCTTGATATATTTCGGCCACTTGTAGGCTGGACTGCACACATTTTGAACTGTGAAGAGAATATCTGTCGAATATTGATTTTCCCGATATATTTTTGAGAGTTGCTCTAGTGGATTATCCATTTCAAGAAAATTCCAAATTTTGAGCTCTAACACTACATCGTTTGGAATGAAGTAGACTTTGGAATGATCGAAAATGTTCGTGCTAAGAGTGCCATGCTTTTGCAAACCATGATTCTGTCACTGTAATTTAATCATTTCATTGTTCGTTTGTGTTCTTGCAATCTTTCTCAAAACGGCAAGTGTTGAAGCAGGTTCAAATTCCTGTGAGCCAGCTCAGGTTCAGATTTTGCAATCTTCTAAAGGAAAAGATATGCAAGTGGTTGGAGGATATTTGTATTATCTGAATCGGAGTGAGGTAAATAATAAATGTCCAGTTGGTTATTTCGCATAACAATTACCTAAATCGATTACTATTTTTCCAATTCATAGCATGCAATATTCTCCTAGGAGTGCCGATCACGACGCCATCAGAAAAGTAGCTCCGGTTGTGCTTCGAGAGCGATAAGCAATTCGGAGCACAATCATGAGCCAGATCCTGTTCTTGAATAAAAACATGGAATTCCGTGCGTAGCTTAAAAGAAAATCATAGTCGAGATGCAGTAATATTTATAAAATTTACAGTCTGTTTTAAACGAATATCCGGTCGAAGTTCAAACGAAGATGACTGAAGGAGCATGGCGCAAGGTCGTGGAACGTCCATTCGGTCAAACATCCGTATGCCAAACGTCTTTATGCCAAACGGGGTATCATCATCACAGCAAACATGTTAGAAATATGCGATTCATGGCAGTGAAGGCCATTTCTTCTTTCTATCTCGGTAGCAAAGTCATCCAGCTTCCTGGTTTTCTCGAGGCAATATGTACAAATGCTCGGGCAATTAAACACAGTATCATACTTTAACGGAATGATCAGATCTAAACTTTTGACCCTATGCACCTTTGATTGCAATAGAAAGTAAAACAGATTGGTACCTTTATATAATACAGAATTGTTTTTTTCTTTTCTTTGGACTATCTTCCTGTCATTGTTTCGAAAATTAAATACTGTGCACATAATTGTGTGCACACAAGCGATGAGTATTGCCAAATTTCAAAACAACCCAAAGATGCACGCAACTGCCGAAAGTAAACACACATTCCGAAACCGCTTCCGCTCCAGCTTCATAAGTGTACCACAATCTCGCAATTCCTACCGACCATCATCACCTGGCACTGCTGCGGAGACAACGGAAGGAGGGGGCGTAGTAGGAAACAACCGAAGCAAAACCAAACCAAACTTTATTGCCATTGCTTCTGCTGCTGATTCAGACCATCCATATTTAGAGCAAGCGCTCATTCACCGACTCACACTGCGACCTTCGGTACCACATTCTTGAATCACTATCCACTGGTGGCACTGGTTGCTGGCGACCCCCAGTTCCCTCGTCTATGAACCATCCTCCCAATCACAGCTCTACACGCTCAATTGAGCACGACTGACTGTGAGTTGTTTTGCACACCTCGTGACCCTTTTGAACCTGGCGGTGTGTAGTGCCTATTCAAAAAATCTGTAAGCCCCCACACCTACATATAACGAGTAGAAATGGAACGAGAAGTCATATCTGTGCCTCATCATCACAAGAAGCTAGTTGAGCCGACTTCAGTCAGCTTGATGTGAGAAATAATGCATTATTTATGATAAGAGAGACCTCCCCTTCTCGCAGCATAGGTATCTCTCTCGGAATGTTCCGCCGCTCGAGGAGCTATTGTCAAAACTATGCAAGCACCACCCGCTGTGAAATAACTGCTAAGGGTAGCTCAACGACGTCAACTAGGGCGCACAACTCGGAGGCGAAAGGTGCTGCAATCAACGCCAGCAAACACAGTAATAGCAGCTGTTGCTTGCTCATTGTCTTCCACCAAACGAGCTAGTGTCAAATACGAAACTTTTTCGACTCGTTTGGTTAATATGGTCAGGAGGTCGTGGGATTGAAAATTGAGAGCTAACTCGGTGATTTTCGGCCAAAGAAGTTAAATTGATTGGCTGTTGATTGACCTCAAGGCGATCGATCGAAAGTTTTTAAGAAGACTGAAACGCATGCAATGAAAGGATCCTTGGCACCATATAACCTCAAAGCAATAGAAAACAAACAATTGTGTCACTAATTTTTAAAATGAAGCCCATAGCAAATTTCAATTGCACCCATTGAATTCCGGCAAGGCATCGGCCAAACAAGCAGAACCAATGTGCAGTTAATTCAATCGCTCAATAGAAACCCACGGTTCTTAATCTCAAGAACCTTTTGCAGAACAACAACCGGTTCGCTGTAAAAACACACTTAATGCATTTTCAACCACATAATAAAGCAATATCGCAGACTTACCTTGAGCGCAAATTTATGATTCACTTCCTCTCACTCACTATCTCTCTCTCTATTCGTTTAGTCCACTTTATTGAAAGACGCACGACGGTGAACGGTAACGGTAGGATCGCGATTCGTACACCACCGAGCCCTCTAAGACACAACACTTAGAACTCAAAAAAAAAACACAGCAGCAAAATCCTCGACTGTTACTGGCTTCGAAACCGTTGTTTTCTTCTAGCGCGCACTCACACCGAACCTTCTCGGTGTCACACAGACTCCACGCAGGAACTTAAAAGGTTATAGCTCTACGTCGTCGCCGTTTCACTTTCGGTTTACCAACAACTCACCTCCTACTTGCTTTTGGCTCAATCAACTTGATCCACGCGGTAGTTTTTCGTTCGCTCACTCACTTCTATTCACTCACCAGCAGGAGTATTCCAATTCTTCAAACGAAATTCGAAATCGAGTCACCGCAGGAATTCCTTGCCGTAAACGTCGCCGTTGGCGCCGTTGGATTGGTGGATTGATCTGGGAAAATACAGAACACTGTTGAATCATTCCAGATGGGGGAAGTTCTTCGCACTCGGAAAGTTCCGCAGACTAGAGTTTGTTTTGGCGGTGTGAAAGTATGGTTTTCGGCGGTTGTTTCCGGGGAGGATATTTGAAACTAATATTGAGCAACAGCAGCAGCGAAAATCAAGGGTCTATTCAAGGCCTACTTATTTTTCGTGAAGATCAAGATTTATTCTACTGCGTTGAACGCCGGAGAACATCTACGGACGACGACGGTTGTTGATGTCTGTATGCATGCAAAACGAAAACACAGCTGTAATTGCTTTGGTTCACAAAGTTTAAAAATATCAACATTGGCGATCTGCTAGTAGACCTACTGTTTCCATTCGTAAGTTGGCATATGAATGAATGCGCCTTTCACTACTAGCTGCTAGTGTGAGATATTAACACTGGTAATGGTGTAATTTGCAGCATACGGCTTTAGAGGCTACAGAGCATTTTGTCTCAAGGTAAGTCAGTGAATTGACTATTGCAGAATCTGTACCACACGGATGTCAAATAGGACTTTATTAATTGTTGGAACGCTTCTTGCTAACGGAACCGAGCTCACAAAACCTTGTTCCGAAAGCAAGACTGGGGAGCTTTAGTTTTTGAAAGTTTTATTTTTTTTCAACAATGCCATCGTAATCTTATCTCTATTGATATAGCACGCACGTGCAACCGAAAAACGAGCGGATGTTTTTCGAACAGGCTTGTCATGGTGGTTGCCCTTAGTAAAGACTACATGAGTTTCCAACTCGAGAAACAGAGTTTTTCGTTGTACTCAAAATCAATTAGAAAGACCACACGTAACTAAATAGTGCTTCTTTGCCTCAAGTTACATGTATAAATGTCTAAGGAACTTTTTAAATGTTGATTAAAATCAAGGGGTGGCACAGCAAACTGTGCTATTTTTTTTAGTGAGTCTACAAGCGTTGCGATGTTCAGGGAGTTCCCGTAATGTGCCGATGTGATGACAGCCCAAATTGTTATTTTCTATTGAGCGTGGCAACCAGGCAATGCATATTGGCAAGGTTGCTGGTTTCTTATTACTATAAGCTCAACTGTCAAAAGTGTGCCTCAGTGTGACACACATGTGGTGCACATTGAAAATCGAAGTGCCGCAGTTATGAAGCATATTCCTGGATTAACAATAGAAAAAGGCCTATCAACATTTGTAAACAAACACTTCTGAGCCTATTTCCTCGCAAAGCGTAGACCACCCACGCAAACCAATACCATCATCATGTAGGGGAAAGTTCACGACGATTCTGTAGGTCTGCGTGTATAGCTAACGGCTTGCGAGAAAAAGGGCTCAGAAGTGTTTGTTTACAAATGTTGATAGGCCCTTTTCTAATGTTGATCCAGATTCGTCTAGTGTGTAAAGCTTGTATTACACTGTTTGTCCAATAGCCAAACTTTTTACTCCTAGAAGAGAGTTACTTTTCCCCATTTCAATGAAGCAATTTCAGGAAACAAGACTAGTTGTATCCAAGCTGTATTATTTTTATAATCAAATACATATAACCTTATTTTTTAATCAAGATGATAATTGCGTTATGCATTTGGCAGTAATATTTACTCATTCTTTTGGCAGTAATATTTACTCATTTATGACTTTGTCACGGGCATACAAACTATACATTTTTCACATTATAAAAATGAGTAAAAAGCTCTTTTTGGCATATGCATCAATGAATAAATGCAATACACTCCTTAAATGACTAATACCCTCGGAAATCCCAGTTTTACACAAAAATGTGTACTTTATAGTTATAAAAGTGCAAGATGGGAGTGACGTCTCCTTAAGGATGGGTGACGTTTCTCTTCGCTTTGATTTTGCGATTGCATCGAATCAGACAAAAGTTCAATCAAAATAGAAAAAAAGTCGTGATTTCTTCAATAAACGTCCAATTCTATCGAATAGGACTCTTATTCTTCGAAATAGATGTGGTAGATAAATGAGGCAAGTTTCCAAGGTTGGCAAATTCAAGGAAGAAGCCATTGTTTACGTTTATCTGTTAGGCCCTAATGAAACATCATTGTCGGATTTTTGATTCGTTTCAATTTGTCTGTTGTGTACTTTTGGAATATTACGCTAGGTATAACAAAAGCTGGATAGCACAGATTGAGCGTGTGCATTTAGAGTTTAGTAGTTGCCACGTTTCTCACTTATGGCGCCACAAGCGCAAAAAAAGGGTCGCCTGAAAAAATGTTAAGTGACTTCTATTGTTAATATATTATGGTTTCAGTTGAAAACCGAATTTATCGACTAGCGACAATTGATTTTAATCTCGTTCTGTACGTTATACCTTATGTCGGAAGTAGTGCGCTGTATGGCGCATCAGATGCGCTATACAGCGCACTACGTCCGACATAAGTTATAACGTACAGAACGTGCGTAAAATCGATTGTCGCTAGTCGATAAATTCGGTTTTCAACTGAAATGATAATAGTATATTTGATGAGAGTGGAAATGCGCGCCAAATAAGTGATTACAGTTGGATACCGATCTTTTTGTTCGCAACTTATGGGATCTTCACTAAATGAGGGGAAATGAGCTCTATCTCAGTTGTTTCAAGTGATAAACATCTACAGTCTGCAGCAGAATTGTTGTACGGAATTGAATCAACAAATCTGTTTCATTGGATTCCGGTTTAATTGAGAATTTCACCGCTAGAGGCGCTTTACTTTCGAGTTGGTTTTATCTTAGGATATCTCGAGAGCCTCACCAGTTAGAACATATTAGTTTTCAATAAACTTGTCCTAGTGGCCAAGCTCTTCCTAGAAGTGGTCACACAAGTTCAGAATTCGGTCACTACACAGTGCTAGTATGCATATAATCTTCCAGTTTGTGATTGCTATATCTCGAGAGCCTTACTAGTTAGGACGATGCTTTTTTCAGCAAACTTGTGCTAGTGGCCAAGCCCTTCCGGATGGTAGTCACGTATGTCTGAAATTCTCTCACTACGCGGTGCTAATGTGGTTCGAAAACCATGATTTTGATGTGAACAAAAGACGCGGATGATGTTCTATTCCAATTCTCTACTGGCGTTCCCTACATTTATGCTGCATTAAATCAGTCTATTGAGTTGATTTCAACTCGATTTCCACGAAAAAGGAGTCATTTAAATTTTTGAGCAAATCTTGTTGGGATTGAGAAGTCTACCAATCTATAACATCGACTTGAATCAGATAGATGTAGTTGAATTGTTGACTTGTCAATCCCAAAACATTTACTCAAATTTAAGTAACTCCACTGTTGACGAAATTTAATAACAACACTTAGTTTTGATTTAAGTACACGGGAAATAATCCACACCGATTTCTTGACAAAAATCCATCGAAAATTTCACTTAATACTGATGTGTTCACGCAAAAACAGAAGACTCTGAATAACACAAATGAAGTTTAATGTCTGGAGAAAAATGCCGGCGTTTCTAAGCTGTAGAACTAAACTATATGTGGTTCTGTAGCACTTCTAATTTGAAAGTGTTAACGATGCTTAATGTAAATGTATAAATTTTATTGAAAAATCATAATCTCACGATTATGTCATGGATTTGATTGAGCTACCATACGCCTTGCGAGGAAAAGGCTTACAACGTTTTGTTTACATATGCCGCTAGACCCAATTCTATGTGTGTGAAACCAGTTTTTGAAGAAAAAATCCCTAATATTCCATATCTGTGCCAGTCGAATCCACAGGCAACTCGCAAAAGACTTACACAGTGGCCTGTGTTCCATTCATGACTTTTCCAGAGTGAGTGACAAAAGTTTCGAATATGAAAACCTTCAAATATCCCTCTTCCAAACCGACACCAGTCACAAGCAATAAAACTTTAACAGATTTTCACAACATTATGTTGAAACTTATGCGGGTTGTGTGTAGATCGCATTGGCTCAGATGAGGGATTTTGGGAATTTTCTATCTTCACAGACTCGCGTCATTCGCCTTGGAATTTTCACTTCAATTCAATACTTCGAACATGGAACAAGATAGATTTATATAGGATCTGTTCTTGGTTGGAACTTCATCTAATTATTTAGATTTATTGTTAAAAACAATCTTCGTAAACATTATTTTTCTTATTTCTTTAACACTCCATTTTGAGCTATATTCGCAATAGCCAACACATAGTTTCACAAGACAAATTCAAATTTAACTACACCTGAATGATTTTTACACATGATCGTTCGGCCATTCCATTTCAAAACATAAGAATTCCTACTGAATAAAAATTGTATTACTGCGGTTTGGGTTTAGATAAGCCATTTAAAAAACATATAGTAACATACTAAGACAATTCCATAATAGTGTTTAGTAACACACACATTTTACCATGTAATGAATAAATGAATCCATAGTTGGAAACATAGGAACAAATGTGTTCCTAAAATATTCTTATATTCTTGTGAAATCATTGTATGTTGTATGTTCATTGTAAAATCACTACTCATGAAAAAATTTTGTATATCTAGAACGCCAAACTAGGTATAATGATTCAATTTAGCCACGTTTAGGTCATTTGAAGATCGTGAAGGTAATCAATCAGCTTAACCAGTGAAATCATGATAGCTAAAAAATGTGAGAAAACGAAAATCTCGCTAAAGTGTATATATATATAAATTGATGAATAAAGTCTTAACTCCTTCAGAATAAAACGATCAACATGATACCAACATGATTTTTTTCTAGAAAATGAGAAGAAAGATTAGTAATTTCCATTTAATTCCAACTACCTTTATTGCTTATCTTGACAGATACACGTATTTCATCTACAATGTGCAGTATTAGTACACGACACTGAAGAAGTCTGCACATTGTAGACGAAATACGCGTATCTGTCAAGATAAGCTATAAAGGTATTTGGAATTAAATGGAAATTACTAATCTTTCTTCTCATTTTCTAGTTACAGGTATTCCACTAAAAAGCTCACACTCTCTAGGATTCATGATTTTTTCGATTGTTGCTGAATTCATTACACATTCGGTACATACACTGAAGATTACTTTTAGTTTGTATTACGAAATACAATGTAGGACTTACGAATCTATTCGTTGTTTTCTACAACGAAACAGATTTGTACGTTTAATGAAGCTACCTTCGTAATTAATGCCACACGCGCAACTGTCAAAAGCACGAAGCATTCGTTGACACAGAAAGAAAATTCGTGCATTGTACAAAAACAATACAAAGAGCAACAAATATTTTTTATAAAGTAAAAGGAAACGTTTCTCTGGTGGTTGCATGGATGATTGACAGATCTATATATAGCGTCTCGAAATGTAAAAGAAAAAAAGCGCAGCCGCGTGGAGTTGACCGGCGTTTTTTTTTTATGTTTCTGGCATGGGATTCGATCTTGTATTTTAGCTAAAAGCTGCTAGTGAATCCGTGGTTGATCTCACTTGATTAATGTGTATGAAGTAATATCTCTCAGCAGCGCTTTAATTTCTATTTTGGGATAAATCAATTATTTCCCAGCACATCCCAGCAGAAAAACCAACATGCATGAGTACGATAAACAAGAAGCAGCGATTGGCTGGTCTTCACGAAATCCATTTCGTGCATTATACAAAAAAAAAGTGTAATGATAGCATTTCACCAGATAAAAAGCAATATGAATGTTTCAGACAATATACGAGACATTTGTTCTATGCACAAAATCCATGTTTACGTAACGAGTGAAAGCTTATTTACGAAAATAAATTTTCAGTGTAGGCCAAATGAAGGCGCGAGGCTGACATTACATCCCGTTGCGCTATTCAAAAAAAAAAAAAGAAGAGAATTCAAAACTGCATCTTTGTCTGTCAGAAATAAGTCTCAAACCAATATTAACGAAAAGGCACACAAAAGAAAAAGACAGACACAAGTTTCCGAACATGAAAAAATCCTATACACTATACGCTATTGTGAAATCTTAGGCTATGTTCCATTAAGGGATTTATTTTTACTTAAAGTTGAAATTTTGAAAATAAATAGTTATCAATATTCGAAGTTCTCTTTGATGTTGAGAAGCTGATTTTTGAGAACGTGTTTGTCTGAACTGATCACTTGTCTGTCAGGGCTAAGTCTGCTGGAGAAGCAGGGTAAATTGAAAACAATCTGTGAAATTTTAATAAAATTTAATTTTAGTTTTCCCATTTGAACACAGCCTTAGTTACAAAAGGGTGTAACCCGAGGGTGTGATTGAAGTTTTTGTAGGCAAAAGAATTCCAATATTCCGATGCTCGGAAAAAAAATCCGCCCGCAGCCTGCAAAATCTTTACATCCTGTTTCAAGATTGTTTTGAAGCTTCTACGGATTGCGAGTGGTTTGCGCTCACTTAGATACGGGATATTTGGGATTTTTATCTTCGATAACTTGTGTCTCTCTACCTGAGCGTAGCTGATGTGATGCATTTCTACTTCGTTAATAGCTTGCTGGAACAATAATTCGCATGGCTTTGTTGTTTATCCTGCACGGCTAAATCATCTTTTTTTGCAACTACACATCATAACGGGCTTGGTAACCAATCACTCCGTTGTATGTTTTGTTCCATTAAGAATATAAATAATTAAGAATCAGCCGACACCTAATAGCACAACCACCCCAAACTTGTTTCAAAGGTTTTTTTTCGTCAAAGTTACGTCAACGGAACACAAACATATTCATTGTAGGCGACACTTAACTCAACGAAAAAACTTCCTTCCCACTGGTCTTTCTCTCATTTCATCGCGCATTCTTTTTTTGTAACACGATAAAATTGTTTCACGTACGTAGGCCGACAAGATTGACGATAACGGTTGTCATGGCTATCGACAAAAAATTTGCCATGTTATTTCCGCCTTATGTCATTCGTCGTAATATCCAGAACGTTGCATGGTGCTAAACAGGTAAAAAATGTACCTGTATCATGCCCCTTACGATTGTAGACCCAGACAAGTATCGCTCGTCCATCTAGACATGATGTACAATAAGAAGCGCGATCCTAATGCTTTTTGAAATGACCTACGGTTACTGCTTTGAAGAATATAGTTGTGTCAGGCGTAATATCGAGAGCGGGCGTGGAATCTTTTTTGCTCCAAGGGAGAAGAATGAGCGACATAAGAGTACAGTCATTTTTTATAAGTACACAGCTCGAAAAAGTAATGTAAATTTCTGTTCATATTCGTTCACATAAATGGAACGTCACAAAACACATCAGTTTCCATTTTAAATGCACAGTTTGAAAGAATCATGAAATTTTCTGCGTTATCTACACAGATAAAAAGAAACATTGAATTTTCTGAGTTATCTAAAGGGCGATACGGTCAAAATTTGGTCAATATCAACTTGACGTATTTCTTTCAATTTTGCATTTAAAAAACCTGAACACCCCTCATTTTGAAGGTGTGTGTGTGTAGAATCCTATTTTGATTTTGGAATTCACTCTTCAGTTGTCAAAATGCCGTCCAAGCAAGAAGAGCAGCGTATCAAAATTTTGCTCGCGCATCGCGAAAATCCGAGCTACTCGCACGCAAAGTTGGCAAAATCGCTAAAAGTTGCCAAATCAACCGTTACAAATGTAATTAAAGTGTTTGGGGAACGTTTGTCGACAGCCAGGAAGTCTGGATCGGGGGGAAATCGAAAACCGGAAGCCGCTGAGACGACAAAGAGAGTTGCCGGTAGTTTCAAGCGAAACCCTAACCTATCTCTCCGAGATGCCGCAAATAAGCTGGGTGTATCGTCTACAACCGTGCATCGAGCCAAAAAACGAGCCGGACTATCGACTTACAAGAAGGTAGTGACTCCAAATCGCGATGATAAACAAAATACGACGGCCAAAGCGCGATCCCGGAGGCTGTACACGACGATGCTAACGAAGTTTGACTGCGTGGTAATGGACGACGAAACCTACGTCAAAGCCGACTACAAGCAGCTTCCGGGACAGGAGTTTTATACGGCAAAAGGAAGGGGAAAGGTAGCAGATATTTACAAGCACACGAAACTGTCAAAGTTCGCAAAGAAATATCTGGTTTGGCAAGCCATCTGTACCTGTGGCTTGAAAAGCAGCATTTTCATAGCTTCCGGGACTGTCAACCAAGAAATTTACGTGAAAGAGTGTTTGAATAAACGTCTGCTGCCTTTCCTGAAGAAACACGGTTGTTCCGTACTGTTTTGGCCGGATTTGGCATCTTGCCATTACGGTAAAAAGGCCATGGAGTGGTACGCCGCCAACAACGTGCAGGTGGTTCCCAAGGACAAGAACCCTCCCAACACGCCAGAGCTCCACCCAATTGAGAAATACTGGGCTATTGTCAAGCGGAACCTAAAGAAGACCAAAAAAACTGCTAAGGACGAGCAGCAGTTCAAGGCAAACTGGCTTTCTGCGGCGAAGAAGGTGGACAAGGTGGCTGTACAAAATCTGATGGCAGGGGTCAAGCGTAAGGCCCGACAATTCGGATTTGGAAAAGCGGAAGCCTAACTGAATATTTTTCCTGAATTTTATACTAATTGAACTTGAAAAAGAAATTTAATTTGATTTTTTAAATAAACGATTTAACCGATTTACACGCGTTTTCCCTTGACCAAATTTTGACCGTATCACCCTTTAATGCACATAAAGGGAATGCTAGATTTGGCCGAAAAGAGTGAGATATTACACGTAAATTTAAGCCAGATAACGCCTGAATCTAGCCTGTTGTATGAAAGATTGCAAACATTGTTGCATGGCGCATGAAAGATTGCAAACAATTTCGTTGTTCACGCCTCCTTTGGCAGGGAATTAAACGAGGGGAAATTTTACGCGCCTGTTAAAATTCATTATTTTTTCTGTGTAATGCATGTATATGGAATGCTAGATTTGGCATAAATTCATGGTATATTTCAAATGTAAGCCTGATATCACCCAAATCAGATCTGTTTGTATAGAAAGATTGAAAATAATTTCGTTGTTTACGATTGTTTTGGCTTTCAATTGAACGAGGGGGAATTTTACGCGACTGTTCAAATTCATTGTTTTTATGTGTGGTGTAAAGTTCTGAGGAAGTTCAAACATTTATGACAATACTGTATGCAATAACGGCAATAACCCACCTTTGTCAGCAACATTTTAAGTTGATGCCCCTTGTGTAATGATATGTTCATGCATTTATATTTACATCACAAAGAAAATTCAGGTTGTCGGACTTGTCCTGGTAAGCTTATGGCGCAACTAGACATTCGCCAATGAATGACGAGACAATTTCCAATAATCTTTCACCCCTAGTCCGGTTTTCCAAAAAAAAATTCTTTTTGACTAGTCCAACTCGTTCGAAAACGGAAACAGGGGAGATTATTAAGGTTAGGTTGGGAAACATTTTGGCAACATGTGTTCTAGAAATGTTTTCCAATATTTAAAATTTGTTAAACTGAACATAGAGGAACATCATTAGACAAAGGAAGTCTCTTGAAAATACTGCAAACAACTAAGAACATTGAGAAACTAGGGAAACTGCCCCCATATTAATTGTTCCTATATTCATCCTACGATGAATCAAAGAATTGGGCAGTTGAAGGATCGGTTTCGTATTCTAATTATGTTTGCTCACGTTAAATAACTACAACCAACATTACTAACTAATCCTTCAACTGCCCAATTGTTTGATTCATCGTAGGATGAATATAGGAACAATGAGATTAATATGGGGGCAGTTCCCCTATATTGATAATCATAAATCTTTAAGTTATTGTTTTCCAAAGATGTTTATTTCGGTGCTTTAAGACCAACACATGTAAGCGGCCTTTAGGACATAGGAATAAGGTGCTTTATTTTAAGAGACATGCACAGAAAAATTCTTTTAAACTGGTATCCGGCTGTTGACGTCTCGTCGGAAAATGTTTTCTTTTTGCAGATATTGACAAACACGTGCAAATATTCGTTATACTGAAGAGATAGCACAACATCAGATATGTTTCATGCACAGAATGACGTATTTCCATATGAGTAAATGACTACAAAGTCACTGGCAAAGTCACCGACAAAGTAAATAACGAAATTCCTCATGCAGCAAAATATGCTTTTAGGTTTAGTTGCACCCATTCATCACCGTCAGAGACAAACCACATTCTAGGGGAAAGACATCTCTTAAATTTGACATAATATGGTATTAGAATACCATTAATTTCAAGATTAAAATTGCTATACATGAAGTAAATTTGATTTTGAGTGTATTTGATTTGACGTTTTAAACCAAGTAAACACATAAGATGATTACTCTGATAATATTTAATGACGATATTAGACAGTTAATACTATTATAAAGCGGAATGTAGTATTTTAATACTACATCATACACTAAAATTCATAATACTGCTATCAATTCAATGCTAGATTAAGATGTCTACCTCCTAGATCACATCTTTGATGAGAATTAATCGAAAGTAACGAGATAGCCAATTCCACCATACACTGTACACAGCTAAGAAGAGTAGTGTAAATTTCTGTTCAAAATCATACACACACTAAAATTTGTTTACGAATCTCGGCAAAAGATACGAAATAAACCGAGAATAGGTATACACATTAATGGAGCGTCACATAAAATACAAACTTACATTATAAATCATGTAAAACTCAGAAATATTTCAAACATCGTTTATAATACTGTATGCAAAAGCCCATCTTTAAAAGAAATGTTTCATGCAAGTTTCTGATCCTTGTGTAATAAAATAAAACTTACACGCATCAATATTAGACAGTCTTTAGACTCCATATTTATTGAAGTTCGGAGAACTTCTGTAAAGTTTTGGCTACATCGATAAAGAACTTTAAAAATTTATGAAACTAAAAAAAACTTAAAAATATTATGGATCTTCCTAAACCAATCTTAAGATATAAAGTAACGTTCATAAACTTTGTTTTCGTGTTATTTTTTACGAATTTCAGTGACTTCAATAATTCTCGAGTACTTTTCAAACAGACGTATCTGATTTTGTAAACAAAGAGGGGAAGTAAGATTCAAACGTAAATTTCACAAACCTCTCAGCACCATCACGGAAAGTAGCATCTCCATCATGTTAGGAAAATGTTATTCCTTGTGTTGGTGGCCCTAGTTTGCATGGAAGTGCTAAGGGCTTCAAGAATTTAACGTTAGAATCTTACTTCCCCTCTTTGTTTACAAAATCAGATACCTCTGTTTGAAAAAGTACTCAGGAATTTTTGGAGTAGAAACCTGGTTTTAAAGGAGCTTTTTAAAAGTTCAGGAAATAGATTTGGGGAAAGAATTTTACAACTGTTTTTTTTTTTTTGCCACACCACTGGAGCACACGTTCTAGCTTAATTTTCAAAGTCGTTTTTCTGTATTGGAGAATTTTGACAGTTCAGGTTTTCACCACAGTTAGTGGGGTCTTAATTTTCTGCGACGAAAAATTTCTGATCACGTTTTCCTTCGGAAGGGAAGTACAGCCCTTTGTCCTGACTCATGTGTTGATGGGTTCGATATGTACACTCAAAAATATCGACACGTTGTTTTCACATGAAATTTCACGTAACTTTCACCTGAACACGTAACAAAATCTTCTTCAGTAAAATCAGGTGAACATTAGGTGCCAGTGAATTGTACGTAAAAAATCACGTAGCATTTATGTGATTTTCACGTAGAATGTGGATTTATGTGAAAATCACGTAGCTCTCACGTGAATTCCACGTGTTTATTACTGGTTTTGGCAGTGGACGAAAATTACATGCGTTTCACGTGGAAACAACGTGTCGATTTTTTTGAGTGTAGGGTTGTAGGGTTGGAGTTCACAATAGATCATTGCACGATGACGTCGTCGATGCAGTTTTGACATTTCAGGGAGCTTGGTTACGCTGACTTTGATAATTTTCGGGAAAATCGGTTTGAGTGTGAGTGGCAAGTTTTGTTTCATCGGTTTAAATTCTAACACCTTGTAAATAAGCACTCTGAGCTGTCAAAAAGGGAGGCTAAACCATGGACAAATCCAGGTTGAAAATAGAAGAAGACACCGAGTGGTGATAAATCTGACAGCTCCCATGTAAAAGTATAGGACGAAACTTGTAAAATGCTTCTAGAAAATTCAAATGAAATTCTAATTAAAAGCGGTTTATTGTATGATGTATGAAAAATCCAAAACTTCTCAATAAAGACATGTTCAGGAAAATAAAAATAAAATAAAAATAATGCCCCTCTTGTGCAGTTTTGGATTTTTCTTACATCATACAACAAACCGCTTTTAATTAAAATTTCATTTGAATTTTTTAGAAGCATTTTAAAATTTTCGTCCTATACTTTAACATGGGAGCTGCCCGATTTATCACCACTCGGTGTCTTCTTCTTTTTTCAAGTTGGATTCCTCTATTGGGTGCAATGATCTTTGGTATCGATTGAACGGGGTGAAGTTAAATCGATACTTTGAACCACCCTAACGAGGATGTTATTATTCTATTAATCAACAATGTCACCGGTTTGGTTATGAATTCAATGCGCTTCCTGCTTGCATTCCACCAATTTGACTTGAGGTTAGGTGACCTTACAACTGAATTTGTGGGTCGTGAGCTCATGGAATTTTATAAATTGAGTCAAATTTAAACGCAGTTTCTGGCCACCAATGAAGAAGCACTTCATTCAAGGACTCACACTCAAGGTAAGAATTGGTGTCAACTACTTGACATTTCAAAAGCACCAACCGTAATCAATCTTGAGTCGGGAATCGAATTATTTGCATTTAACGCTTTCTGCAAGAGGGGCGACCCCAGCGTAGAGGTTAACATCCTTACCTCTCACGCCAAAGTCACGAGTTTGAATCTCATCTTCGAGCAAGTTACGAAAATACCAAAAAGGTATTTGAGTGACTACGCCGGGAGATGAACCAGCCCAGGACTGAAAATCTCGATAATCATGGAACTCAACAAAAAAAAACTTGGGCTGCAACACTGTAGAGCAGAAATAAGATGTTCTATTTCATGTTAAGACATTTGCTCCTAAGATCGCTAGGTGATAATGTTTACTAATTCGCTTCACCCTAAAGCTCTATCTTAGGCCCCGAATTTAACATTCTATTCTTCTGTTGACTGGAAGCAAAAAAACTTCGGATACCACTATCAGATACCCCTTGTAGATCTCTCTTAGTTTTGGCTTTTATTGAACAAAGAAAGAGCATCCACCGAAAATCTACCTCCCTATAGCAAGTTTTTAAATAAATCTGAATTTTATGAGTTTACCGGTGATCCAAATCATTGATATGGTCTACATTATGGAACAATCCAAAAAAAAAAAAATGATAAGCCTGAGCGATTTTAATTTGGATTTAAGCCTTATTTCACCACTAACATCCCTTAGTGCGAATCTGCTTCTGAAAACGATGAGTTTATCTGCCAATCTTTCGGATGTTAAATATAAGCCCTTCAGACTGAATATTCCAGCCGATAAAGGAAACGTTCTCTTTCCTGACAAAGTACTTCATTTTTATGTTTGTCGTTTTGTTCGAAGGAATTGGCTGTGAAAGCGTTGTGAAATGGCAAAGCAAATTTGCTCTTTTGCATGTTGGAACAGATTTTATCTGTTTTCTGATCTATATTTTCAGAACAGATAAGGGTTTTTTTTTATAATTTCACTATGCCAAATCTAGAGCAAACGCTATTTTAAATCAACTCGGATTTAAGAACGGTCCACCTCGCGGTTTACTCAATTCGATCACAACTGAAACGACTCAAAACTGGGAAGTGTTCTAGGATGATGGCAGATTTATTTTAGGATGCTTACAAAGTATTTCTTGGATGCTTGTTAAGTTGTTCTGAATAAGATGATTTCTGGATTGATCTAAAATGCTTCCAGAATAATTCTTGGATCCTTTTACAGTATTCCAGGTATGCCTCCAGGACAGGTTTGAAATACTTCCAGGATTGTTCTGGGATGCTTTCATATATGTCGAAGGTGATTCAAGAACTGTTCAGATCCTAATTTAGATCCTGAATTTATCTGGAATACTACCAAGCCTGTTGAACGATGCACCAAGATTATCTTAAGATGCTTCCAGGATTATTTCGGATGCTTCCAGATTAGTTATGTTATGCTTTCGAAGTAGTTCTGTTATTCTTAATTTACTAGTGATAGTTGGAAAAAGTGTTTCAGCTTTTTTTTTTCTTGAAGCGTGTTCAAAATGCTTCCAGATAAGTTCTGAAATGCCTCCAGAATTTGTATTGAATGCTTTCAGAGTCGTTCTGGTATAATTCTGGAACTAGTGGTTGCCTCTCACTCCACTCAGTCTGGTATCAGTTCCAGTTGGTGTCGTTGGGATTTTCTGAGACGAAAAATCTCTGATCACGTCTTCCTTTGGAAGGGAGGTAACGGGGACCATTTGCTGCTTGGTTCGATATGTAGGGTCCATGTCGTCTCCCTGGGATGCTGAATCAGTCTTAGACTGGAAGTCACGTAAATGCGAAACAACAATTCTGGAACTATGCAAGAGTAGTATTGAGATGATTTCAGCATTTGTATTCAATACTTACAGGTTGCTTCAAAAATTTGTTTGGAATATCATCAGGATGCTTCAAAAATTTGTTTGGAATGTCTCTAATATAGTGCTGGGATGCTTTCTAGATTGTTCTTGAATGATTTCTGATTAGCTTCCAGAAAATTGGAATGATTTCCTGATAAATTTCGGTGGATCCCCGAAAGCACACTGACCGGTTTTCTGGATAAGACCAGTTCAAGTATTTGCGAGCAAAACTCTCCAGTTGAGAAATGAAGATTTGCTTTAGAAAACCACTCGGTGATACCTAACCAGAGATCTATAGTTTAAGCTCCCCATCGATATCGATATAATCCAAAAGGAGAGGGCGACCCCGGCGTAGTGGTTAACATCCATACCTCTCACGCCAAAGACACGAGTTCGAATGTCACCCTCGGACAAGTTACGAAAATACCCAAAAAGGTATTTGAGTGACTAACACGGGAGATGAACCAGCACAGGGCTGAAAATCTCGATAATCAAGGAACTAAAAAATCCAAAAGGATAACGAAAGTGACATTGAAATGTAGATTTTTGGTAGTGCAAATAATTCCGTGTGGAATATGTGGCTGGTACAGTATACTGACCTGAACATGAAAAGTTCAAGGTTTGAATCCAGCCTTACCATACTTTATTTTTGCAATTACAATATTCCACAAGTCAAAGTGATCAAATGCATCTTCCGAATTTTATCACTTTGATTTATGGAACTTAAACTGATTTCAAATTGAAAAAACAAACCTTGAACAATCTTACATTCCATGATTATGATCGCTTCTTGTTTTTTTTTTAAATTCCCTTCAGATCAATTCATGCAAAATAAAAACAAATAACTTAATAACTTAGCATGACCTATGAAGTTATTAAACCTAACTACCGATTAAAACTGACATCAGCCGCATTTATGCCATAAACCAATTACTCAAATGAGTAACCCCATTAATACCCTCTGCGACTAGCAGCTCATTCCTGTGACAATAGCCACACTTAAGCTTGGCAATTATAACACCAAAATCTAAGAATCACTTCCGCCCTCTGACAAACGAATTATCTAACAACAGGCTAATTACACACCAATTAACAGCACCCGCCACAGACGTTTCCTACCGGCTGCGACGGTAGACCTGCTCTCATTCGAAGATTCGCCACTCGGGACAAAGTAGAACCAATCCTATTCTTCACAGCCTCAACCCTAACAGCCGATCAGTAAATATTTGTACACCGTCAGATCCGAGCTGACAAACAAGAAAATGAACGGATGCCAACCCTCGACTCAATTTGCGTAAAGTCACGCTAGAACCGTAGACCGAAGAAGGTGGTAGCAATCAACTGAGATGAAACAAAAAAAAAACTTGATCCTCACTCGAGACACGCTGATCTCCAATCGCTCTTGACTTCTGAAGCGATCCTTAATGTCCTACAAGATCAACTCGAAATCTAAATAGGCTGTTTTGACAATTATCGAACCCCGCAATTTCTGCTCACATGATATGTGCCAATTAGATTGCGAAAAAGTGAAGGCTGCTTTTACTGTAGTTGCTGCTGCTGCTGCTGCTCAATTCTGCTTTTGAACTCTGCTTGACTGGTTTCTCCTTTTTCGAATCCTTCTTCTCGCGCGTAAGAACACTCTGGACTGACTGGTCATTAATTCAGACGAGTTTTTATTTTTTTCGCAGACTCACAGTTTGCCATCATAACCGCACAAACACACCTTTAGGGTTTTCGTTCTGCTCTTTTAGTATTTCACAAGTGCGAAAAATTCCACTGCTTTTCTTGTTTTTCATTCTTGTGTACCAATTCCGCAGGTACGCGATATCACATGTCACTTAATTCGGGTTTCTTAAGTACCCCTTTTTTCTCAGTCGCCCTCATTTGCGCGCACTGTCTGAATGTAATTCATCATCATCAGCATCATTCCCACACTACTCACAATTAATTATTCCAAAGCAGCCAAAAACAGAACCACACCGGCCAAGCACTCTCAAGCACAATCGACGATAATTCTGCTTCAGCAGAGAACAGGTTACTTGCTTCCGCACGCAACGAAATCTTTCACTCGACTGCGATCCTCTGGCTCAGGTTTTACTTTTCAGAATGTTGCGCGAGCGCCCGGGCGCGAAGATCAAGTGTGTGGCGATCGTCGGTTCAAGAGTTGGCAAGCAAGCCACTGCGCGCGATCGCCCCTCGGCCTATCCCTACACCACACCGAAGCCACAACATACATTCAAAACACCAATGCTGCACGGTCTGCATACACCTTACCCATACCGATACTACCGTACGGTGCCGATGGAAGGCTGCAGAAGCCGACGACGTCGATGTACGGTTCAAATTAAGCGTCGCGACGGCTCAACCGTCGCGATTGCAACCGTTCAGCTTGGTCCGTTGTTGCAGCTTTGGCGGTCACCGCCATCGTTTTGAAATATAGCTAAAGGTGACAACGCGCCAGTACGATGCAATCTGTGCAACAAATATAGGAAACGATTGCTTTTGGCTAGAGTGTCGCGATCACTACTACATGTAAGTGTGCAACATCGCGGAGTATGCTTCTCACGGCGATAGGGATGCTCTTCAATTTTAAAGGTACAGCACAGAATGTAGTATTTTCTCGAAATTAAAGTTTTAACGTACAAATACGTTACAATTTTCAATACCATAGGTAACTTCAAATTTTTGAAAAATAACAGCGTCACGCTAAAGCGAAAGGTTTTCGAACGCTCTAAACTCTTGTTCGACTGAGCAAAATTACTGCATTCATACACCATTAGATCGGAAAAAAATCCCATTTTTTTGCATTAATATTTGAATTGTAGTAGGGAAACTGCATTAATCTCATTGTTCCTATACTCATCCTACGATGAATCAAACAATTGGGCAGTTGAAGGATCGGTTTCGTTTTCTAATAGCTCCTTTTAGCTCCTTATTTATTCCAAATTTTACATTATTTTACATTCATATATTATCCTTGGTGCTCCTGCTAAGTAATTAACATTTCAACCTTATATGCTTTCATTTATATCTAATTGTGTTAATATTATTTTTAACTTGTCTATTCAGTATTTTTAACAGGGTTTATTTTGCCTGCGTATAAGAATAAGAGTTGATTTCTTAAAACTAGTTCTTTTCTATAGAGAGAATTGATCATTGCAATTGAAGATTGCAATGATTTTTGTCTAAAATTATGAATTATTTTGTTGGAAATTTCTTCTAGTACTGAACCAGGGTGGTAGCTTCAAAATCATTTTCAGAACTTTGTTCTGAATCCTTTAAAGTTCTTTTTTCCTAGTAGCACACGAACTAGACCATATTGGCTTAAAGCATGGCCGGTCTAAAAATTTGTTTCAATATTAGAAGTTTGTTCTTCAAACAAAGTTTGGATTTTCTGTTTATACAAGGATATAAACATTTTATATAGTTATTACATTTGGCTTGAATGCCCTCAGTGTGATCTTTAAAAGTTAATTTTTGAAAAAATCTCAGTCCAAGATATTTTACTTGATTTGACCAAGAAATTGGCACTCCGTTCTTAGTGACTATATGACTATTACTTGGTTTAAAAAATGCAGCTCTAGGCTTGTGTTGTGATATTATAAGCTGAGTTTTGGAAGCATTAGGAGAAATCTTCCATTTTCGAAAATAATCTGTAAAAATGTCCAAGCTGGGTAATCAATTGACTACCAAGTTGACATGAATTAGTTAGGACCAAATCAATAGTTGAGGGATTTCTGGCTGAAGAAAAGCAAGTTGGGCTGTTTGGGTATTGAATAGTGTAATAGCCTGCAGAACAATTATCAAATAGTATATTACCATTGGCATTGCTTTGCGAATTATTCCATGAGCGGTGTTTTGCATTGAACTCACCAATAACGAAGAATTTAGACCTATGACGGGTATGTTTCTGAAGGTCACCTTTGAGGCAGTTCTTTTGCTGGCCAGTGCATTGGTAAGGCAAATAGGCAGCTATAAAAGTAAATTGGCGTAATTTTGTTTCAACTGAAACCCCCAAAATTTCAAAAACTTTGGTTTCAAAGAAAGAATGTGATGTTTGATACGCCTATGAACAATGATAGCAACGCCACCGCGAGCTCCATTAAGGTGATCGTTGCGGTAGACAAAATAATTTGGATCTCTTTTGACCTTATGGGCAGGTTTGAGATAAGTCTCAGTTTTAACAGCAATCTGCACGTTATGAACTCTTAAAAAATTTAATAGCTTATCCTCCTTATCTCTGATGGATCGAGTATTCCAATTCAAAATATTTAATGAATTAAAACCCATTACTGAACTTCAATGTCATGATATGCCAATATTATTGGCAAATTTAATACCAATTTGGATAGCATCAAACATGAAATTAGTTTTTAGCATATCGGTTATCATATCGATTGGCGATTGCTATAAAAATTCTAATTGAGGAGCGAATATGCTACCTAAATCCAATTCATCAGAAGTCCCGTGGGAATTTTGGTTTTGGTTCCTACCCGCTGCAACGGCAGCATAGGTAGGTCCATATATATGTTGACAACAACACGGTAAGGTAAGAATGTAGGGTTTGCAGATTGAACCCTGCTGGTGGCTGCCGGTATCGAAATAGTATTTGCTCCTAGTTGAGCGTTTGAAGTAACTGTTTCGGATGGAAAAACCTGTCCGCTGTAGATTCTACCGACGGTTTGGTAGGAATTTGTTCTTCGATGTTACCAGCTGCAGAATGGGTAGTAGCTGGTCGGGAACGTGCTTTGCAAGTCTTGCACTCCCAAAAATTTGATTTTTTGGTGGCCCCCCCAATTTAAAATTTAAATTTTTGAGGATCTTCCTTCACAGGGCAGTCGTCCTTAGTGTGCGAGGAATTACCACAATTCATGCAGTTATCAATCATATGGCAATGCTTTCCCAGACAACCAGAAGTCGTATAACAGCGTTCAGATAGTATCGTATATTTCTACATTTTATGTCAAAATCGCATATAGTTGTGCCTCTTATCGTACTATGTTTAAGTTGAATCGTATAGAGTGCAAAATTCCGACTTATATACGATGTGTCATTTATCCATCGTACAGTGTTACAAACTAAATCGGATTTACAACGTTAGACTTTTTAAAATGAATTTGTTATTACAGAGGAAATCGCATACGAAGCCAAATTAACTCGTTTGAGAAAACAATGAAATTTGCACATATATGGCCTCCACTTTTGCACGTATAAGCCATACATATATGTTTGTATATCAGGAAAACAACTTTCAATATACGTACAATTTGGTTGTCT
Organism: Aedes koreicus; assembly: GCA_024533555.2. Taxonomy (NCBI): domain Eukaryota; kingdom Metazoa; phylum Arthropoda; class Insecta; order Diptera; family Culicidae; genus Aedes; species Aedes koreicus. The sequence goes on along the minus strand of JAHHFK020000002.1, from coordinate 245,160 downwards.
GGGTTGTTCCGTGACCCCATCCTTGACACTTAAATTTGCTCCAGTATTCTTGAAATGTTCCCACTTCACTCGGACATGGAGCAAAAGGCTTGCTTTTTTAAAGCCTTAAGGTTATTAAGTTCACTTGACTTGAAGTGAACTAACTAAAAATCGTTTGAAATCCTTTTGCGAGAATCGCCATGTGGAAAAGTTGTGAATCTTCTGAGTAAGATACTCAAGAAGACGTTTGAATCCGTCCAAGGTTTCAGCAAGCAAACGGCATTCACCTCGTCTGGAAATGTGAAGGGAATATTTCACACCTTCAACAAATGTTGAAATTTCCTTGTGAAAAGCATGGAAATCCGAAATTGTCACCACAATAGGGGGAATTTTTTCCTTCCTCAAACGAGAAAGTTTATTTAAATTTTGGTTAGATGATGGATCACTCTCATCATCTGTGATTACTGTGATTAATTTGATTTGAAGGCGAATCAATAGATTGCCCTTTGCGTTTACGTTTATTTGCCATAGTGGCAGAATAAATTGCTCCAAATCGACGTTCAAGCAAATAACTATAAGAATCCGAAGGAATTTTCCAATGCGATATCCAAGCCGGGTTACCCGAAGGGCCTAATAAGGATCGTAAAAGAATAAGAGGAAATAAAAATGAACAGGTTGAAAATTACGTTTTCGCTATCAGGGTGCTCAAGAGCGGCTCGCAAGTTGTGCCAAATTGTAATTTTCATTTCATTAATTTTCATTCCACACTTCATTTCATGAATTTTGCTTCCTACTGCATTCGCGTGACCATCTTATTTCCAGTCTATGCTACTCAACGCTATTTCATTGTTAGACATCAGCTCTCAGCAGATGGTTTGACCGACTTTGGCTTCCCTTAGTCACCGTGACCCACCCGGTTGTGGCACAGAAGACAAAGCAAGGCTGGAGAACTAATAATTGCTAGTACCAATCTAGCTACTGTGATGCAATTTCTGGCCACTGAAATCCTCAAGGATAGGAAACACCGTCCGTCACAATAATTCCACATATCTTGCAGTCGACCATTCGTAACGACGAGGAGTTGAATAAACTATTATCTGGAGTGAACATAGCACATGGATGGTGTCCTGCTGCCCAAGAAAACCGGAATTAGATATTAATTGCTAACGTAAACCTTGCCCACCATTCATTTATAGGATGATCATTTTAATTTTACAACTAAAGAGTTTGTTTGACTTACATTTTCATGATTGAACCGGAGCTACCATTGCATATTCTCCAAAAGATCTTCTAATTTTGGGATGGCTACAAAATATCAAAATAGTTTGATCGCAAGGCTTAGTCTTCGTAAGGCTCACCGACGGTTTCTGCGTCATCGAACTGCTGAAAACAGCTCAATACTTTGCAGGCTCGAGGTTGAATACGCCGAATGCGTATCTTCTTCTTTCCGTGAGTACATTTTCCGAATCCAAGATGAGGTTCAGGTGGATCCCTCGTCTTTCTGGCGCTTTGATAAAAGCAGACAAAAATACACAGTCGATCCCCCCGGAAATGTCTTTTGATGGCTCAACCAGTCGAGGCCTCCTGTTTTCACTACATTAGTCACCTGAGAGTATTTAGGCTCACCTACAGCCATTTTCTTAGTAAACAACTGGTTTCAATACTCCTCAATTCTGTACTCTGTACTCGAGGTCAGCACTTCGCATTTTAACAAGTTCCATTCGTCAAGAAGAAGATCATGCAGCAACGTAATGCTCATGTGCATTGTTGAAAAAGTGGAGTTTGTCAATCTCCCTCTGCCATTGCTTCATCCCCAACAAAAACTTTTTCTGCAGGTAGCAAGTTCTCAATATTGTCCAAAATGTCCTCTGGAAGTGAAGTATTCACGGGCCATACATTGGGCTTATACACTCGACCGACGATGGTTCACGCCAACCTTTCCAGATCTGTGTACATTAGATGTATGAGTGGCTTTTCCTTCTGGAAGAAACCGTAGAAAATAGCATTGAAATAGTATCAGTATTAAGTAACATCACTAACATCTTTTATACTTTATCAAAGTTATTTAGATCAAATTTTACTTAACAAGTTTTGCAACTTTGCCAAAACAAATATTCGGTCTAACAACAGTCAAGCAAAGTCAGGATAAGCTTAAATAATTGATGAATTATGAATTAATAAAATCTTCTGTATCAAGAATATTTGTCTCAGAAATTTCCTAGAAAAAATATAAAGTTTTAATGAAACGCTTTTATAAACTGGTCGAATTGCAGTGTATCCCGATTTCACCTATGATCGAGTTGAGTTCGCTTGACTATCGGAATACGAACAATCAAATCTAGATTCAGAATTACTGAGCGATTCACCGAAAATAAGTCCTTTATCTGATTTACAATTTGTACCACTTTTCTCGACTATTTGAATACAAAAAGAGTACACACTTAGATTTTTTTACAGAAATCTGTAAAAGATTGCCAATTCTCAACAGCTGAACGTTCGGTAATCCAATTTAACGGATTTCGGTGAAATTTTAGAGTTATCTGTAAAAAAATTACCGGATATCGGTAAAATTCTACCAAAATCCGTTAAATTGGATTACCGAACGTTCAGCTGTTGAGAATTCGGTAAACTTTTACAGATTTCTGTAAAAAAATCTAAGTGTGTAGTCCGCTTTAGACTGGATCTCATCAAATATTTTCGAAAAAAAAGTGAGTGTAAATCAAAAATGTCTTGATTCTTTTAAGTAGTTTCTTTATTGGACATTCTATTTGCATATTGGAAAAACGTTTTGAGTTTTTTACTCATATCCCATCAACATGTGCACAATCCAACATTCTACGAGCGCTACTGCCCGCTAAGATTGAACTCGTTTTTTTGGAAGGGAGAAAACGATTTGACTTTTGGATTTGATCGATGCTCTTTAAAACGGCCTACGGTCTGCATTGGACAAGTTCAATTGAAGTAGAGGTGGGACAGCATTCACCAGGGTATCTAGTTAGCAAGAAAACTAATTAAATTAATACAAATAACTAATATAATGCAACTAAAATGATTTAAATTAAAGTGAGTTGGAAAAACTCACTATCGCATGTATATTTAAAGTAAAATAAATGACTGACGCCGACGCATCGTTGACCCTATATGGTGCGGTCAAAACATCATGAGCGTCATGAAGGCGTTTTAGCACTGAGCGCTGGCGTTGACAATTGATACGACGCGACGCGGGACGCGCTATTGTGCGGCCTTTAGTCAGACTTGTGACCGCATCATGGTAAACGACTTATACATACCAAACATATCTTTGCGGAAGAAATGTTTTAATGCGGAACTGATTTCAAGATAATATTTAGTACCACGATTCACAGCCCACAATATTTTTCACTTAATTCTGCTGTCAATCAAATGTACACGTGGAATGATAAATTCACTTTTTTGGAGTATATTTCTCGACTTTTATATAGTGTTCTATTGTCTCGAAAGGGCCTGATTAGTGTTCCCCATGCTAGCAGAAATCGCTAACGTTGTGGAAGTGATATTTTCCGTCGCTAAAAAGTTTGGACGAGCGGTCAACACATCAAATTGCATCACGGAAAAATGCTGTAGAAAATTACCCATTGGAAATTTTCTCTTGAAAATTAGGGTAGAAGTAGTTTAGAGGATTTTTTTTGTTTTATTTTTATCACCGTCAGTTTTTCTAAAGTTTACAAAGAAATGACGTCACCCGAATAGCAACGTCGCGAATTGATTTTGCGCAAGCACCTGAAAAATCCTCAACTCTTTCATCGGGACATCGGAAAACAACTCGGAATCGTGCATTAAACGGTGAGCCGTGTGATTAAACGTTACTACGAAACTCTTAGCATCGAACGCAAGAAGAAATGCGGTCAGAATGGATGTTCTATTATTGATCAACATCACAAGCGTGTCGTAAAAGCGTTTCAGCGGGAACCCAATGCTTCGGTCAGGGATCTACAGAAGTGTCTGCTTCCTCTGTTGAAGCAACACGGGGGCCCTGCGGTCTTCTGGCCGGATCTAGCTTCGTGCCACTATTCAAATGTTGTCCTGGAGTGGTACGAAGCCAAAGGGGTCACTTTCGTACCCAAGGACACGAACCCTTTTGCCTGTGGGTGGACTTTTGGCATTTTTACCAAAAGTCTGGCAATAATTTGCCAAGCTTATTGCGCCTTATCTCACTCACTGACATTGAGATTGAAATTTAAAATTTACAGAATAATACACTTTGCTTCCACTGATATCCAGGCTCATCGATTTAGCACCAACCGGGGGAGATTTGATCCTATACCCAATGATTTCATTATCTCCACTCCGATCAACCAATCGCAATTTTTTTTGATATAGTGGTAGTGGACGGATTATTATAATTTGAGATAACTACAGTCGAAGCTCTTTATAACGACATCCGTTATAGCAACAAATCTCTTTATTACGACATACTCAACGGTCCCTTCAAATTTTCATATAAATTGCTATCGATATAACGACATTTTCGCTATAACGACCATCATCTATTACGACGGCACATTGCCTGCAAATTTCATTCTCTATAACGACATCACAAAAAAAAAACAAAGCAGCCACTCATCTCGTTCCTATGATAGTGATTTGTTAAAATGGTCAAAATGTATATAACAAATCTACTCCGATATACATATTTAGATTAAGCAAAACTATTTTAAACCACTAAGCAATAAACTAATTTAGTATAGCATTGAATATGTTAAAAAAGACGTTTAATAAAATTAATCCACTAAAAAAGATTTTGTCCACTTAGAGAAATAAAATTTATCATTGTTCGGCTTCGTAATTATCACACGCGTTCAATTTGTTCCCGTCACTATTTGATGCCATTTGTGAAAGTGATAACTTGCAAAATGAGTTCACGTACAAGGAAGTCGCTTAGTTTGGAAAACAAATTAGAAATCATCAAAAAGTGGAAAAATGGCACCAAAAATAAAGCATTATCTAAAGAATACGGTGTTCCACACAACACGATACTTTAAAAATAAACAGCAGATTCTGGAGAAAGTAGGAAAATTAATTTAAAAATTTAACTGCTTGCTAACATGATCGTTTAATTACAGGCAGGAAACTTTTCATTTAAGTCCAAATCTCGTCCAGCTAAATTTGGTTTGCTAGAAAAAGCAGTATTGATATTTTGTCAACAGGCAAACGTTTGCAAAATTCCATTGTCTGGAATGATGATAAAACAAGAACTAGCTCTCAAGCTAGAGCAAAACAATTTCAAGGCAAGCGATGGATGGTTACAAAAGTTTGTAAAGCGGAATGGATTTGCCTTCAAAGTTGCAAGTGGTGAAAGCGGCTCCGTCGATATGAATGAAGCAGACCAGTTCAAATCTCATACCCTCCCATTACTGATCGCAGAGTACAGCCCCGACAACATTTTCGATATGGATGAAATAGGTCTTTTTTATAAATGTGTTCCCAACAAAACATACTGCTACAAAAATGAAAAAAAAAACGCCGGCGTCGGTGGTGTACTGGTAAGCGTGACTGCTACTTGGCACCCCAGTGGGTCTGGGTTCAATCCCAGTCGACGTCGGTGGTTTTTCTGAGGCGAAAAAATCTGGTCACGTCTTCCTTCGGAAGGGAAGTAAAGCCGTTGGTCCCGGCTCATATTCATGAGTCGTTAGGTAGGGTCCAGGTGGTGGAGTCATCTTCCTGGCGTCGGTGATTGTCACCATGTGAGAAAATAGGCCGACGTAAAATAAAGAAAAAAAAAATGCAAAATGTCATGGAGGAAAATATTCGAAGGAGCGTATTACCCTTGCCATTGCAACGAATATGTCAGGAACAGAAAAATTAGAGCTTCCAGTAATAGGAAAAAGTGCCAAGCCTAGATGCTTCAAAAAAGTAAAAAACTTGCCAGTTACTTATAAAAACAACCAAAAGGCTTGGATGGTTAGTCCTTTATTTGAAGAATGGGTATTAGCATTAGATGCAAGAATGAGAAAGGTGGACAGAGAGATTATACTGTTTGAAGATAACTGTTCAAGTCACCCAAAAATTCAATCAAAGCTGATAAATGTTAAGCTTCAATTCTTTCCTCCAAATATGACATCAGTGCTTCAGCCCCTTGATTTAGGAATTATCAAATGTTTGAAAGTTCATTACCGGAACAAATTAGTTAAGAAACAGCTGGATGCTATGGAGAATGGAAAAGCATTTGAAATCGATTTATTGCAATGTATTTATATGGTGAGCGATGCTTGGTGTAACAATGTTAAACAATCAACCACAGTTAATTGTTTTGTAAAAGCTGGGTTCGTTAAGTCCAACGAGATAATACAAATCAACGAAAATGACTCGAGCACCGACGACGTAGATTTTGAGGCCAATTTTGAAAAGCTGCCAGGGATAGGATTCGAATCATTTGAAGGTAAACTTGATCATTCGTTTTAATTTTCATTTTATAGTTATTTTAAAATATTGAATGTTACAGATTTCGCAACGTTTGACGACGATCTCTGCTCAGGCGACTTACTGACTCATGATGACATAATTCAAATTGTTAGTGGGGAAGAATCATCTTATCAGAATGGAGAGGAGCTTGAAGAAACAATCGACGACGATTCAATTGTGACTCCATCCCACGCTCAGCTGTCAGATGCTTTTGATGTTATTTACGCAGCATTGCTGACAAAATATAGTGCTGAGAAGAACAGCTTTACGAAGTTTTTTGAGCTTAAGAGTCAATGGTTGGACAATGAATAATTATAACATATATCTCGAAGCAAAATTGTGTTCATGATTATGAAGAGATCTGTGAAATATATTCAAAAGTAGTGTTAATATCAATTTGGTTATGAATAACTCCGAAAAAACTAACTCCGATTACACATACTAAGCTTAAATTCAAAATTAAGATGAACTATTAACTTAAGAATTAAAAGCTACATACATTTTGCAAATCTTGAGTGGATTTCGTCGATTTCAAAGAGATTCATAACTAGGGAAACACCTTGACTCGGTTCATCTCTTTATAGCGACATTAGATATAATTATTACGACATAATTTTATAGCGACATCTCTCTATAACGACGGTCCCTTGCGATGTCGTTATAACGAGCTTCGACTGTAAATGCAGATGTCTTTCAAATTTGGCAGATCGAAATGCAATCGGTGGAGACCCACCTGGTACCTCAAAGCAATATGCTTAGAGGTAGACCGGAAGATTTGATGAGCTACCTCCCCCAAAGGACTAAGATATGTTCCTTTGATTACAAAAAACAAACATGTTTTTTAGTTTGAATTGATTCGAACTAGGGTTCGGTGGTAGATCTGATACCCCATAACGCATCACGAAAAGATGATCTACCAACGTTACGGGATCAGGTACATCAGATGCTTTCTTCGAACTCATATACCGGTTGGTGCGACTGTTGGACACGTTGTCGACAGTAAACAGCTTCTAGTCCGTGAACAGAATGACGATGAACCTCCTCTTCAGTTCACTTAGCGGTTTCTTGCTTCGCTCCACCCGAGCTGTTTTAATTTTGTCAGTAATCAGGTCGTTTCATTCGATCTCTGGATTTTCCTTTCAAGTCATATTTGAAAGGACTTCAAATCTGAGGAAGACATGAAGAAAAAGTGGGTTTCCGTACAGAAGAAGCTGCAGCCAGATGTTGTACAGAACCTAATGAGTGGAGTTAAGCGTAAGGTGCGAGCGTACGGTTATGGTATTGAAGTTTAATGAAATAAATTTGCCAAAGGCTTACTAATGGGTTAAAATGTATTGCCTGAAAGTTTGAAAAGGATCGGTCAACTAGGTAATTTTCTACAGCGTTTTTTCCGGGTTGTTATTTGATGTGCGACACCTTTTAGAGTTCTCTGCATCTCTCTTAAGTTAGTGTTGGTAACATTCATTCCTACTTCCCCACAGTTGCAAGGACGTGCATGTCTGGTATCGAAGGGTTTAAAATAATCCTGCAGGTTTCTCATCGAATGAGAACGGATCCGGATGTAATAGTTCTCTGAACAGTAGATTTAGTCTTCACCACCTACGATATTATATCGAGATAATACTGATCGTAATGGAAACCAATCAGTGGAACACACTTGACTACAAAAGAGTTTTAGAAGTCTCCCACACTATTTGTTCGCTAGTGAAATATATTGATCAGATGATTCCCTTTGCGAGCCATCACTTGGAACAACTCCAAGATCAACAATTGAAGAGAGCATACATTTCGTAAGCAAAACATGCTGGTTTATCTCTTCAAATGACGAAGGTCTTACCCGAGTTAACTGGCTGGCCCTCTACGCATTTAACATCATGAGTGTTTATCCTACAGAACTATGTCATTTATTCCATTAAAATAATAGTAATTACCCTAATTTAGATGACGTATCTTTTTATCGGTTTGATCATCCCTATCGATAACCTCTCACAACAACATCAGTCGCAACCCAGCTTCTGCTTTATCAGCTTCGCGCATCGGTTACTGTATTGTCGCACGAGAAACATGTTTCTGCTACATGAACCGTCGCACGGCCCATTGCCGGTAGTCCGTGCCGGAGCGTGCTAAAATCAATTAATTCTCATTCATACGAGACGATCGCCTCCACAACGGCAAATAGTAGCTTATCTCAGTTGTTCAATCATCACCTACTGGTGCTCTACTGGCTTGGAAAATCACATCATAAACACCCAACCAAGGAAAAGCAAATTACCCAGCTCCGCCATCCACAGAAAAGGCTTTATATGAGAAGGACACATTTCCTAAGGAATCCATGTTGTTGATACATCAAAAACGCGCATGAGGTCAGCTTAGCATCGTACCGTATCGCTGATTTGCTCTGCGGTCAATGATGATGAACTTGTTCAAATTAAGTAGGGGCAGTTAGAGTTAGTCGATGAAGAAATTGCATTTTTTTTTAAGCGTCCTTGAATGGTAATAGTCGATGCAGCCGTCGCTGCCGACGTCGTAGTTGTTGTTGACAAACAACGCGCGCAATCCACGCGCAAGAGCTAACACAAGCTGTGCCATTTGGAAATCGATTGACTATCAATAAGCAAAAAGGTATGTAACTCTACGCACAAAGGGAATGTGGTTTATGGAAAATATCCGCCTACGCCCTGAGTGCCCTTGGAATGTGGAACAATGAGATCGACGAATAAAAGTTCTTCGCCGTTTGTTCAATACAATCAGTTTTAGATGTGTCCAAACGAAGCTCCTGCTTCCCTTCATGAGGGAATCAAATGTAGTCAAAAAAAATCTGATTCCGAAAACAACGTTTCTGGCTAGATGGGCCAACAATCAGGAATTAGGCCAATGTAGTTCTCTTTCCTGAAGAAAACTTGTTATTTAGGAAAACAATTCATGCCTGGAAGCTGCTCATAAAACGATGGGCAGTATAGATCAAATGGTGGAGAATCTGGATAAGCTATCAGGGTGGCCACAGACTCGGGAAAATCGGGAAATGCGGGATAAATGCGGGAATCCAAGATCATCGGGAAATATGAGCATGAGCATGATTGACCGCCCGAGGTTGCTACTCCGTTGTTGCCAGATCAGCTGTTATTACACAGAGAACAGAGTTTTCTGCTTGGGACTAACATACATCTTCAATGAGTTAAAACTGATGATCCCAATCTAAAGCAATACCGGCGCTGGCCTCGCCCGAATGCAGGTCAAGTAGGGAATGGGTAGGAATATGTTGACGTGATACTCGCTTTATTGGAAGCCGCGGAATCCACTGCACTTCCACTAGAAATCCCTGGGATTTTGGATAGCAGGATTGGGTGGCAGCAGGGTTCGTTTTGGTAAACGATAAGCTGTCAAGTGTAATTAGTACCGATTTCCGATTTGAACCGATTTAAACCAACAGTAAGGATGCTATTGGGGCCACTCACAAATTGTGATTGTAGTTTTTCATTGGGAAAACAAAGTGATTTTAAATAATGCTGAAAAGCCGATTTTGACCGATAAAGGGTGTCCACGATGAAATTGCCACACACAAAATTGATTCCCAAAATTCGAGTTTTCATCCGATTGCCATCAAATTTTCAGGGATTGAGAAATAACTATTAAACTTCATTTTACCATTTTACTCGTATTTTATTTACAGTCCATACGCAAATGCCCGCACCTTGGCCTTAACCCCGGCCATAAGATTCTGCACAACCTGTGAATCAACCGTTTTTTGCATGTAAACTCATACTTTCTTCAGTTCCTCGACTGTCTTCACTACCTTAGGTCGTTTAAGAAGGTGCTGCTTCATAATCGCCCAGTACTTCTCGATGGGGCGGAGCTCCGGAGTGTTGGGAGGGTTGAACATTTTCGGCACGAAATTGACGTTATTGTCCGCATACCACTTCAGCACGTCCTTGGAGTAGTGGCATGAGGCCAAATCCGGCCAGAAGATTGTTGGGACGTTGTGGGCCTTCAGGAGAGGAAGAAGCCGCTTCTGGAGGCACTCTTTTATGTACACCTGTCCGTGCATCGTGTCCTGGGTCACGAAAGGTGCACTCCGCTTCCCGCACGTGCAGATGGCTTGCCAAACCAGGAATTTCTTCGCAAATTTGGACATCTTCTGAGTGCGGACATGCTCCGGAACGCTGAACTTATCCTTGGCCGTGAAAAACAGGTTGCCGGGGATCTGTTTGAAGTCGGCCTTCACATATGTTTCGTCGTCCATGATGCAGCATTCAACTTTCGTCAGCATGTTGAGGTACAACTTCCTGGCACGGGTTTTGGCGGACTTGTTCTGCTTCTCGTCGCGATTAGGGGCCTTTTGTACCTTGAACGTTCGAAGCCCAGCCTTAGTTTTGGCCTTCTGGACAAAACTTCGGCTTAGGTGCAGCTTCTTAGCCACATCCCGAACGGAGGCGTTCGGATTTCGGTTGAAGGCCCCAACTACGCGGTTGTGATTTTTGGTGTTGTACGGAATACTTTTTCCTTCACTTCTGGGCTTCCGATCGGTGGTCAACCGTTCCTCGAACCGCTTAATCACTCGCGACACCGTGGAATTCGCGATTCCCAACGTTTTAGCGATGGAACGATGCGAGAGATCCTTGTTCTCGTGATGAATGCGCAAGATTTTATCACGCACGAGCTGTTCTTTCGACTCCATTTCCACGAGTTTTGATCACAGGACTTTAAAACTTGCAGGATGTAAATAATGCACTATGAACTAAATCCACCCAAATTTTCATTAAATTCTACCCAACGGTTAAAAAGTTAGAGCAATTTCATAGTGTGGCAATTTCATCGTGGACACCCTTTATAAACCAACAGTAAGGATGCTATTGGGGCTATTGGGGTGATAGTGGTATTTCATTAGGAAAATAAGGTAATTCTCAACGCTTGAGTATCAAATTGGACCGATCTACACCAACAGTCCGGATGCCGCTGAAGTCCCTTACAAAATGGGACAGTGGTTTATTTGTGATAGGGTGGCCCGACGAGTATGGCGAACGAATAATTTGAATCACAATTAATTATGTACCTCACCACCGACCGATCTTACCCGGCGAACCAATAGAAACAATAGACAAAATGCTACGCCCGATAACAAAATATTGCGGAAGAAAGTATGGACACAACCGATTCAACCGATGGTCGACGCAAACCTATTAAAAATAAATTTTATTAATATATTAGGTGCGCAACTAAATTCTCGCTGTTTTTTTGTGAAAAGGGAACTTTATTTTGAAAACAAAGGTTACAAACGAATTATTCAAAGTATTGCCCATCACTAGCTACGACTTTTTCCCATCTTTCTGGTAGACCGTGAATACCATTTCGATAGAACTGTTCGTCTTTTGATGCTATCCAAGAATCAAGCCATTTTGAGATGTCATCATATGAGTGGAATTGCTGACCAGTGAGACCATGTGCCATCGAACGGAACAAGTAATAATCGGACGGTGCAATATCAGGAGAATATGGCGGGTGGGGTAGGACTTCCCATTTGAGCGTTTCCAAGTAGGTTTTCACGGGTTTCGCAACGTGAGGTCGAGCGTTGTCATGCTGAAGAATCACTTTTTCGTGTCTGTGCTCGTATCGTGGCCGTTTTTCGTGCAGTGCAATCAATTGAGTTCGATACCGTTCCCCGGTAATGGTTTCGTCTGGTTTCAACAGCTCATAATAAATAACACCAACTTGGTCCCACCAAATGCACAGCATAACCTTCGCAGCGTGAATATTCGGCCTAGGCGACGATGTTGAAGCATGCCCGGGCAGTCCCCATGAATGTTTCCGTTTTGGGTTACTGTAATGAATCCATTTTTCGTCACCCGTCACAATGCGATGTAAAAAACTCTTCCTTTTTTGCCGCTGGAGCAGTTGTTCACAGACGAAAAAACGACGCTCAACATCTCTTGGCTTCAAATCGTAAGAAACCCAAGTTCCTTGCTTTTGAATCATTCCCAACTCATGCAATCGCTTAGAAACGGCTTGGCGGGAAACTCCTAATCCTGAACCAAGCTCTTCTTGCGTTTGACACGGATCCTCATCGAGCAATGCCTCCAATTCAGAGTCTTCGAAGTTTTTTGGCCTTCCTTCACGTGGACGATCATCAACACTGAAATCACCGTTTTTGAAGCGACGAAACCAATCACGACACGTTGTTTCACTCAGAGCAGCATCACCGTAAACTTTTTGGAGCTCTCGATGTGCTTCAGCCGCCGTTTTCTTCGAATGAAAGAAGAAAATCAACACTTCCCGCAAATGACGATTATTTGGCACGAAATCAGACATCTTCAAACAACCAAAATATATAACACTAAACCAAAATCACTGATTTGGCAAAGCGGTTTGTTTACCATGTGTCTGAGCTTGGTTTATGACGCTTGAGATGTACAACATTTGACCAGCACTTACTACTGGCGCCATTTATTGCTAAACAGCGGGAACTTTGTTGCGCACCTAATAGATACAAAGGGTAACAATTACCTGTCTTGCTCCACGTCTTTGAAAGCACGTACTACCTCACGAGTCACCTGTACCCAACTCCGCATGTGTCCGCCTAGTTTTCGGTACATTCATTCATCTTTATGCCTAACATAAAAAGTTTTGAGAAATAGAGAAATATTAGATATTGTCTTCAAAATTCAAAAGATACAAAAAGTTATTGGTGTCGGCTGTCGATGGTTGGTGATAAATATGTGTTGAACACTATTGGCTGAAATGAGCATTGCATGAGAATAGTAAGAAAATTTCATTGAATAAATGGCTATAATACTAAGATGTTGTTTATTGAACTGAAGCCCATTCGAGCTATATCTGATGAACTCAGTCGGCTGTTCTACTTACGAAAGACATTCCCACTGCCTAAAAGGCAAGTGAGCGGAATGTTATAACTTGGAAAATTTGTAAAAGAAATCGATGAATCAACCCTCTCAGATTTATCGCTAATATGCTATTATGATAAATTTACAAGCTCATAACTGCATGCTAGTTTGGGATTTGAAAAATGTCCAGATTCATGAACAAAAAGTCTGGGCACCGATGCAGCACGGCTACCGAACTTTGGATTTGGAAACCTGTGTCGCTTAACAAATCCTCAAACAAATGTGCAAAAGCACGTTGGCCAATATTTAGTGTCAACCAAGTGGGTACGTGTACTCTACTCCAAGTTCACCTTCTTTCAAACTCACCTTCAGTTCAATTTACCCACTGAGTTGGATACATCACAATAGAAAATATTGTGATCGAACACGGACGTTAGATTACTAGATGTATGAAAAATACTCCATAACCTATTTAGTATTATATCTAAAAAATCCAAATCCACCGCAAAATCATCGGGAAATATGCGGGAAAAAGTCGGGAATTTCAAAGTCCATCGGGAATTTTTGTTATATGGAAGGAAACAAACGATTCAAGTAGCGTTTTTGTCATCTACTCGGTCCAACGATCTCTTTAACAGAATAAAATAGTGTTTGACATTGGCTTGTGGATCATTTTCTGCTTTGTCCAGACTGTTCAATAATGTACCACTAGGAAATCTGGCTACTAGGTTTCACACATGAATTCCTTATGTTTTTATTTTACTTGACTGGAACTCCTTAGATGATCCTTTTGACTGCATCGCTATTGTATGCATTACTGTAAATTTCAGTGCAAAGGGTATCTTAGCAAGTTTTTTACAATATTTTTTCATTGTATATGCTAGACGAGTTCCGCCAACTTGGGATGGTAACACTGCTGTCAGTTTAAAAATTCCATAAAGTCTCAGTCCATTTGTATAATAGACAAATGTTTGTCACTGCAGTGGACAGAAACCTATTGTGCCAGTTACCCTACAGCAAAAACAAAGACACCAAATGCATCAAACATGTTTTTTTATAAACGAATGCTTTTCAAAAAATGAGCTGTGCATTTTTCAACCCCTGTTAAAAAGACTAAATCCGGAAAAAAATGCGAAATGGGTGAATCTGCTTTTGTAAACAAACATTTGAATCGACGTTTTTTAGCGAATAAAAGCTAAGGTTGTTCAAGGAGGAAGGTCACTCTAATGTCTCAATTGCACGAAAAATTGGTCGAAGCAAGAAAGCGGTACGGAATTTAACCAAAAAAAGGTTCAAAATATGGCATTAAACCTCCTACCATAGGGCGCACCAAAGTTTCTTCGAAGCTTAAAGGCCAAATCGGAAATGAAGCCACACAGAATCGGCTGTCCTGCTTCCAAATAAAGCAAAAACTAGATGTTCCAATGATTCCTCGACAAATTGCTCGAATTTTGAACATCAAATGGACGAAACTGCAAGGAAATCCAAACCTTAACCTCACTTATAAGCAAAACGAGCTTGACTTCGCCCGGAAGTACATGGACTGGAAGGCTGAATGGCGAAATGTTGTGTTTTCTGACGAAAAGTTTCATTTGGACGGACCGGACTGTTACAGTTGCTACTGGCATGAATCAAACGGGTGTCGTGAGATCGAAGCGGAGTTTTGGGGGTGCGTTTTCCTACCATGCAAAGCTTCCGATTTGTTTCATTTCTACCCGGATGAATCCCAACGTGTACCTGGAGCTTTTGGAAGATGTTTTGATCGCACGATTGCATCTCATTTTGAGAACGACGCGAATGACGATATCGTTTTTCAGCAGGACAATGCATCTATTCACGTCTCCTAGGCATCGAAATCGTGTGTTGTTGAGAAAAATATTCCGCTACTGGACTGACCAGCTTGCAGTCCGGATTGCCATCCCATTAAAACCCTATGGGGAATCTTGGCTGCAATGGTTTATGCAAACGGACGTCAATTTGATAGCATTTACAGTCTTAAAACAGCAATTTAAGAGTTTTGGGCCGACATCGATATGCACTGCAAAAGCTCTCTGATTCGATACCAAACCGTATTTTTGAAGTAATCCGAAAAAATGGAGGCCATACCAAATATTCGCTATTGATTGTCTTCGAAATTCGATTTTATAAATCATTTTCAAAGTAAAATTTTACCATTCGGCTAAACGTATATCTCAATTTTTCTATGTTATTTCTATCTGGTTATCCCAACTTGAACTTTTGTTCAGTTTTAATGCTCAAATCACAAAAGAGATAAGTGGGTTGTTTTATTTCTGAAATACATAGAAAAAACGAGAGTCGGCTAAACGAATGTCAACACTGTATAAGTCATGAGTCAGAGGTGATATCTAACTATTCCATACTTCTCAAGAACATTTTTTACAATATTATTTCCAATCTTGCCGTTCAGATAATTTGTTGACGGAACAAACACGTAAGAACTACAAAACTTAAATAGGGATGCTTCTACTACTTCAAGACTAAAAGAAGCCCTTCTGGATCGCACTAGTTATTTCAATATAATCACTAAATTAGTAAGTATTACATTACTTCATCCAAGCCTCATATCTGCCTTAGTCTGAACACAGTCCACTGCCCATGGAATCCCTATGACCGCCATTTTGCTGAACAATCCCGCCGCCGCATATCCTTTTTCACGTGCATTTTAATCTCGAAAATACTCTCCATTGCACCGGTCCAATCCATACCCCTTCATGTCGGGTATTTGTTCAAACGCATTCATTTCGGAAAATTTGCGAAACCCTACCACACACGGAAACCCTTAAATCACACCGATCCCCCGGGGCTATAACTTGAAACAACCTTATCAAATTGCACAACTGAGCACTTTTTTCTACGTTCTCCGCCGATTTTGCGCCTACAATCAACATTAGGCCGACCAATTTCAGCTGCAGCAGCAAGTCAGAAAATTTGCACACACGACACCAAACAAACCTGGCACAGCGGCACACGAAAAAAAATTAACCTTACACAACTCAACTCAACCTCCGTGTCCGTGTGTCGTCTTATTGTTGGTGGATCTTGCTGCTTGTGTCATCTGACACTTTATACCATAAACCTAATGGATAAACAACAACATAAGTTGCCACAAAAATGAAAGTGTACTTTTAGCCGTTTCCCTAAGATTGAAGGTAAGAAGTCTAAGAATGAGTTGCGGCATAACCCGCCAGTATCACACCTGATGTTAGTGCCTTTATATAAACGTTCTACGACATGACAGTGAAAAAAATACTAGAATATGTGATACTTTCATTACTGGTCAAATTATTGGTCTCACATGCATGTTTATAGCATGAGATCCTCTCACCGTCGACAAGGTGGAAAATTTTACCCACGAGAGGGAACTACCAGAAACATATTGATATTTATATTATTAATTCAAACTATTTTTTATACTTCGTTCAAACGACCGATGCGGTTTTCCTTGGTAAATATTTGGGATGTTTACTAAAAAAAATCACAAATTCAACACGTGAGACAGCCTCTCCGGAAACCTGGAATAACTCCGGTGTCCGGGGACCATGGTCAATTATGTTACCGAGATATAAAACTACATTAATTTCCCAGTCGAATGCCTCTTTCATAAGGTTAGAGCCCTTCAAAGTTGATCAAAAATTTGCCAGTCCCGATCATTTTGTCTATCCCCAGTGGGTCTGGGTTCAATCCCAGTCGACGTCGGTGGTTTTTCTGAGGCGAAAAAATCTGGTCACGTCTTCCTTCGAAAGGCAAGTAAAGCCGTTGGTCCCGGCTCACATTCATGAGTCGATAGGTAGGGTCCAGGTGGTGGAGTCGTCTTCCTGGCGTCGGTGCTTGTCACTATGTGAGGAAATAGGCCGACGGAAAATTTAAAAAAAAAATCATTTTATCTATCCCCTGTATATAGATTCAACCAAATCATTTTTTTGCTATCAATGCATAGATGTGTATTGAATAGTTCAGAAATTATTTTTTTTTTTGATTGACGAAAAACTCTTCACAACAAAAAGTTTCGTAGGTTGAATCATCTAGTTTTGTTGATTGAATCAATAATACTTTATCTTTGGATGAATTAAAAAGAACTTTGAATCCCATCTGTATGGATGATTACCTGATAATTTAATGACGTGCCAAGCAAATTACTTGCCTCTCTGGGTCAACAGCAATTAACTGCAACGGAACAGTCTGGTCCGCAAGAGTGGGCAAACGACATTCTAAACTGCAAATTATTCAGGGGTAATCAATAAACATTGAATCAATACAATACATTGAATAAAAATACCTGGGATAGTTTCATTTTCATTTTCAAGTACAGAAGGGGGTCATAGGGCCAAGTCTCCAGCGATGAAAATCACTGTCCATACAGTACCAGGGTAGAAGTATAGATTTGGTATCACAGAATAATAACCACAGGGGTCAAGTGAATCCTGCCTACGATACCGGATAGTAAGAGGCTGTTGAAAATAGGGGATAGTCAGAGTGAAGGAAATTCTCGTGAAAGATGGAAAAAGGAACCAGAGATTGATGACGTGTTAGATACATTATATAGAGGATAGTAGGAGGCAGAAAGTGAAGCAAGAGGGCGGCGTTTGATTGCTGAAACGAAAACGGAATAATAGTTTGGTGATTATTGTAATTGATAAGTTCAAGTATGAATTAGTTCTCATCTGTTTCTTCTCCTATTGGTTGTGGTTGCACTGGTACCGCAAGTTCTTGTTATCCAACTTGCTCTTCGATCTCATCCACTGATTGTTGATTACAATTTTGAAAGCATTTGCCACTTCTCAAGTGTCTGAAGAGATAAGGTTCAATGATGCAGATCCAGCTTTCCTGTTGACTCCAGTACACAAAAAAAAAGGAACAGATATAGTCATTAGAAAGTGATATTATCAAAACGAAATGGCTATTCAGTATGGTTCAACGGATGTGAAATGAAGGAACATCGGAATTAAGCATGTTTGAGGGGGAAACAACGAGATGATTAATTCAATTTTAAATGGATTTGTCAACCATGCTTTATTAAAAAATTTCAATAGAGCAACTCAATCAACTTACGCAACATCGACTCATGTTCTATGCTTATATTAAAAATGTTCCGTCATGTCACATCTTCAAGTGATCTGCGTAAGCCACCCATTTTATTCAGGCCCTTTTGAACTAGAGGTTAAATAAAGAGCCCAGTATTTTAGAACTAGGATTCAAATAACAATGGAATGATGAATGTCATCACTTACTCCTACTTGGCTTCCGCCTCGACCAACCTGGCGGAACGACACCCAATTCCTTACTGAATCAAAGGGCAGTTCAGATAATAATCATGCGTTATTTATTTAAATAGCCATACATCGTATTTACGATATGACTTCATCTACAACATTTCGCCAATATACTCGGTCTATGGCTGCCTCTCTCCAACCTCGTTGACGACCCACACTCGCCAGATCCTGTTGCACCTGGTCCGCCCATCGTGCTCGCTGTGCCCCACGCCTTCTTGTACCGGCCGGATTCGAGGCGAACACCATTTTTGCAGGGTTGTTGTCCGGCATTGTCGCAACATGCCCTGCCCACCGTATCCTTCCAGCCTTCGCGACCTTCTGAATGCTGGGTTCGCCGTAGAGTTCAGCGAGCTCGTGGTTCCATCTTCGTCGCCACACTCCATCCTCCTGTACGCCGCCAAAGATGCTCCTAAGCACCCGGCGTTCGAAAACACCAAGTGCTTGCAGGTCCTCCTCGAGCATCGTCCACGTCTCGTGCCCGTAGAAAACAACCGGTCTTATCAGCGTTTTGTACATGGTACATTTAGTGCGGGGTGAATCTTTCTTGACCGCAAGTTCTTCTGGAGCCCGTAGTAGGCACGACTTCCACTGATGATGCGTCTTCGGATTTCACGGCTGTTGTCGTTGTCAGCCGTAAGCAAGGATCCAAGGTAGATGAATTCTTCCACCACCTCGAATGTATCCCCGTCTATCGTAACACTGCTGCCTAGGCGGTCCCTGTCGCGCTCGGTACCTCCTGCTAGCATGTACTTTGTTTTCGACACATCCACCTCCAGTCCGACTTTCGCAGCTTCGCGTTTTAGGCGAGTGTACATTTCTGCCACCGTTTCAAATCTTCTGCCGACAATGTTCATGTCATCCGCAAAACAAACGAACTGACCGGATCGAGTGAAAATCGTACCCCGGCTGTTGAGCCCGGCTCTTCGCATGACACCTTCTAGCGCAATGTTGAACAACAGGCACGAAAGTCCATCACCTTGACGTAGTCCCCGGCGTGATTCAAACGAGCTGGAATGTTCGCCCGAAATCTTCACGCAGTTTCGCACACCGTCCATCGTAGCTTTAATCATTCTAGTGAGCTTCCCGGGAAAGCCGTTCTTGTCCTTGCGTAATCATGCGTTATTTTATTTATTTATTTTTATCCCCATAAGATTGCAATGATCGGGGTTGGTTTTTGAAAATTTTCAAGTGATTATTCCGGAAGGATTAGTCTATGGTGACCAAATAAACACCGGGCTTTCAAAATCAGCTCACATAGTCTTGAAAATTTTTGGGATTCAGTATCAGTCAGTATACGTGTTTTGTTGTCCAGGTATTTGTTAAAGTGCGTGTTTTTGTACTTGTCCGTGTCATTCATTATATTGTTAATGATATTCTTGTCAGTGCAATTTTTGGTATCTGCGCAATTTCATATAGTACAGGTGTGACAATGTGACAGCTATCTCCCTTATTCTACGCTTCCAAATGGAACAAAGTATTTGACGTTAAACTCATCGGGAAAAGAAGCTGCTCTGTTGGACATGGATATTTGTGGACGGTCTTTTAATGTATAGTTATGTTTGTAGGTATGATGAGTATGTAGTTTTGGAAATGTTAAATGATTAACTTACCCACACTGTTGTTATTATTATTAGCTTTTGATTTGTTGGGAACATACCACCTTAGATGATGCTTGCATGCATGCGCTTCGTCCACGTAGGTCTTTCTTGGGCGGCTACTCGGTCTTGTTCCAACCCGAGGCCGAGATGTCTGACTATCCAGGTTGCGTCGCCATGAGACTCGGAATTGCTTCCACTGTAACCCTACCAGGCTCCAAGCCTAACCTTCCTGATTCTTGTATTGTTTCTTTTTTCGTTCTACAAGTATACAAAAATATTCGCTCCTCTACCAAAAACAGCCAAACCAAACGTAGAATCTGTGGGGTGATGATTTCCAGAAAATTGCAGACCCATAATAAAACTCAATTATAATAAAAGTATTAAAATTAATATACGATTCTTTGAAAAGCAGTAATATAATTGAAATTATGCAAATTCTATATTGTATGAAAATAAGGAAAGGTGTCGAATTAAAAGTTAATATGCTACTATTAGTGGGTTCAAATGCACTTCTGGTCCACATCACCCCAGGCAACACTGGTTTGCATCTTTCCCGTTTGGGTAAAGATCCAGATAAGCCCTGGAACCTGGTAGTTATCAAGCTACCTCAAGGTTTTGCCAATGCCCAGGGAATAAAAATACCTGGGATAGTTTAGAACCGAAACCGGCAGCGTATTCTTCAACTGAAAAGAACATAATCATTAAAGTGTTTTTAAAAACAAACAGAAAATTACTTACCAGTATCGTTTAAAAAATTTTTAATTAATTTAAGTTAAAATATAAAATGTCAAAATAGTTTCTGCCTCAGGTTGCCTCTCAGCTTCAATATTTTTTCTGTGAACTAGTCATTTTGATAGCCGTACGGGGGTGGTCACGCTGCTATCGAAGCATACTTGCACACTGACAAAATGCATCAACACTTTTTTAAGTTTTATTTTGAATATTATTGCTTCACTGTAATTATTTTTTAAAATGAAGATATCGAATCGTTGTTATATTTTCTGTGCATGCAACAACGAGATATTTTTCCATCAATTTCAAGAGAGTGTTCTTGACTGTATTAATTCTACAAATTTGAGGACTTTTGGAGGACCACCAAGCTTCGGAAAATATTGATAAGTTGCTAAAGTTTAAGTCAACAGTGCAAAACTTGCAGAAAGAGAAGCCGGTAAAAAATGTCTATAGAACATCTGGACTTCTAAAGCGAGAAACTTAATACAGCTGTACTAAGATTGTTTATTAGTTCATCAAGGGCCTGCATAATTAAGCCTATTCTTCGAAGCGAGTATGGTGAGATTATTCGTTGTCACTTACGAGACGACAAGTGTAAAACCTGCATATTCAATCTCTGTTCCCGTCTTTTAAGGAATCGGATTTGTCAGACTAAATAAAACTTTTTCGTCTGGCGGATGGCAAAAGGGATAAAATAATTGAAAGAATGATTGAACAGATCCTTTGACTACTTCCTAAACTGCATTCAATGTCAATTCGACATTAATTGTCACCTAACTCGCCTCTACGAGTCATCTCGATCCACACGGTGCGTAGTAAAACCACAATTCATAACACTACGCTATTTGTACACAAACTTACTGGGTGTTTTGTTATTGGTCGAGGAAATTGAAATAAAAAATAGCCTACTATAAAAAATGAATGTGACAGTTGCTGTCCGAACATGGGAGATAAGTTGAAAAATGCCTGAATTTGAACTTTTTGGTAAGATTTTTCCTCGCGATGTAGATTTTGAATAACCGCAATGATAGCAATATGCCCCTTTTAGATTACAAGGTTCTGGAGAAAATAGGAGAGGGTTCTTTTTCTGAGGTATATCGCGCTAAGCACAAGCGGACGGGTCTGTACTATGCGGCCAAGAAGCTCCTCAAAGTGTACGTTGATTCGGCAGAAGCTTTGCAATGTTCTGAGATTCAAGTGATGAAGGTTCTTGACTATCACCCGAACGTGGTCAGCTTTGTCGATATTTTACAGTAAGTTCTCTAATTGCAATGGAGTATTTTGTAGTGCAGTTCAAGCTAATTAATCTTCCACCGAGTAGCGACGAGCTGACCGGAAGTTTAACCCTCATGATGGAGCTGATGGATATGAGCATGTACGATTATATCAAGAATCGTAAACGGTGCCTTTCGGAGAAGCTCGTCAAACGTTTTCTGTTTCAGATCGTTTCCGGTTTAAATCATCTGCATCGCAATGGGATCTTCCATAGGGACATCAAACCGGAGAACATTCTTATCAAAATTCCTCATAAGTTAAAGGAAAGTGAACTGGTTCAATTGGCAGACTTTGGATCAATATGCAGTGTTCACCAGAACCCTCCCTACTCAGCGTACATTTCAACGCGGTGGTACCGTTCGCCAGAGTGCTTGCTTACGTCCGGCTATTACGGGCCGAAAATGGACATCTGGGCCGTCGGATGCTGCTTTTATGAAATGCTTACTTTGAATCCACTGTTTCCCGGAGAAAATGAATTGGACCAGTTGCATTTGATCCACGAGATCGTTGGTTCCCCGTCGGCTGCTGTGCTGTCGAAATTTAGGCATTTAAATGAATTGAATTATGAATTTCCGAAAAGAAAGCCCACAGGTTTCCGAGTTCTGATTCCGTTGCTTAGTCACTATGGTGTGGACATTTTGAACCGCACACTAGCGTATGTTCCAGATGCAAGGATAAGTTCCTCGAAATTGTTGCAGCACGTGTACTTTGAGGATATATGGTAAAATGCATTTCGATTTCAGCATGTTAGCTTTGATTGATGTCTTCTTTCGTAGTCGAAGCAAGAAATCCTCTCGACTTTCGTCTTCCATGCAGTGTCTTGACAACGTCGGAGATGGTCACGGAATAAAGGGAAGCCCTCGGCGAAAAGGTACCAAAAGTGTAAGCTTCTCCATCGTTTAGTCATCTTCCCACTATAATGCCATTCTTTTTCAACCATAAAGTCCAACGGAAGCACCAAATCGTTAAATCGATCGCTTCAGAGCAAAGAAAGTAGCGTTCAGGTCATCACGGCCAAATCAAGAATAAACGCCAGCGGCAGCCAGCAGCTGCCTTCGGCGTCCCAACAGCGCAACCTGGCGACGGAAATGATCAAGCACAAGAACCTCGAGCGTATGTGGGGCATGAATCCTGGCCCCGGGAAGACGCGACTTGGACAACAGCTTACCATCAAAACCACCAGGGCGTGATAGGATATCTTCTATTTTTGTAGGAATATATTTCATGTATTTTGTAACGCAAGCCTATGATGTACTCGTTTTTGTCTTCACGCTGCATTAAATCGGTTTTCGATAACTATAAACCGGAGATGTTCATTAATTTAGGTTGTGCAACGGTGCAGTATACATACGGTAGTCAAATTCGTTAATCAGGGCCATTTCTTTTAGTTCCTCCTTGAAAAAGACTAGTTGTTTGTTGTATTTGTCGCTATTTTGTTTCATTTTTCTGTTTTGCTGTTATTGTTTTATCTCACGAGTGGTACACAGAAGAAATGCTAGCCTTCGCAAGACCGAGTGAGTGGAAAGTACGTTAACTGTAGTGTAGTTATTTTTGTGTAGATTTTCTCTTGTTATTTTCATCCTTTTCTTTGAATCCACCACTCATCATCTCTTGATATTTACAACATCCTTCACTCATGCGTACTCATCTCACACGCGCATTCAGTGGAAAAGGCAAATTTACATCCGGATAAGTCAATTATATATGCACAAAAGGAAAACAAAAACAATAGCACTCATCTCCCGATGAATCACTGTCACTATCGTGACAGTGACGGAAGCGTAATTATGAACACAATAACCATCGATTGCCGAAAATAGTATCGTTTTTTTTACTTTCGTAAACTAAATTCTAACAAACAGAAAAGTCGGAAAAATTCTTCCTCATAACATAACTGCTCATGGGGGGTACGCGACTCGATCTCTCTACCGTTCGCCCTTTCACTGTTCTGCAACAGCAGCTTTAATTGATCATGTAGACAGGAAAAAAAAACGTTCAAATTCAAATAACATTGTTTGCAATATTTATTCTTTTCTTCTCTCTCCATAGTATTTAGTCAATTGGCAACGGAGACAAACTAACAAGCGTATTATTCAATCTTTACTCTCTTCTCTTCTAGGTGATTGTTTCCCACACGAAATGACGTGGAAACGAATCGAGGTTGAAAAAGAAAAAAAAAATCAATAAATAAGGCAAAACAAACGGTAAAATTTGCGATACTTTTGAAGAAAGTAAAACAAACAAAAAATAAGATTTGCACAGGTCATATTCGCTACTTTTTCACTTCTTTCGGTTGAATATTTGTGTATCTCGTATGCATCAGCACCTAGACGTCCTTATTAAAAATATATGTATAAATTAAGATTTTCTGCTTAAAATCTAGAGGACTTTTGCTAGCGTCCTCTGATCATTCTCGTCTCTTTTGTGTGCCATCAAATAGTACGACTGTACCTTCCCTATTACTAGATTTGAGTTTGACGTTAGGCCTAGGCAAATTTATATCGACGGTTCTCCGTGGATGACCTCCTGGTGGAGCGCGAACGCAAACTCATCCACCATTTTTATTCCCCTCTTCTTCCCGGGGGCTACAAATTATTCTCCCTCTATCTGAAAGATATTTTTTGATGATTTTTAAGCGCATTGATAAGAGGGAACGAGGGAGTTCCGGTTGCAACTGGGAGAAGTATGGTCAGGTCACTATAGATTCTCTCGAGATAAACTGTCGGCAACCTACTTTTGTTTTTATCGCTTTGTTTTATATTTTTTAAATAATTTACAGTACATTATTTACAAAAAAAAAATATAGCACTTAGTAAAAACAATCCTATTGTAATCGTTCTTCCCAGTTCGACTACCGTTTAATCAATCGAGTTTTTTTCCTAAACACTGATATATCTACGTTCCCCGTTTTACTTTCTTGCATACCTTTCACATGGCGGTTTCACGGTTAAACGTAAGCAAAAAAATCAACACCAACGTTCTAAACCGAACGCCTTTTCTACTTTTCTCGCTCTCTAGAACAACATATATATATATATATATATATGTAAGGAAAATTTGCCTTGAAGATTGCGGTTACGCACAAAAAATTACAATCAACAAAATTTCGCGCAACACTTTTTCTAACCAAACACCTATCCTAACACCAGCGGTTGCGACTGGTGTCCTCCCCTAACGGACATACAGGTTGATACAAAGTCGTGTGAGGTGCCCATCTGTGCATATCTTCTGTGGATCAGTTCTAGTATCGGTAATAATAACGGTTATAATAATATAATATTTAATAGAAATAAAAAATATAGATATATACGCATATTGTATATTCCCACATAAATTTGAACTAAAAATTAAAATCGAACAAATCGAACACGCCCTCGTTATGGTCCAGGGAAAAATTGTAATCGTTGTCTAACGGTTCTAGCGGCAGGAATGCGTCCATTTCGGGCACTGGAATAAAAAACAGAAAAAGAGTAGAAACATTTGTTGGATTGGATTGGGCCTTTTTGATTTTCGGACATATGAAATGATGATTAAATTTTATATGATAAACAGTTGGTGGGATGATTTGAGATGCTTTCTTCACAATTGCTCACCAAATACCTAATAATTCACTGAATTTAAACGTCACAAATCTTCTTTTTCTTCTTCTTTGGGCAATTAACTAATTGTCGAACCTTAAATATTGGCTATGGATTGCATAACTCTGAAATTCAAAATAAGGTTGCCAGATCTATAAAGATAGTTCACTTGGGGTGGCACACAATAGACTGTGTTTCCGGATTCAGCCAAAGTTTCTCTAGACTTCTTTTGGTGAAGTTTCTAACTTCACCAGAATTTTCTCGAGGAGTCTCTCTGAGCATCACCAAAAGTTATCCTTAACTTCACCAGATGTTTCCCTGCACTTAATAAGAAGTTTCTTGGAGCTTCACTAAAAGTTCTCTAAACTTCACCAGAAATTTCTCTGAGCTTCACCAGGTGGTCTGAACTTTACTAGAAGTTTCTTGGAGTTTCAACAAAAGTTCTCTGAACATCTCCAGAAGTTTTTCTGTGCTTCACCACAAGTTTATCTGAATTTCATCAGATGCTCTGAACTGCACTAGATGATTCTTCATCAGAAGTTCGTTTGAACTTTACCAGAAGTTTCTCTGAACATCGCCAGAAGTTTCTCTGTACTTCAAAAAGTTCTCTGAACTTCACCCGATGATTGGAGCTTTACCAAGAGTTCTCTGAACTTCGCCAGAAACGTTCTCTAAACTTCACCAGATGGTTATCTGAAATGCTGATGAAATGCTCCGAACTTCACAAGATGTTTCTTCGCCATTAGTTACTCTGAACTTCATCAGAAGTTTCTTGGAGCTTTACCGAAAGTTCTCTGAACTTTGCAAAAAGTTTCTCTGAACTTCACCAGAAGGTACTCTGAACTTCACCAAAAGTGTTTCTAAACTTCGGCAGATGTTTCCGAGAAATTCATCAAAAGTTTCTTGCAGCTTCACCAAAAGTTCTCTGAACATCACCAGATGATGTTCGTCTGAACTTCGTTAGAAGTTTCTCTGAACTTGGCCAGAAGTTTCTCTGAACTTCAACAGAAGTTTTTCTGAACTTCACCAGATTGTTGGAGCTTTACCTTTCTCTGAATTTCGGCAGAAGTTTCTCTTAAACTTCAACAGAAGGTTCTCTGAACTTCATCAGAAGGTTCTCTGGACTAAAACAGAAGTTTGGTTGCACTTTACACCATAGGTTTTGGTGAACTTAGTTTGTCTAAACTTTCTAAAAGTTTTCTAAGCATCACTGGAAGTTCACTGAGTTTAAGCCAAACTTTTCTGAACGTCATTTCAATTTCACTGAAGTTCAACTTCAACTTCCAACTCTATTAGTAGTTCGATGAACTTCATAAAAGATCTCTGAATTTTGAGAAAGCATCGTGCATGCTCAAAAACATACCGCCTAGAGAAGCTCTTTGAATTTCGCCAGGAGTGGAGTTCCGAAGCTCTTTGAACTTCCCCAAAGGAAGTTCTAGAAATGTTTTCTGCACTCAAAATCATCTCAGAGATCATAACTTTTTTATTTAAATTCTGAAATTCCCCAAATGTTCTCTAAAGCTCTCGAAACTGTTCCAATAAAATAAATAAAACATCCCCTGAAATTCCTTGCAAGTTCTTTGTACAAAATTACAAATATTTTAACTCCTCTGTACTTCTCCACTCATCTCCTATGAACTATTAAAAAAAAAATCTCTGCAGAAATTAAAATTCTCCATAAGTTCTCTGAACTTTCCTGAGCTTTGCCAAAATTTTCTGTGAACTTCACCACAAATTTCTCTGAACTTCAGAAGTTTGTTCAAAGTTCTCCAAAAGTTTCTCTAAATTTCACTAAAAGTTTCTCTGAACTTCACCATATTATTCAAATTATTGAATCTCGGCAGAAGTTTAAATTCTCCAAAAGTTCTCTGAACTTTTTTGAATTTAACCAGAAGGTTCTTGAAACTACACCAGAAGTTACTCTGAACTAGGCCAGGAGTTTCTGTGGATTTCCCTAGGATTTTCTCTGAAATTAGGAAGTTTGTTTAAAGTTTACCAGAAGTTTCTCTAAATTTCACCAGAAGGTTTTGTAAACTTCACCATAAGTTTCTATTGAACTTCTCCACAAATTATTGAACAGAATTATTCTGCAGAAGTGTAAATTCTCAAAAAGTTCTCTGGACATTTCTGTACTTCACCAGAAGTTTCTTGAAACTTCACCAGAAGTTACTCTGAACTTCGCCAGGAGTTTCTCTGGATTTTACAAAGAGTTTCTCTGGATTTCGCTAGGAGTTTCTCTGGATTTCGCTAGAGGTTGCTCTGAACTTCACCAGTTATTTTACTTAACTTTAGAAGTTCGTTGAAAGTTCACCAGAAGATTCTCTGAATTTCACCATGAGTTTCTCATAATTTCACCAGAAGTTGCTCTAAATTTCACCAGAAGTCTTTCTAAATTTTACCAAAAGTTTCTTTTGAACTTCTCCAGAAATTATTGAATCTCTGCAGAAGTTTAAATTCCCATAAAGTTCTCTGAACTCTATTGAACTTTAACAGAAGGTTGTTGAAACTTCACCAGAAGTTACTCTGAACTTCGCCAGGAGTTTCTCTGGATTTTACAAAGAGTTTCTCTGGATTTCGCTAGGAGTTTCTCTGGATTTCGCTAGAGGTTGCTCTGAACTTCACCAGTTATTTTACTTAACTTTAGAAGTTCGTTGAAAGTTCACCAGAAGATTCTCTGAATTTCACCATGAGTTTCTCATAATTTCACCAGAAGTTGCTCTAAATTTCACCAGAAGTCTTTCTAAATTTTACCAAAAGTTTCTTTTGAACTTCTCCAGAAATTATTGAATCTCTGCAGAAGTTTAAATTCCCATAAAGTTCTCTGAACTCTATTGAACTTTAACAGAAGGTTGTTGAAACTTCACCAGAAGTTACTCTGAACTTCGCCAGGAGTTTCTCTGGATTTTACAAAGAGTTTCTCTGGATTTCGCTAGGAGTTTCTCTGGATTTCGCTAGAGGTTGCTCTGAACTTCACCAGTTATTTTACTTAACTTTAGAAGTTCGTTGAAAGTTCACCAGAAGATTCTCTGAATTTCACCATGAGTTTCTCATAATTTCACCAGAAGTTGCTCTAAATTTCACCAGAAGTCTTTCTAAATTTTACCAAAAGTTTCTTTTGAACTTCTCCAGAAATTATTGAATCTCTGCAGAAGTTTAAATTCCCATAAAGTTCTCTGAACTCTATTGAACTTTAACAGAGGGTTGTTGAAACTTCACCAGAAGTTACTCTGAACTTCACCAGAAATTTCTCTTAACTTTAGAAGTTCGTTTAAATTCTAAATTTCACCAAAAGTTTTTTTTTGAACTTCTCGAGAAATTATTGAATCTCTGCCGAAATTTTAATCCTCATAGAAGTCTCTGAACATTACCAAAAGTTCATCTGAACTTCACCAGAAGTTTTTCTGAACTTCACCAGGAGTTTCTCTGGATTTCGATAGAAGCTTCTCTGAACTTCCCAAGAAGTCTCTCTATATTTTAGATTAGATGTTCTGAAATTCCCATTCCCAAAGTTATCTGAGCTTCACCAGAAGTTTGCTGAGTTTCATAAAAACTTCTCTAAACTTCATTTGAATTTCGATGAACTTCAAATTCAACTTTCAACTCTACTAGAAGTTTTATGAACTTCATCAGAAATTCTGTTTTCCGCACTTCATCAATTTCGGAACTTTAAGAAATTCTCATGTATACTCAAAAATATACCGCCTCGAAAAGTTCTCTGAATTTGGCTAGCAGTTGCTAGCGAAATTCAGAGAACGAATTTAATAAAATAATGCTGGATTTCTTTAAATCATCTCAGAGTATCCTTAAAAGACAAGTTTACTTCTTTAGAAGCTTTCTGACATTTTCCAAATCATCTCCAAGACTCTCGGAACTTTTTCAGAACAAAATGGAACTTCCCAAGATGTTCTTTGAAAGTTCTTTGTACTGCATTAAAAATATTACAATATAACTTCTCTGAACTTCTCAACTCGTATTAATTAAACTTCTCCAGAAATTATTGATTCTCTGCAGAAATTTAAACTCCCCAAAAGTTCTCTGAACTTTTCTCAACTTCTTCAAACTTCACCAGGACTTTTTTGAACACCGCCAGAAGTTATTCTGGATTTCGCTGGGAGTTTCTCCGAGCTTCACCAGAAATTTATCTGAACTTCATCAGAAGATTTTCTGAACTTAACCAGACGTTTCTCTGGACTTTAACAGTAGTTTCCTTGAACTTTACCATAAATGTTTCTAAACTTCAAGTTTGTTTAAACTTTCTAAAGGACTCGGAGCATCACGAGAAGTTCACTGAGTTTCACCATCACTGCCTTGAGGTTCATTAGAATTTCACTGAACTTCAACTTTCAACTCTGTTAAAGGTTCTATGAATATCATCAGAAGTTTTGTAAAGTTCTACAATAGTTCTCTACACTTCATCAAACGATCTCTGAACTTTAAGAATTTTTTCTGAACTAAGAAACTCTGAAACTCTCAAAGTAATTTCTAAAACTGTTTTCTGAACTTCTCAAAATCATCTCATTTGAAGACTTTTCTAAGCTTCACCAAATCTCTGAACATAACCAGAAGTTTGTTTGAGCTTCAACACGAAGTTCTTTTCACCAGATGCACTGAACTTGACTAGATGTATCTTGAAGCCGCACAAACTGTTCTTTGAAGTTTCTCTGAAGTTTCGCTGAACCTCACCAAAAGTATCTCTAAACTTTAGATTAGATCACTTTCACTTTTTTTAAAAAACACTATTTTAAAAAAAACTTTTTGAGCGTATTAGCAGAACTATTGTTATTAGATTAGATGTTCTAAACTTCATTTCATATTTCTTTGAACTTCACCATTAATTTTGTCTTCCCAAAAGTTTTCTGAGCTTCACGAGAAGTTCACTGAGTTTCACAAAACTTTTCTGAAGTTCATTTGAATTTCGCTGAACTTCAAATTCAAAATTCAACTCTATTAGAAGTTCTATGAATTTCGTCAGAAGTTATGTGTAATTCTACAGCACTTCATCAATCTCTGAACTTTAAAAAATTCTCGTGTTTGCTCAAAAACATATCATCTAGAAAACCTCTCTTAATTTCACCAGCATTTCCGAAGTTCTTTGCACTTCCCAAAAAGAATTTCTAAAAATGTTTTCTGAACTGCCCATAATCATCTCAGATTATCTCTTAAAGTCCTCTTATCTTCTAGGAGTTTACTGAAATTTTCCAAGTGTTTTCTAAAACACTAGGAAGTGAGCATGAGCATGATTGACCGCCCGAGGTTGCTACTCCGTTGTTGCCAGAGCAGCGTTATTACACAGAGAACCAACAGATGATGCTTGGGACTAACATACATCCGCATTGTGTAAAAACTGGTGATCCCAAACTAAGGCAATCCCGGCGCCGGCCCCGCCCGAATGCAGGTCAAGTAAGGAAAGGGTAGGAATATGTTGACGGGATACTCGCTTTGATTTCTAAAAAACTCGGAAGTTTTCCAAAAATTGAATCTTCTCCAAAAATTATTGAATCTCTGCTGGAAATTAATTTCTCCCAAAAGTTCTCTGCAGGAATAGAAATTCTCCAATAGTTCTATAAACTTTTCTGAATTTTACCAGAAATTTCACTGAACTTCACGAGAAGATTCTCTAAACTTCATCAGAAGTTTCTCTGAATTTCACCAGAAGTTTCTCTGAGATTCGCCAGATGCTTCTCTTAACCTCACCAAAAGCTCTGAAATCCATTAGATGTTTCTTGGAGCTTTATCAGAAGTTTTTTTTTCTGAAATCGAGTTTGTCGAAACATTTCAAAAGTTCTACGAACATTACGAGAAGTTCGCTGAGTTTCACCAAAGCTTCGCTGAACTTCATTTTATGTCAAGTTTTCTGAAACCCAGAAATTTATACAAATTTATACAATTTCAAACTTCATTAGATCTCTTAACCTTGCAAGAAGTTCACAACCTTCAAAAAAAAGCTCGACAGTTTTCATTTTTTTTTTCTTCCTAGAAATATCTCAAAACTTATCCGAATGGTTTTTTTCAACGCCACCAGCCTTCTCTAAAAGTTGTCTAAGTTGAATTCTAATAGATTCTATAGAGAATTCTAAAACTTTTCGAGAAGTTTTCAACTGCTCCAAAATTTCTCGGAACTTTATAATTTATAATAACTACAATCTGCTTAACAAAAACATCTGAAACACTTCTGAAAATCTCCGGACTTTGTAAAACACCTCTCTCAGCTTTTCTAATAGCTCACTTAATTTCTACAGAAGTTAGCTGAAGTGATGAAGTGTTCAGAAGGTTATTAGGCTTTTCCAAAATCCTGGTAAGTCTTTTATATTGCATCAGAAGGGCATTCAGAACTTTATCCTTTTGAACTCCTCCTGAAGATGCTCCGGAAATGTCGAGTACTTCATCGAAGTTTGTAAAAAGGTCTACAAAATAAAGAAAAATTTCACCACGGTTTTTTATTTTTCTATCGAATTCTCCGACATCTTCACCAGTAGTCCGCCATACTTTGTTAGAAGTTATCTGAGCTTTTCCAAATGTTCTCCAAACTTCTCGAGAAGTTTTCTAAAATATTCGAGAACTATTCTGAATTTCCTTAAAAGTTCCCTAACTTTTTCAGACGGTTTGTGAACTTCTCTAGAAGTTCTCTGAAACACTCTAGAAGTTCCCTGAAACACTTATCTAGAAATTATTATAATTTTTACAGAAGATATCACACATAAGTGGCTGCACTAAGTTGAATGTGAGGGCTGGAACTCTTCACAAGCTATCTCCTTAAAACGGCAAGTGGTCAGCCTGAGAACTTGCTGAGAACTTCCGAATGGCTTCTGCACTTCTACAAATTTGTTTGTCATTTTCACCAGCGCAATTATCTGAATATCTCCAGAAGTTGTCTGAGCAATTCCAGATAATTTTTTTACATTTCGAGAAGTTTTCCGAATCCTCCAGAAAGTCTCGGAAGTTTTCCAAAAGCTGTTTTAACTAGTCTTTTTGTCTGTACAAAAATTTCACTGGACGTTTATAAAAGCGACCTTTTATAAACTTCTCTGAAAGTTTTCCGAAAGTGCTTTGGAAAGCATCAGAAGTTTTTTTTATTGTTTGAACTCCACATTGTAGTTGAAAGTTCGCCAGAAGTTCCTTGAGTTTCCTCGAAAGTTTTTTTTTTCGCACATGACCAGAGTCGAAGCTCTAAGTACTCCTACGAAAAATCTCTGAAATTTATAAGAAAATCTCAGGAAGAAGTTCATTGGACTATCCAAGTAATTCTCGGACATCTCCTTAACCGTTACTATTTCAATTGGTTTCAACACCTCTCTAGATGTTATCTGGAAACCACCATGAACTTCATCCGAAGTTATCTGAATCCTAAACTTCTCCAAAAGTTATATGAACCTACTAAAATTTCACCGAACAGCCGTGATAAGCCGCCACGACAAAAAATTGACTCAATTTCGTCGAAAAAGGAGTCACTTAAATTTGAACAAACCTTATTGTGATTGACATCGACTTGACTAATTCTTCAAAAGTTCTCTGAACATTACCATAGGCTGAATAATTTTTTTCCAGAAGACTTCTCAACAACAAAAAATCCTTCGCAAATTATTTGAACTTCTCCAAAAGTTCTTAAAAGTTCTATCAGATTGTCTCGGAAGAGTTTTTCTAGAAGTTCCCTGAAGATCTCCAACAGAACTCTAAACTTTACCAAAAGTTTTCGGAAACTCTACAGCAATTTTCTGAAATACTTTAACTGTTTTTGAGCTAAATTGTTCTCAACTTGTTCTCTGAGCGTATTTAGATAGATTTTGAACTACTTTCGGCAACCGGAAGGTTTTAGGACTTTGCTGGATTTCTTTGTTTGTATTTCTTCGGAGATTAATTGAACTCCTACAGAAATTCATTGAGCTCCTCCTGGTATCTTTATCTCTCCAGAAATTGTTTACATTTTTTTAGGTGTTTTAAAGGTGCAATTTAAAGTCTTTACAGTCAAAATGCTTTTTAGAGTCCCAATTTTAAGTTTCTGGTAAGTACTGCCCTTTTAAATCCGATTCCGGGACAGAAATCTGGGCCGGAAGAGGGCATGTTTTGCAACGATCCGTGAGGCGGCGACAGATACAAATTTTCATCGGAAAATGCTTTTCGACGGCTCAAACTTCATGATTTTTATGCATAGTCTATGAATATTGGATATTCCGGGACAATCCGGATGCCTTGAAGGAACAAATACGAATTTTCGCCGAAACATGCCTTTCGACGGCTCAAACTTCATGATTTTTGTTGAGTAGTCTACTTCTAGCTTTGAAATGGATCAATGACCATATTGGAAGTTCTGAAATAACCCGGATACCCCGGAAGAACCATTTGGGCAGCGACAAAAACGGATTTTCGCCGACACATGCCTTTCGACGGCTCAAACTTCATGGTTTTTCATGAATAGTCTTGAAATCGACCACTGCCAGTTGCCTCGACTTTTAGAAAATCGGAAAGATCATCTGTTTTGATCATCTCGATCACCGGAAAATGAACTATAATTAAAACGTTAATTGCACATGCTAAACTGATGAACCTGTTCCAAAAAGTAGGAAATGGTATGAAGAATGATAAAAATATCGTAGTAAACATATGTAGATTAAAGTGAGCCTGAAGCTGTCAACCGTTGTTGTGGTTATATTTGTGGAGTGAACGCAAAAATGTAAATATGCTGTGAAAAATTGAAGCCATGGCTACAACTTCATGTTTCATTCCGTCAGCATAGGGTGCGCGGAGCTAACTCTGCGGGCCAATTCCTGTCGCCAATGCGGCGTTTTTATTCATGTTGTCATGTATTGTTTTTTGTGCGGGGTGGGTGGTTCCCCCCTTCTGATGAAAAAAAAATAAAATAAAATAGGGCGGGGCTGGTGGCCCGGGGGTTGTCCAATTTTTTTTTTTGTGTTCTCACACCACCTATAATATTTACCCCCCTCCTTATAAAAAAATAATAAAAAAAAAAAGCTATGTCAAGTGGATCTGTTTTGCTGATTCTGGAAGCTCACAAACTCGATTACCGACCTGGTTACCGAAATTACCGTAATCTGGCAAATTCGGTAAACAGCCACAGGACTGAAGTGACTGTCATCCACGAACAACAATCGTGAAGCCGAAAACTTGGTGCTGCGTGTGGTGCTAATTTGACAGCTCGGTTTTCTTGAAGGCTATATGCAGCAAACACAATATTCGCGGCGGAAGTTGTCGTGTTTTGTCGTTAATTTCATTCGAGAGAAAAATCTTCCGTGTTGTACTTAGTGCAGTGGTTATCACAATGATAGTATTTTTTCATTGTTTATCAGGCAGGTATTATGTTTTATCTAAATTACTGATACTAGTAGTTTGGTAGAAGTAATATTGTAAAGAAATATAATCCATTGTGAACCGAGCTTAAAATGTTAAAATCGTCACTAGCGCCACACCAAAAGTGGCAGGCTTCAAGAACTTACGCTCTCTTCAGTCCTCTGTAACACCCACAAAAACAATTTTTAAAAAACAAAAAAAAAAAGAACATATTTACAATATTTTTTTTATTTAACAATTTTACTCATTTACGAGCAGTGACGTAGCGTGGCCGAGCGAGGGGGCATTCCACCCCGGTTGTTATACAGACAGTTGAGGAAGTGAATGCTTATTCACTTTGCCGGCTCCATGGATGTATTTAACTGAATTTGTTTAATTTTTTTACCAAGTAAGGAAAATAATGAAAACAACACATGTTGGACATTGACAAGATAGTAAATGTGAAATTAACATGGTTTCCTTTTACAATTACTCTTAGCTTGAATGAGTAGCCTTAGCTGCTTTGTCAATACCTTCATGCATGGTCGAAATTTAGTAGCATCGGCATGTTTCGGTGAAAACCCGTATTTGTCTCCCCCTGAAGGGTTCCCTCGGAGTAACGGGTTGTCCCGGAATGGTCAATATGGTCATTCGTCCATTTAATGACTAGAAGTAGATTGTTTACAAAAAGTCATGAAATTTGAGCCGTCAAAAAGCAGAAAACGTTCCCCCGGGCCATTTGGATTGTCCCAGAATGGCCAATGTGGTCATTGACCCATTTCAAGGCTAAAAGTAGACTACTCAACGAAAATCTTTATGTTTGAGCCGTCAAAAGGCATGTTTCGGCGAAAATCTGTATTTGTTCCCTCCTAAACGGTTCCCCGGGGGTATCCGGAATGTCCCAGAATGGCCAATATATGCATTGAGCCATTTCAATGCTAGAAGTAGACTTCTTATAAAAAATCATGAAGTTTAAGCCGTCGAAGGGCATGTTTCGGCTAAAAATTCGTATTTGTCCCTGCCTAAAGTTTTCTTCCGGGGCATCCGGGTTGTTTCAGAATGTCCAATATGATCATAGATCCATTTCAAGGCTAGAAGTAGACTACCCAACAAAAATCATGAAATTTGAGCCGTCAAATGGCATGTTTCGGCGAAAATCTGTATTTGTCCCCTCCTAACTAAAGAATTCTTCCGCGGCATCCGGATTGTCCCGGAATGGTCAATATGGTAATTGGTCCATTTCAAGGAGAAAAGTAGACTATTAATTAAAAATCATGAATTTTGAGCCGTCGAAATGCATGTTCCGATGAAAATTTATACCTGTGTCGTCTCACGGATCGTGGCAAAAGATACCCTCTTCCGGCTCAGATTCCTTGAGGCCGATCGGGTCGAAAAGGGCAGTACTCACCACAAACTAAAAATTGGTACTCTAATAAGCATTTTGACTGCAATGGCTTTAAATTTTATCATATATAGTTTCCACAATGTGAGTTTGAAATCCGGGTCAAACACCTTATTCGTAATTTTTTTTTAACAGCCCTTTAGAAATGTAAAAAAAAATATTGGGTTCGATGCAGAAACGTAACTTCCTATGATTTAGAAAAAGACAAGAAAATTCAAACGTCTAGATGCTTAGTTTAGAAAGTTAAAGCATTTTTTAAATCCATTCCGGGTCATATTGACCCCGACACCTAAATAAGGTTAAAGTGTGAAATTCATGATTGTTTTTATTTACACTCAAAAAAATCGAAACGTAGTATCCACGTGAAACGCACGTAATTTTTGTTTCACTGCCAAAACCAGTAATAAGCACATGGAATTCACGTAAGAGCTACGTGATTCTCTCGTAAATCCACATTCTACGTAAAAATAACATAAATGTAACGTGATTTTTCACGTATAATTCACTGACACGTAATGCTTTTTACTGAAGAAGATTTGGTTACGTGTTCAGGTGAAAGTTACGTGAAATTTCACATGGAAACAACGTTTCGATTTTTTTGAGTGTCCCGCCGAATCACTTTTTTCGACAAAGATTTTTCATTAGGGCCTAACTGACAAGCGAAACAATTACTTCGTGTTGAATTTGTCGACCTTGGAAACGTGCCTCATAATCTACCACAGCCATGTCAAAGAACAAGAGTCCTTCTGTTCCATAGAATTGGAAGATTACATATGTAGATTTTGTATTGCGAGAAATTTACGGAAGAAGACATAGTTTACGTTTGTCAGTTAGGCCCTAATGAAAAATCTTTGTCGAGTTTGCGTTTGCAAATAAGATGAATGCTGATCTAAATATACGTATAAGAAGGGAACATTAATTTGGAATACGTCTGTTTGGTTATTGTCCATCCGTCCATATATTTGTTTTAGGATTTCTTTGAGAAAACGGAGATTGAGCTTAATAGGCCAAGAAACGAGTCAGATACCTTTTGGCGAATAATAATGAGATCGCTTGTCGATACGATTGATATTTCGATATTCAGTTCAGTTCATTATCGATTCGTTTATAAGATGTTTTCGTTCAAGTCACGTTAATGTTTCCAGAATTTGTCTGAGAGATTCCTTATTTGTTTGTCGTCTGTTTTTCTTCAACGTTTCTTAAAAAATATCCAAAAGTATCTTCAGTTTAAGATGAGTTCCGTTAGATGCCGTTAGAAACCTTCAGTGACGGACAATACAATAAGACCAAAGCCTGATTTTCATACAAAATGGTCATGTTAGGGGGCTTGCCTTTCATTTTCTCGAGAACCAATTGAGCTGAAATTTTGGCTGTGGTCCAGAAGTAGCCTAAATTCTCATCTGCATTAAATCCATCATTTTTCATTCCCCACTTTAAAAGTTACAGACACCGCATACGACAAAACAATAAGACCACTTTTTGATTTCCATAAAGGATGCTCGAATTTGAGAATCTGAATTTTGATTATTGATGCACGGGTCATTTTAATATCAGTATACTATAGATTGTAATTCACACTCATCAACATGGCCTAAACTATGGATATCAAAAGGAGGTCTTATTGTTTTGTCGTAGGTGGTGTCTGTAGTTTCTGAAGTGGTGAATGCAAAATTATGAATTTATTAAAGATGAAAATTCAGGTTATTTCTAGGCTATTGCCAAAATTTCAGTTCAATTACTTCACGGGAAAGTGAAAGACAAGCCTCCAAACATGACCATTTTGTATAAAAATCGGGTTTTGGTCTTTTTGTATTGTCCGTCACTGTATGTGCCAAGCAGAGTTCTTGATCCCTTTTTTAGTTCGTGAAAAGCTCTGGTTGTTATTTGAACTTCTTCGCACACCCACAGTTATTCATTTCATCTCCTAAACTTGCCTCATTTTATGTTTTGCCGAATGAAGAAATACTGAGACCCCCACGCTAATAATACTGCGCAGCCTTAGAACCGATCAGATTGTTGACACTTTCCACTAAATACGCAAAGCATGACGTCCAACCGCAACCAAAAGCGAATGAATATACGAAAATAGCACACGCAAGCTACCACCTTATTAGCATTCGTTTAGCTTAATTACACATTTGATTCACCCAAATCATCCACCGTTTGTGTGCCGCAGGCAACCGAATAAAGCAAATTTCCATACGATTTCTTCGTTTGCTGGATGTTTCCCGTAATCACAAAAGCACCACCGAACCATCTCCAAATGAAACCAAATCGACACCGGAGCTGAATCTCATGGTGCTACAAGCTTTCGAAACAATTACTGCAGATCCACGAGAGTTCAGTTCGAGTATCAATCTACCTTAGTATCAACGACGAAAGTGCTGCCACCCACCACACCACCACACCACACAATTTTCCTCATCACCAATGGTAAACAAACGTCGCATTCTGTACGCTGAAAGCCTTGTTAGTAGGGGATGATTCGTTCTATTTACAAAGGCGAAATGATGGATTGATCTGTTGCTGATCGGCGAAGGTCCGAGCAAGAACTCAGACTGTGATGTGAATTGGGTAAAGTGTACACAGGTCACAGCCAGAGTACTTGCGCAGCCCTGCTCTCATCCGGTAGGCCCAACACTTCACCCAAATTGTCTAGTGATAAGGATGGGGAATTCGTAGGAGGGATGATACTATGAAACTTACCATCCGCGTACTGTAGATTGAAGGGACTGCATATGCCAAGCTCGGCAATCATCGCATTTCGTTCGCGCATATTGACCGGACTCGTCTTGGCGCTCAGTGCTTTTAGCGGCGACCCATCCACATTGAGCTGGGATGGACTCTGCTGCAGAAGCGTCTCGGGGCTTAATTTATTACCATCGCTTAACGATGCGTTCTTGTGAGTGATCTCCACCGGGAGTTTTTTGTGGGCGATGGCTGTTAAAGAATTCATCAGATCTGGATCTAACCGTTCCTTCTTGATTGAGCTTGCGGTGAAGTAGAGTGAATTGGTCCTGGATTTCGCCGTCGATTCCACACTAAGGTCATTACTTTCATTCAGCAGGTCAAACTCCTTTTGAGTCAGTATAGGCGGAGAAGCAATGGCGGATTGATCCGCTTCCATCGCAGTCAAATGAGTACTGTGCCCGGCGTTAAGCGCATCCACCGCACTGGGTTCCGCTTTCACTTCGACTGCGGCGCCACCGAACAGAGCCTTGAGGTTACGCTGCGCCGAACTGAAGTGTTTGATTGCGTTAGTTCCTGGAAGAAAAAAAAGTTTTTTAATGATTTCACATTATGTTGGTGACGAATCGAGGCGATCTTACTCAGTTTGTTTTTAGGACTGAACAGCTTTTCGTTGAACGGTGATAATAGCGGGTCAATGTCCTCCAACAGTGGATCCGGGCCAGACCTGCTGCTACCGTTCCCACCGCCAGTACAACTTCCGAACAGACTGCTACTACAACTGCTGATTCCACCGAGGTTGCCGTTCGGTGATGTTTCCGACGATTCCGGACATAGAAATACGTCGATTTCCCCCTTTTCCGATTTCAAAAAGATTTCCCGCGGTTGTTGCAGCTAGAAATAAACGGAAAAAATCAGTCTAAGATATGGCCAAGAAAACCGAAATAGAGCATACATACCACCAATTTCGCTTCCGGAGGAGCCTTGATTACCACGATGATCTGTTCCTTGAACATGTCGATCGAGTTCAGATCCTGACAGGTGACATACGCATGCTTCTTGTTCTGCATGTCGTCCGCCGTGATATTGCGCATCTCGACTATCATCCGATCCAGCATGTTCTCCTTCTGCTCCAACAGGTACCGATCACGCTGTATCCGGTTGTTCTTTTCGATATTGCACAACGAATTTCCACACTTCCACTGGATGTTGTTCTTGGACTTTTTCTCCAGGATACCAATCCCCTCGAGCACATTGGTAATGTCGTAGATACGACGCTTTTGTACGTTCAGTTTTGTGGAGGCAATGTTTAGGTCGACTACCCCGTCGGGCGATTCCTTCAGTAGGTCGACGAACTTTTTCGTTAGCAGTCCTAACGAGGTGTCGTATCTTGAGAAAAATTGGTTAATTCGAATTAAACCCCAGAGAACACAATTTCAACCACTGCAAACTCACCTCGTTCCTTCCGAATACCGTTTCTTCGACGAAGAGGACGACGCGGTTGATGTGGGCGTAGAGCAGGTTGAGCTGGGTTGTTTACTACTGGACTGTTTTGCTAGTTTGGCCGGAGGTGGTGATGCACTGGGCTGTGCCCTACGTTTCACCGCCTAAAAGCGACAGTTCCATATGATGGGGAGGGTGAAACCAAACACTGAAGCTAACTCACCTTGAAGTAATTTGTAATCTGAGGATCCCCACTGGCACTTTTGTGCTGCTGTTGCAGTCCAGCCGTCCGGTTTGGCGTGGTTTGCTTTGCATGTTGCGTCGTCGTCGTCGTGTTGCTTCTTGACGTCCCAGAACCGGACGCCGAAGGACTGGGATGACGGCTATAACTACTATGATGTTGACTACTGCTATTATGACTATTACTACTAGTACTACTACTGCTATGGTGATGATGATGGCTTGGCGGTTGTTGCTGCTGCGGTTGGGGTTGTGGCTGATGATACTGCGGTGTTACCCCGTATCCGTACCCATGATCGAGCAGGTGCGAGCTAACTTTTATGTCCGGTTTCACATCCTCGTAGTCTCCGTTGGATTGATCGCTACCGCTGCAGCCGGCCGAAGGATTCCGGCTGCCACCATAAGCCATCGATCGGTTTGTACTTGCACATTCTATGTTGTTGCTGTTGCTACTACCGCCGCCATTCAGTCCGTACGACTCGCCAGTCTTTTTGTTGTTGGTTTCCATATTACTTAACCTACCCTTCCCACTGGACACTACATAGTGCTGTTGGTTTTGTTGTTGCTGCTGCTGCTGTTGCTGTTTTTGCTTAGAGTGTAATGTGTACATGCTATGCCCGTGCCTCTAAGTGTCACCATTTGCACGGGGACCAACCGTTTCCTATTGTTTACTTCCGTTCTAGGTACGGTAAGAAATTATCGTCGTTTCGCGGCAGATCTGAAATGGAAGTAAGAAAAATACCGGATTTATTAATAGA
The DNA here is from genome assembly GCA_024533555.2 of Aedes koreicus. Taxonomy (NCBI): domain Eukaryota; kingdom Metazoa; phylum Arthropoda; class Insecta; order Diptera; family Culicidae; genus Aedes; species Aedes koreicus. Next base: position 203,617 of record JAHHFK020000002.1, on the reverse strand, counting down.
CCGTGGGGCAACTTGTGAGAGTGGAAGTTTGTGACACAATTTTCGGTCGACCTAGCTCTAAGCCCGGCATGCGGTGGAACAATCGTAAGAAGCATATGGGGCGAAGTGTGACCGATGGCAACCGTCCTATTACCGAGCTTCCTCTTTCGCGCAATAAAAGTGTGATAGCGCAAAACCGCAACATTGTTGGCTGTTTTTATACCGCACGGACTGTCGCCTTCTGCTATCAGATAGATGATGCTCGTGCGAGTTGTTGGAAACGAAAACTAAAGTCATGCGCAGTTTCCACGGGTGCTTTTAAAAATATTGCGTTCGGTGTCATCGAACGTAGGTGAGGAAGGAATATCGGTCCGGATAAAGGCCAGCCGACATCTCTTCCCGCCCGGAGAGGCGGAACTATAAGAGAGGAAAATTTGCGATTGTGATATAATTGTTCGAGCTATTACAGGATTTGGAAAGTGCTGCCGGCTCGTTCGTTCAATTCCTTGAAGCGTTTTCTAGGAGGCATTTTGACTTCCAAGGCACAGAAAGTGGTTTGCGTCAAACTTCTTGTTGTTTGTTAAGACTTCCATTCGGATTTTGCATAACACTGCATTTGGATATTTCGGTTTCACTTACTAGGTTTTTCTTAGTTCGTACTAACTTTCACGTTCCCGAGAAGATGAGTTTGCTAGTTTGCAGTTTCACATGTTTGTCTATTCTTCTTCTTTCCTTGCTTCTAGGAGAGTTTTGAATTCTTCAAGTAATATTGGCTATCCTCTCTAAATTCACTTTTGAAAGATAGCCGACAACCAAACTAAATAAGTATTTTCAAACATGCGAGCATTGCTTCAATTTTAGCGTGAATAGGGGATCAAACTTTTCCTCCATATAAATTTAAGAATTAATTCATTGCTTATTTAAACAAGTTATTAGCTTACCTTTTTCAGCTTTTAAGGTTCGATTTTCGTAAAAATAAGTCAACCAATTAAATCATTCCAAGCATTTTTTGTCATCCCTTGCAAAGGAAGCAATTGTTTTAAATGCCAGCATAGAAAAGTAGGTTTTCATTGGCAATGGCCGAACTAACTCTAATAACTCCTATTTTTCTTTCTTTTTTTTTTTTGAATGGGAAGCCAGAGACAGAAAGATAGACCTTAGACAAAAGCAGACCTTATAACCATCAGAAAGTCTCAGTTACAAACTGAGTGCAATTCTTTCTAAAGACAGAGAGTTTTTTTTGTATTGCTGAACAAGTTTTCACTCACAATCCTCAGTAGAATTAGCCCCGCCCGCGGAATCCCGAGTTAGATTCTCTCGTAATCCTGAGAAGGTTGGCCAAACAAAATTGAGTCTGTTTTAATTCGAACCCCGATTAGCATACTCGTAGAATTTATCATCGTCTCGTGGCCCTGAGGAATATGCTTTCTATAAAACAAGGAAGATCCTTCCGTAATACAAGAAATGAACGTTCATTCCGTTCAGCAAGATATTGCAAATAATGAATAGAATTTGCTGAGAAGTTTGGAACATTTTTAATCCTATTCCTAAGCTCAACAAGCAGCCACAAAACATCTTAGCAAGATACTCTCAGAAACTTGAATGGGGTTGGCTTAGTGTTCATTTCATAGAGATTGATTTTCGCTCACAATTAGCCCAAAAAGATTATCACATGATGATGATGCTGATGAAAGTGATATGATAAGATGAACTACACTGATAGGCAAAATAAAGTGCCCACCTCATCGTTTTTTTCAATTTCTCTCATTTACTTGGTTCAAATTAAAGTAAACACACTGCATTTTTTTATTATCTTATTTTTTATATTCTTTTTAAGTTTCAATTATGGAATACTGAAAAAAAAGGAGTTTTACTTAAAGAAAAAAAAATCAATTTGTGTTGAAAAAAAAAACAGTGACAAAATAAAGTGCCCACTTCATTTAGGCTACAGAAAACATACATTAAAGTAAAATAAAAGCATTTCAATAATTGATGTGTCCTCAAGGCCCGTCTGGATCAGCGAAACCTCCAGATTTTCTCGCAGGATGTTGATGTAAGAATCTGCCGTCATTATCCCGTCGATTTTCACAATGCTTCCCACTCCACCCCACGAAAAACACCCCCAGACCATCACATTTCCTCCTCCATGCTTCATCGTGCCTTGGATGTGGCGCTCCTGAAGCTCCTCTCCCGATCTGCACCAAACACGAACCCGCCGCTTTCGGTTAAACAGCTCGAATTTTGATTCGTCCGTCCAGAGAACCGTTTTCCAGAACTCTAGGGGCTTATCAGCATGCTCCTTAGCAAACTTAAGCCGTTTGGCTTTGTTTGCCTTGCTGATAAATGGGCGCTTCCGGGCAAGTTTGCTATTCAACCCCTGTGCTACGAGACGGCGACGAACAGTTCGACCGGAAACTGATACCTGAAGGGTTTCCTGGATCTCGCGGACAGTTACCTTCGGGTTCTTCTTGACTTCGCGCATGATCTTGGTGTCCGTTCTCGCATCCGTTTTCCGCTTCCTGTCCCTGCCAGGGCGATCCACCACTGATCCAAACGTTTTAAGCTTCAGAAGAATTTTGCCAACCGCTGCCTTACTGATACTGTACTTCTTAGCGACAGCCCGGTGCGATTCACCGTTTTGCACATCACGAACGACCAATTTTCGGATACACAAGGGAATTGCTTTCGAAAGCACTGCGTTCTCCATTTTTATTCAATTGAATCAAATGCGATCACGTATAAAAATGCACCAGGTTGAGCCGTTTGCTTCAAAACATGTCAAAATATCAAAACATAAACAATCGAGGGGTCTTCCAATGGAAACTTATCGAAAACATATTGATTTTTGAAGTGGGCACTTTATTTTGTCACTGTTTTTTTTTCAACACAAATTGTTTTTTTTTCTTTAAGTAAAACTTCTTTTTTTTTCAGTATTCCATAAGTGAAACTTAAAAAGAATATAAAAAATAAGATAATAAAAAAAATACGGTGTGTTAACTTTAATTTGAACCAAGTAAATGAGAGAAATTGAAAAAACGATGAGGTGGGCACTTTATTTTGCCTATCAGTGTACTACTACCCATTCCAGCACGAAAACGAAGTCCGACAGCAACAGGCCCTCCCTCTCTGTTTGACTTACTCAAGCTATAATAACCACTGATTGTCCTCATCATGCCCTTCTATGAAGAACTAAAAACGGGTTGGGTGGATCGATAGGCAATATCACTTACATACATTTCCACGAGGATAAACACAATATTGGACAATTGGTCAAAAAAGCGAGCTATCTAACATGAGGATGCCCCAATGGTTTGAGTCAACTCTCTTTTCACAAACTGTCAGCAAAGGAAAGTTGGCATTCCCACTCTCCCCATCCAGTCTGTTTCAATCGGGTGCCCTGATGGTCCCTCCCATTCCCCTGTATTAGCATGAAGTATTCATTTAATTATGCCAAAAACGACTATCGCCTAACCTCTAAACTAAATATGCCACGTTTTGTTCAGAATATTTGGAAAAAAATGTAGATAAACATTCGAGCAAAACAATCTCGCAAAATCAGTATGGTATGCAAAACATCAGTTGGAATGGCAAGCAAGACTTTTTTTAGTCCCTTTTTTATCCCTATGAAACTCTGTCTGCATTCTAATACGGTACTAACGGCACCGGAGGTGTGGTGGTAAGCATGGTTACCTCCTACTGGTCTGGTCTGGTATCAATTCCAGTTATGACGCCGTTGGGATTCTCTGAGACGTTGGTCTCGGTCCACGTGTTAATAGTTTCGATATCTAGGGTCAAGATTGTCTTGCTATCGTGACGAACCAGTTTCAGATTAAAATCACGTAAATACAAAACAAAACATAACAAATCCAAAACAGTTCTCGTACAGGATCGCAAGTAAAATTTGTTCAGCATCAGCATCAGCATTCAGGATAAGATTTGCTGTAAACTATTCAGTCTACTTGAAACTAGGCGAGACCCATACTGCCATTATAAGCATAACTGTCCCATGTGTATAGGGAAACCCATAGAACATGGGATAATTATGCGTAGAACGGCAGCATAGGTTTATAAATACACTTGAAGTAATCAAAAGAGTGGAAATTTCTATTAAAAGTTTGGCGACATAACTAAAAATAATATTTATAAATTTGCTTGTAATATCAATGGCCAAAACACTGTGACGCGTTATCATGATGAAAGAATCGATGAGATTTTTTTTTCTTAAAGACCATGCGTTTCGTAGTTGCTACTCCGTTACTGATCAGAACTAGTGTTATTGCACAGAGAACCACATAGATGGAGCTTGAGAGTAGCTTTACAAGGAAGGGGACCGGCCTGGGATTGAACTTCCGACCATCTGCTCAGTAAGCAGAACGGGTAACCACTGAGCTACCCAGCCACGTCTACGAAAGAATCGATCAAATATTTAAGAAAATCTCCGTCATCATTTTCTCGCCCAATGAGATTTCCAGATATATTTCGGTAAAAATCGGAGGTAATTTTTTAAAATTTTAGAAAGAAAGTACTGGTTTGGCAAGCAATTTGTCAACGTGACATGAAATCTTCGCCTTTTTTTAACACTTGAGAACATGAATGTCGAAATTTACCGGAAGGGGCTATTCATAAACCACGTAGATCTTTCTGGGGAGAGGGAGTATTGACCAAAGTCTACGCTCCATACAAAATTTCAAAAAAGTATATGAAAAAAAGTCTACTAGTTTCTGAGATTTTCAAAAATGAGTCTACGTGGTTTATGAACAGGCCCGACGGAATGTCTTGAAAAATCGCGAAAACAGAGTCGAGTTTGTAGGGAAGGCGATGAATCCTCCAAATTGTCCGCAAATAATGCCCATTGAAAAGTGTTGAGCTTTGATGAAAGCAAAACTTCGGAAGAAAGGCACAGAATCCGCAGATGTCGACAAATTCAAAAATGATTGGGTAAATGTGAGTAGAAGCACCGATGGAACAGTTGTCCAAACCCGAATGAGAAACATTAAGAAGAAAGTGCGTGACCTGGCGAAGTCTACGAATAACTAAATAAATGTTACTTTTTACTTTTAAACTAAATAAATATCATTGTATAACTGTATAAGTATAAGTAACATTATTTTTGTAACAAACACTCCGAAAAAGAAAGGCAAGGAAGAAGTAACACACTTCCCGATTTAAAATGTAAAATTTATAAAAGCTGATACGTGTTTGGTATTATTTGAAAATAGTATTTTTGTTACATATATATTTATAATCAGATTGATCTCACCCATGGCAGCTTCCAGAATGTCACTTGATTGTTCTTTCGTAAAAATGAAAATTTTCGACGTTGATTCGTTATTAACTCGCGACAAAATAAGCGCAAAAATGAACGAATTACGAATTATTGTTTGATTTTGTTTTCGCGAAAACGATGCCAAAATTGATCTGAGAAAGTATATATCCAGAAAATAAACCCACAGTAAAGATCGATAAGATATATACAGAGAATCTAGAAGTCTACGGTCAGTTCTTCCGGACGTACAGGTTGAAGGAAATTGACAAGAAGATTCAGAGGGTGTTCAGTTGAAAAAATACGATATTCTTCATGGCTTGAATAGAATTTTGAATTTTGAAGATTGTCAACTACTGACAAACTGCTCACCTAGTTAATCTGGTAAATTTGAGAAAGGTCCAGTGAACCGTAAGTTGAGAAGATCGATCCTTTTCGGAAAATTCGATTCCAAGACAAAATGACAGACATTCAAAGCGAAAGTGTGTTTTCTGCTTAAAAAAGTCGTTTTCAATCTTCTCCGACAAAAAATAAATTTTTGAAATATCCAAAAAAACGGTCAAACGGTTCTGAACATTATATTGACATGCTATGATTGAACACATGGAACGCAAGAACGGCGTATTATAAGGTTGTTTAAGGAGGAAGGTCACTCTAATGTCTCAATTGCACGAAAAAATGGTAGAAGCAAGAAATCGGTACGGAATTTAACCAAAAAAGGTTCAAAATATGGCATTAAACCTCCTACCACAGGGCGCACCAAAGTATCATCGAGGCTTAAAGGCCAAATCGGACATGAAGCCACACAGAATCGGCTGTCATGCTCCCAAATAAAGCAAAAACACGATGTTCCAATGACGGGCGGGACTTCGCCCGGAAGTACATGAACTGGAAGGCTGAATGGCGAAATTTTGTGTTTTTTTGACGAGAAGTGTCATTTGGACGGACCGGGCTGCTACAGCTGCTACTGGTATGATTTTAATCAAACGGGTGTAGTGAGATTGAAGCGGAGCTTTGGGGGTGAAAGTTTGATGGTTTGGGGTGCATTTGCCTACCATGAAAAGCTTCTAATTGGTTTCATTTCAACCCGGATGTATTCCAACGTGTACCTGGAGCGTTTGGAAGATGTTTAGATCGAGATCATTTTGAGAACAACGCGAATGACGATATCGCTTTTCAACAGGACAATGTATTTATTCACGTCTCCTAGCCTTCGAAATCGTGTTTTGTTGAGAAAAACATTCCGCTACTGGACTGACCAGCTTGCAGTCCGGATTGCAATCCCATTGAAACCCTATGGGGAATCTTGGCTGAATGGTTTATGCAAACGGACGTCAATTTGATAGCATTTACAGTCTTAAAACAGCAATTTAAGAGTGTTGGGCCAAAATCGATTTGACAACACTGCAAAAGCTCTCTGATTCGATACCAAACCGTATTTTTTGAAGTAATTCGAAAAAATGGTGGCCATACCAAATATTCGCTATTGATTGTCTTCGAAATTCGATTTTAAAAATCATTTTCAAAGTAAAATTTTACCATTCGGCTAAACGTATGTCTCAATTTTTCTATGTTTTTTCTACACAGAGAGGAATTTGATAGTTAATTTTACCATTATTGGGGGTTAGGATGACTATTGCAGTATAGTGATTTTGAACCGACTATGATCATGGTCAAAACTACCATTAAAAATAGTTGATGCAACATTTTCCATAGTGTCGGAATAGTCCTTGTTACCATGATCATAGTCAAAAATGCCATGAACGTGGTAAATTCGAAAATTTTCATGGTTATTGAAACCATTATATGCGATAGTCATCCTGACCATGATTTAATTGTCGGTACAACGATGAAATTTTTCTCAGAGTATCTGGTTATCCAAACTTGAACTAATGTTCAGTTTTAATGCTCAAATCACAAAAGAGATAATTGGGTTGTTTTATTTCTGAAATACATAGAAAAAATGAGAGTCGGCTAAACGAATGTCAACACTGTATAAGTCATAAGTCAGAGGTGATATCTAACTATTCCATACTTCCCAAGAACATTTTTTACAATATTATTTCCAATCTTGCCGTTCAGATAATTTGTTGACGGAACAAACACGAAAGAACTACAAAACTTAAATAGAATATATAAGATGCTTCTACTAGTTCATGACTAAAAGAAGCCCTTCTGGATCGCACTAGTTATTTCAATATAATCAATAAATTAGTAAATATTACATTACTTCATCCAAGCCTCATATCTGCCTAAGTCTGAACACCGTTCACTGCCCATGGAATCCATATGACTGCCATTTTGCTGAACAATCCCGCCGCCGCATATCCTTTTTCACGTGTATTTTAATCTCGAAAATGCTCTCCATTGCACCGGTTCAATCCATACCCCTTCATGTCGGGTATTTGTTCAAACGCATTCAACACGTGATAACCCGATTTCGGAAAATTTGCGAAACCCTACCACACACGGAAACCCTTAAATCACTCCGATCCCCCCGGGGCTATAACTTGAAACAACCTTATCAAATTGCACAACTGAGCACTTTTTTCTACGTTCTCCGCCGATTTTGCGCCTACAATCAACATTAGGCCGCCCAATTCCAGCTGCAGCAGCAAGTCAGAAAATTTGCACACACGACACCAAACAAACCTGGCACAGCGGCACACGAAAAAAAAATTAACCTTACACAACTCAACTCAACCTCCGTGTCCGTGTGTCGTCTTATTGTTGGTGGATCTTGCTGCTTGCGTCAGATGAGCTCTCCTTCGCCCGAAAAAAAAAACCAGCCAGAACACAAACAACAGCGAACAATTTCGGCCATTTAATTTTGCAGCTTGCAAACTTGATTTGGGGGGGCCGACGGATATGCATGACGACGTTCTCCGTCTCGGCAGCAACCGGAATGTTATTGTAGGTACCACAGCAGACACGCACACCGACTATTGAGATGCACGGTCGTCGCGCAATTAGCCAAAAAAAAAACGCGTTGGATTATGATCGCCTTCTCCTGCAGCCTGCGGTGAAAGAGAGTGCATTCCAATTCGGCTGTTGCTGCACGAACCGGTTTTTTTTTTTCTTCGGAGACGCACACATGGCGCGCGGGGACATCATCCAGAGAATCGATCCCTCCGTGACGACGGCAATATAGCGTCCGTCAGGATATAACCGTACTTTTCAACCGAACAACCAACACGAAGACTTCGGGGCTATAGATTGATGGTGCGCACTGCGAGAGATCCTCGCACACGCACACAAATTTTCCTCGCACTTTCGTTTGATCGCCCTTCTCCCTTTCTACTAAAAATATTTATAGGGGTTCGACGACGCTGGCAAGGACCGTTCGTTCTGTTTGTGTATCATATTTTCCGATATGGTTATGGATAGCAGGAGTACCTATATTCGTAGGCCTGGTGTTGTGCAAGAGCGTCGCGTGTATAAAATTGCCTTCCTTGGTTGTGGGTAGTAGTGAGATGGTAGGTTCTATCATCGGCGGCTTCAATTTGCCTGTGTTTGCGTTTTTGTTGTTGTTTTCGGTCACTGCTGTTGGTGGTGCTACATTTGACGGTTCTCTCCAATCTTCCTGCTCCACTCTTCGTCGACCTCCTCCTGCCGCTGTTGGCGGTTACTGGTTTCTCGTTTTGCGCTCTTCTTGTTCTGTGTTCAAGTTTCCTTCTGGTGTTCTTTGGCACGGCGCGCTCTATTTGCTTCGAAATTCGAATTATGATGACTTTCCGAGGCAATCGAAAATGGATAGCGTTCGATCAACCTTTTTCTTTTTACTATGCGTTTGTTCTTCTTGCGTGAGCCTGAGGCCATTGCGTGCTGTGCTGTGGTGGTCGACTTCTTCCAGGTCTGTAGAGCAGAGATGGGCAAGGAGTGCGTAGATATCCGTATGAAAGAGGTGCGTAGAAAATGGAGGAATATTCTGGCTAATTGGTCAAATTGTACGAGTTGAAGAAACTCATCTCGGATCTAGAAAAGGGGTTTCCATTGATATATGCAAATATTCACCTTGCTGGTCGGAGGAGGTTCGCTTATTGTTCTCAACAGGAAGCACGCACTTAAACTGGAATTCTGGTTTCGGCAAACTCCCCATGTCCACTGACATTCGCTTTTCACCGGCTTCACATGATGGTGGCAGGCGACGACGGCTGATTTGCATCCATGTTGTTTCGCCTCTTATCCTTATTACTCCTGCTGGTCTTATTCTTGCACAACATTTTTTCAGTGCTGTTATGCTATCGTCATTGCCGCTGCAACAACCCGCAGCTTCAACGTTAATTATGGTTTTTGTTTCACTCCTCTCAAGGTTTTTTTTTCTGTCGCCGCTTTGAAAAGGAAATCTTCCATCCCAAGCTTTGCAGGGGGTCAAAGGAACATCTGTAATTTTTGCAGCATATTTTCGCCAGACGTTTTCTGCGTCTTTGAGTCGTTGTACAGCGAGATCTCTATATAGTTGCAGGGAAAGGGGCAGCACGCGTCCCGGGATATTCAAATCGCACTCCGTGAACTGTTTCTAATTTGCTAGCTATTTGTGCAGTGGCAGTCTCCATCTTTTTTTCTCGACGCGTATCGTTCACCATCATCATGATATCGAAGGTGGTGGCGCCGTACCTTATATTCAAGGCGGAGCAGCTTCCTGGAGCTAAAAGGAAAACTGAAAAGGCTTGCTAGACACCATAAGCAACACTTACCATCGACGATGCCGGTGGAATCCTGACCGACGCTGTTGCGGCACCATTCGGTGGCGATAATTCCTTTCGGTGGTGGTCATTTGAACCGAGCTTGCCGGTTACAGGGAACTGATGCACACACGATTGGAACCATCCGTAAATGTGTAATTACTGCATTTATTCCTGCTTGCTCTCGCACTTGAAAACTCTCGACACGGTATTGTGTGTTTGTAGAACGAACCAACAAACCTACCAAACTAAACGAACGAACACACAGATGTGTGTACGTGATTAGCGGCGCACCGATGCCCAGTCAGTTATACCCATTGTACCACTATATGTAGCAGCGGAATAGGTCGAAGAAGAAGCGCTACTGCGATTTTTCGACAACACACACCGACCGAGAGTGACGGCGGCTGAGCTCCGAGCAAAAGAGCGAAATCGGAACGGTATCGGTATTAGGTGTGTCCAGTGTTGTCAGATATCACATGCTTCAGTATCTCGAATTAATCGGTTTGAAAAGTCCACTAGAGTTATTAATCATTAACCGTGGAAAGTGCAACTCAATTAAGATTAAAATTACCTTCTAGTAGATTGAAAAAAAATTATGAAAGTGATGATAGCTTGATTGGAACGATAGCCGAATAACACAGGGGCTGTCGACAATTACACTCACTTCAGAAGTTTGGCGCTTTATAAAAACACGTTCGCGCAGTTATGGACAGTGCTGTAAATAGTCATTTCGACCCAATGCATTAACTTTGCCAACACCTCGTTCCAGAAGGTGATTTTCACAATAGCACGTATTAAGAAATTGTTGTGCTTGATTATCTTCATAAATTTGGTTCACAATGTATTGTTCAAAAATGTAAAACCAAAAAACAATTAAAAACTACCTCCAATATTTCACACATTCTCCCCACAAAACCTTAACAAATTATCTAAATTTATCCATTCACAAATACTTTTACCCCCTTTATGGATAATTCTGTCGATTGTAAGGGCATCTCCAGGAGTGTATGGTCGTTACAAAATAAAACTGGATTTATAACAAAGGCAACTTCAGCAAGGCGTTCTAGTTGGATAATTTCGAACAGTTTCATGTTAAAATTTAAAACTGGAATACTACGTTGTTCTATTTTTGTTCAAATTTGAAACGCGTTTCATCCAAGTTATATTTTTTTGTCATTGTGGTAGTGTCTATGGAATCAAGTCAAACGTCAAACTTTGAATCAACGTCCGGTCGTGCATCTGTTTGAATCTTGTATACGTTCTACTTTTTCGTTAATAATTTCAAGTTGCAGCAACAAGTCTGAACTCGCTGACCATCATATCCCTATTTCTTTGTTATTACCATCATTTCCCTATTTCTTTGTGTTTAAAATTTTTCTCGAGAATTTCTCCACATTGTGGAATATTTAAATTAGGCATAGAACCGAAAATGATTTAGACGAATATTAAGGGGAATTCCAGAGAAGTTCTGAGAGGAATCCCAAAGGAATTATGAGGGAAAATTCCAGAGGAATACTGGAGAAATTCCAGCGGAATTTTGAGAGGAATTCCAGAGGAATTCTGATGAGAATTTAAAAAGAATCCTGAGGAGAATACTAGAGAAATTCTAGTAAGAATTCCTGAGAAATTCTGAGAAGAATTCCAGTGGACTTCTGGAGAATTCCGCAGGACTTCTGAAGACAGTTTGAGTGGAATTTTGAGAATTTCAGTGTAATTCCAAGATTAATTCCACAGGAATTCTGATGAGAATTGCAGAAGAACACTGAGGAGAACTCCAGAGGAATTCTTAGAAAAACTGCGAATGAATTAAAGGGAGGATTCCAGAAAAAAAATCCTATGAAGAATTGCAACTGAATTCTGAGGAGAATTCTAGGGGAATTCTAAAAAAAATTCTAAGGGAATTCTGAGGAAAATTCCAGACGATTTCTGAGATTTCTAGAGAAATTCGAAGGGGATAGTAATTCTGAGGGAAATTCCAAAGGAGTTCTGAGAGGAATTACAGCGGAAATTTGAGGAGAATTCCTAAGGAATTCTGAGAATATGCCCACAGAAGTTTTGAGAATCAATTATACACACACATTCAAGTCTTTAGGTTTAGAACAACATTTGGAACTGCTGCTGAAGAGAGGGTATGTTTGTTATATATTTTCCCAAGAGAAAAATTTATAACTGACATATAAAATGAATCTAGAACTAAAACACTCCTGGAGATGCTCTAAAAAAAAAAAAAACCCCCCCCAAAACCTCTCCTCAACCACCACCCACCCCACACCATTTTTTTGTGTGTGTGTGTGTGTGTGTGTATATACAATCCAACGCCCACCGTCCGGCAGTGTTTTTATGGAAGAAAAATGTTTGCAGTTAAACGAACTGTTGTCGGCTCGACAAACATTTTTAGCCCGGGAGTTGGAAGGTGATAGCTCTGTTGAGTTCCAGTGACCCATTTCAGAATGCCTGGTTACTCACGTCCATTCCGAGATCACTTTCACTTACAACAAGCCCCGCATAGACACAGTACGAACATCAAATGGATATAGGTACTGTGCATACACTTCCATCATCAAATCTTATTGTTTTGAGGATGGCACGTATTTAGCAGTATCGTTCAAATTTAGTTATAATCAGATAGATCTCACCGAAAATTGTTGTTGATGTACAGTCTTCATTTGGACGGCTTCCCTGTGATGCGAAAGGATGCATTAATGTCTCTGCAGAAGTAGCACTCCGCTATTCGGCAAATATTTTCACATCATCCTAGTACTTCGCGCACAAATGCAATACAATGAAAATCACAGGTAAAAAAGCACTTCCGAGAAGAAATTTAACTTGAAAATCACAATCATTGTGCAACGGAAGAAAAAAAAAAACTTCACAGCTCACCATCTGTACACCACGTGGTGAGTGCATCTGAAATTATATGCCAGCCACTCACTCGCGCACGCACTTTAGCTTCATTCTTTGCTTCTGACCAGCAAATGGCCGTTTTCTACATTGCACTGGTTTTCTTTTTTCTCTCTCCACACTCTGTCAATAATCAAAATCCCCCGCTATGAGGCGACTCTATATCGACTTCTAAACTGCTTATAATCATCAATTCATTCGCGAAAAAGCGGAAAAATACTCTAATTTAATCATTTAGGTCCGCGTGGCGCAATAGTAACAGGACTAACAAACACAACTAAGCTGATATTAACTCTTCCTCCGGATGCGGGGGCGAAGCACAAAAAAACAAACAAAAAAACGGGGAAAAACGACCGACCATCACACATTTCGGGAGGGAATCGATTATATTCACTACATCTTACACAAAACACGTGTAGATTATATGATCTCACTTTTCGTTTAGGTTGAATTACGAATATGTTTTTGATTTTATTTTTCGCGAAAAGGACGCAGCAAAAACAAAACACGTCAGTTTACAAGCACGGCTTGCTGCCCCCCCCACACCAAAAAAACAACAATTTTTTTTTTTTTCTCCCCCCCCCCAACACAAAAATTCTCCCCCTCTATTTTTTTCCCCCCCCCCCCCCCCCCCCCCCCCCCCCCCCCCCCTTTTTTCCTTTTTTTTCCACCCACCACAATAAACTCCGGACCCCTTAAAACCCCCAAGGCGCCCCCAAACTTTTTTTTTTTTCTCCCCTTATTTTTCTCACCAATTTTAAAATTTTTTATCACATTTCCCAAACCACTTTTTTTTTTAAGTGTTTCAAAACAACCAGCTTGTTTTGCTAATTTTTATTCATTCTCATTCTACGCCTAATGAGTAGTAATTGATTCACACGCAAGTTCAGCTATAGTATGGCATTAAACATAAATTATCTTTGAACTTTTTGTACAACTGAAAATAATTAACTTTTTGGAGAAATCAAAAAAAGATTAAGTAATTTTATCAAGATCATCCGATCAGAGGCCCAATCTCGCCCGATCCTTTGCAAAGATTTGAACTCTTTAAAAGATTTTAATTTGACCAGATTGACCGACCCACACTTCTCTTGAAGTTCCAATTCCAGATAATAAGATCGTATTATAGAATAACTTCACTGCCCATAAACGCATAACAGTCCCACGTGATTTTTCACCACTCTTAAGATAAATTCACAATACATATTTAAATTATATGTACTTTCAGTTTTCCAAAAAAAAAACTATGTTTGTTCCTAAAATATTGAAAAAAATACCAAACTTTGTCTGTCCCATGTTTCAAATAAACGCATAACAGGCTCAGCGTTGAAAATATACTATTAAACATTTATTTTAGCAACTATTTAATGAAGACAAATTTAACAACAATACAAATGAAAATATTCGAATCTAAATGGCAAATATTATTTGATTTCATATGTATTACAACTTGAAGTTCGAAGAAATTTCAGAATTAACTAGTCTTCTTCATCGGCATTAATTGTTTCCATCTCAACCAAATTTTCCCAGAAAGCTTTCTTCTCATCGTCAATTACCGGCAGAATAACATTCAACAGAGCTTTCTTCTTGTTTTGTTCGATTCCACGCGCTTGCAGTTTGAATTTCAAAGTGGTTTTCAAGTCAAAGTCAGTCTGACGGAAGTAATTTGTCTGGTACTCTTGATTGTCTGGTACTCTTGAAAACATCGTATTCAATTGAATCCGATCGTCTTTGGAAATGTTGGATCCACATTTTAACTTACATCCGCACTCATCAACCTTAACTTGGTGTGAACGGCGGCGCTTCTTCACCATGCATTTCGTTTTAGTTAGCTTCCGTTTTTTTGTAGATTCCAAATTGGCAGTGAAGCTTCCTTCTGAATCCATGTCACTAACTGTATCCTGCTCAGAATCTTCCAAAGATTTCAAGTGTTGCATCCATGATGCCGGAGCTTTCTTAGCCGAAACTGCTCGCCATTTGCCTCAAACCCGGGGAATTCATCTTCGGAACTTACGTTACCGTGAACTGATTCACCATCGGCAATCGAAACCGGAGCCGCCAGAACCAACCCCTCGTCTTCGGAACTGTCCTCACACCCGTATAGTTTTAAATAATCGAGAGAAGACATTTTAAAACAATTGAATCCTAGCCATCTGATCACGCGAACAACAATGAAACACCATTTGGCGTTGACGGCACCATCGAGACAACGACTTTTCACGCAAAAATTTTCAGTTTCTTATAGGATTATCCGGTAGAGTGAAAAGATAAGACAAGCACTGTCTAGCTTCACGCACAGACTGACAGATGCTTATGTGAGTTCACCATAGGAGTAAAGAGTTTACAAAATCGCCGTCAACGCTAATGCATCACAGCAAGCACTGATACTGTTACCCCCCACTTTCTTTTTCTCTCCGTCCCCGCCACCCCCCCCCCAACCCGCGGCCCCCACCCCCCCAAAAACACACCCCCCCCCTTTTTCCCCCCCCCCCCCCCCTCCTCCCCGCTTTTCCCCCCCTCCCCCGCAAAAAACGCTGCAGTTTGGGGAAGCCTTTATGCGTTTATTCTGACTCATTCATACGCAAATAAACGCATGTCAGTCACGTTCATATTTTCGCATGCTTTTAGGCATTATTTTGAACAAACAATGAACAAATTGTATGTAAAAGTACTTTCCAATATATATTTCAACTAATGGGATGCATATATCCAAGTTTCGCTTTCACATTGACCCAATAAAAAGGAAAATCTGCGACGACTTCAACTGCGTTTTTCTCAGCTGCATGTTTTCGCTAGTGGGACTAACATGCGTTTATGGGCAGTTCACTGCTTAGAGAAAATTGAGCTCTTATGCGAATTAAGAATAAATCGCTCTACCCACACTACGATCATAATTAGTTGTAGTAACCTGATTATGACTTAGCAAGTCATATTTATGTTATCTCAACTGAATGGCATCAAGTGTGCTACAAGGGTATGAATGCATTATAAATTGTCGAACTTGTGAGTTAGTGAAAATAGTTTTTTAAGGAAGAAATTCTGTTAATCCTTGAATCGTACCTCTTATCTTGAAATTTTAATGTAGGGTTCTAGGATGTTGTTTCTGCCTAGCACTTTCGTTCGACCTTTGTACGAAATAAGAAAGAAATTCAGCGAAAATTGACGGAATCATCATCACCATGATGATAACCGCAGTTGGGTTTACGTTTTTGTAGGATAATTTCAAATGACTCAAATTAGGCAAAATTGAACCAAAATACCTTTTATTCCACCCAAATGTACAGAATATAGTCCCACGTTAACAGGGTGGACACACAATATCAATTCAAACATTCCCGTATTTTTCCCGCATTTTTGACATATTTTCCCGACTGGAAAAATGAGTTAATATAAATTGGATTAATAGATATTGATGAAGTTTTTGGGAAAATTGTTCACCCTGGAATTCTGACTTGCATCATTTAGCATCTTTTAGTGTGAATTTCGTTTCATTATCATGCACATAAATGGAGCGTCAAAAAACATACACATTTAAATTTTAAATCGTGTAAGGTTCTGGGACATGCCATACATTGTTAATAATTTTGTATGCAAAAGCTCATCTCAATTAAGATTTTTTTTTCTGTGTACGTCAATTCTATATGAATTGACGATTTTGCTTTGACTGTCGCTCGGGCTTAACCATTTTCTCCATAGCGTCTCTAACTAGTTCCGTAAAATCGTCAAAAACAAACGAAACTATAGGAGATTTGATCTGTGAAACCGTTCGACCATTGCTGCAGACGTGATGACAAAATTCAGATTTGGCCCAGTATGGCCCAGTATCTTATCGTCTACCGCATCAACCACAACAGCGAACACTTTTGATCGGAATACCGGAAATGCTCCGTTTGAAATTAGGATGACTTTCCTTCAACTTTCATTCTTCCTGACTTCGTCCACAATTTTTCTAAAATGGGGCAACATTCGTAGCGCTCTTCTAGCAACTTGTTCATTTTCCACCCAACGAACTTCGCAGAATCTCAGAGAAAAAACTGATGAACCTGAAAAAAAACACGATTTTACATCATTTGTATTTAAAGCTCTTCAAAGGTAATTCCACTGATAAAAAATATCGTCATGCATCAAAAAGGGTATTTTAGGGGTATGTGGATTATGACATTTTTCGATGAAAAATATAATAATATACCCGCATTCCATTCATTGGTTTATCCTGACAAGTGCAACTATTGAAGAAAACAATTTCAAAATATTATGAAATAATAATAATTGCAAGACAACACCATTCTATTTCACCATGAAATAGAAAACAAAAAAAAACAGCCTACCTAAACTAACGAATCAACCATTGATTTCAAACATAAAAAACGTCAACAAAGCGTTGCATACACGCTCATCCGGATTTACCCAAAATTGAGTAACTTGTACCCATTTTCATAAAACAGGCTGACACGTAAAGCCATGGGTAAGGCCATTTATGAAAGTGGGTAAATCTTACTCGGTTCTTCATAGATCTGGTTCAATTCTTAATTAAGCTGCTAGACTATAGTGAAAACCCGGCAGCGTCAGTCGCCATTTTTCCAATGGAGCAGATTACAGCGAATTGCAGCGGATTGGATACGGCAACGTTCCGCAAATTGAAAGGTATTATAATTTTTGTTCTATTTTCTAATAATTATCCAAACAAAATCCATTCTAGAAATTGGATTTGGTCAATCAACGAAACCAACTACTTCCAACAAAGCCTGTCCGAGCGGATCGGACTGACTACCAAGAAAGTCCCGTGATGCATGACCAATGGACACCAGCACCGGATTCTGGAAGAGACACCCTTCGTGATTGAGTGTGTGTTGAAGGGATTGGGCTACTCTTTAATTTGCTCGCTGTTTGTATATGTGTATGTGTGTATTTATGAAAGAATTTATGAATGATTGATGTACTCGATTTTTCAATTCCGGCCCGATATTGGTAGAAAATATATAATTCCAGTAACTCGAATTCCAATCAAAGGTAAACATTATAACCATGTATAACCATACCACATATAAAATATTGAAACTCCAAAGTAGACAAACCCTTTTTTCCAAGGAATAAAAAAGAGCCTATTTACCCAATTTCCATAAAAACCGCATTTTATTAAAGAAAAATTGGTAGAACTAACCCTAAATCAAATATACTAATGTTTACCCAAATTTAGGTTCGAACCCGGTCACCCAATTTTAAGTTGTTCCAATTTTTATGCTTTTCACTTGTCACTTTGCATAAATCGACCAAACTTTTTCATTAGGGCCTAACTGACAAACGTAAACAATGGCTTCTTCCGTAAATTTCTCGTGGCACAATTCTGCACTGATGAACTCTTCCTCTTCGAAACGAGCGCAGTGGATTGATTATCAATGACGAGAAATTCGCGGAGAAATCCATTGTTTACTTTTCCCCCACTCTTTTCGCATTCCTTTTCGTTTGTAAAATAAAAGTTATTAGATTTTTATTGGTTAAAAAATCGAGAAAAAATAGTTGAGATCTAACATAAATATTTTTGTGCTAGTAAGAACGCCCGTCATCGATATAGATGCACAACTCATTTTTTGAAAAACATTCGTTTATAAAAAAAAAGCCTGATGCATTTGGTGTCTTTGTTATTGCTATAAGGCAACTGACACAATAGGTTGCTGTCCACTGCATTGACAAATAATTGTCTGTTATACAAATGGACTGAGACTTTATGGCATTTTAAAATTGACAGCAGTGTTGCCATCCCAGGTTGGTGGAACTCGTGTAGCATATAAAAAGCAAACATATTGTAAAAATCTTTGCCAAGTTAATCTTTGCACTAAAGTTTACAGTAATGCATACATATTGATGCTACAGTCAAAAGGTTCGCCTATGGAGTTCCAGTCAAGAAAAATAGAAACAAAACTAAGTCGTGTGCAAAACCTCACCTGTCACAGCCAGATTATTCAGATCTTCTAAGAGGTACGTTTTTGAACAGGCTGAACAAAGCCAGCAGAAAGTGATCCACATGCCAATCTGTTTGTCTTAGCCCCTCCTTGAAGGAATTGTGCATAACGTGCAAGCCGCAGCTACCGATGTTGAGGACTTCAAAGCCAGGGCTGGCTCGCAGATCCCTGATATCCCCAGCCAATTTTAGAACGCCTTCCAGTTGACAACCGGGCCATCTATAGAGCACGGAGCTATCTTCTTCAGCAATACTGAACTTGCAGAAAAACTGTTTCATTCCGTTAATGAGATCGTTGGATCGAGTAGACGACAAAAATCCCGATGAATTTCGAAATTCCCGACTTTTCTCGCATATTTCCCGATGATTATGGATTCCCGCATTTTTCCCGCATTTCCCGAGTCTGTGGCCACCTTGAATTAACTGTTCATACAGAAGAAAGAAAGAATGATTTCACAAAAAAAAAATCGTAGACCCAATTCAAGGCACACATTTTATTTCTATGTTCCTAACTTTGGCCTATTATGTTCATCGCATGTTGGTATTGGAAGGAGTTTCAATGAAAATGAAGTAAGTGGTTGTACATTTTTCAAATGGTTTTCTAAACTAAATTATATGCAAAAACAATTGCATAATAGGAATTCAGATTTGTTGACTATCGAGTGGCAGAAAAAATGATAAGTGAGAAACAGTGTCTGCAAGTAGATTTTTAAAACCTAGTTCCGGAGCACTTTGCGATTTAGGCGTAATTGCATTTGTAAACAAACACTTCATCCACCGATTCCACGCGAGTTTAAGCTCAATCGTGCAAACAAAATTTACCAAATCATAGAGGTATATGTTATCTACTTGATTGTAATGCTAGTTTTCAAGATTGAGCTTACATTCGCGAAGAACTAGCGATTGGAGTGTTTGTTTACAAATGCAATTACGCCCAAATCGCTAAGTGCTATGGAGTTGTCGAAGTTCGCTTCGACCGACTAATAGGGGGATTCTTCCAATTAGTTAACCTCCAGAGCAATGCACAATCTACAGCTCTTTATTATAGGAGATTAATATATTCCTGTAAGGGATTTGAGGATGATACTCGAGTATTAGTACACGACACTGAAGAAGTCTGCACATTGTAGATGAAATACGCGTATCTGTCAAGATAAGCAATAAAGGTAGTTGGAATTAAATGGAAATTACTAATCTTTCTTCTCATTTTATAGCTACAGAAGACGTCAGAAGAGTGAAGAGTGCGCCAGAAGACAGAAGAACTGAGTTATTCTAGAACTCTCAATATGTTACTTACTGTGATTGTTTTCGTTTCGATTGACAATCCTTCGGAGAGAATTAAATTTAGAAAAGGACACCAAAATGCAAAGTTTTTTTTTCCATCAACTGTTTTACCTTAGCATTCATCTTTCCTCATTCTTCTGTTTTTGGTTCAGCTCTGAGCATACACCAGACTGTGATTGATTGAGGAAGCGGTTTGACAAACACCATAAATGCCGCTTTTGGCCCAATATACGGCTGCTTTACTGCAATGCTATGATAATCCTTCATTAATGCAATTTTGCATTCGAAATGCGTATTACAGGCTACAAGCATTTAAATAGCATTTGAAATTCAACTTTACAACAGATAGCATTCAAGATGCTGATATAATGCTAATATAGTGCTTTTAGCATCTGAAATGCAGATTTAGGGTTGACACGTGAAATATTCCAACCGAAATCTGATTGAAAGCCCCCTCGAAATTTATTCCCATTTGTAATGTTAGCCCAGGTACCGAGCAGCATCCGCTAACTGGGCTGTGCACTTAGTTCAGTTAGCGAACGGATGCTGTATCGGACTGACCTCAGCAGTCCCCGGACTTGAATCCGATTGAAAATTTGTGGTCTATCTTGGATTCAAAAATGGGCAAAAGCAACGTAGCCAACAAGATTCTACTCTTCGAATTTCTTCAAGCGACTTGGGAATCAATCGACCAGCGTTATTTGCAAAACCTCGTGAAGAGCATGCCTCCTCGTCTGGAAGTGGTTATTAGCGCCCAGGGAGGTCATAAAGAATAGTGGAAATCAATCATAAGTTACTGGCTGCAAATCAGTAGTATTGTACTTTGTGCAGTTTATTCTTGCCAAGCTTAAATAACAAACGAATTATTGAAGATTTCCGAATAAACTGTGGTTTTCATTATCAAATAATTTTCGATATTCCATTCCTCGTAAATACCTTCTTTTCGCTCTCTCGACCAAAGTCTACGCTCCATACAAAATTTCAAAAAAATGTATGGAGAAAAGTCTACGAGGGGGGAGGCGGGTGGTCTGAGATTTTCAAAAATGAGTCTACGTGGTTTATGAACGGACCCTTTAACAACGTGTTGCACACGCTAACGGCGTTCTGCAACTACTTTCAAAGTACTTCCGCAAATGACCACGACGCCAGTGATACTACAGATAACCTGGATGCATTTAATGAAAATCAATATTTGAAGCTTACAGGTTTCATTAGAACTTCTAGCACGTCAGTTTGTGTAGACGTCCTTTCAGACAAATTCCACGCGTGTGGCCTTTCACCATTATTCAATAACTATTTGTACAATTTGTTGTCTGAGAAACATATGAGCTTTTCTCATGGGTCTTCGACAACTTCACGAATTAGCTGCAAGAGTCTCCCCCAGGGCTCTTGTTTAAGCCCCCTTTTTTATAATTTTTATGTTAGAGACATCGATAGCTGCCTCATGGAAAATTGCACGCTAAGACAGCTTGCGGATGACGCCGTTATTTCATTTGTAGGACCAGGGGCGAACAACCTGCAGGGACCGTTGCAGGATACCCTAGACAATTTGTCTACCTGGGCTGTAAAGCTGGGTATCGAATTCTCCCCGGAGAAAACAGAGTTAGTTGTTTTTTCTAGGAAGCGTGATCCAGCACAGATACCGCTTTACTCATGGGTAAAATAATAACTCAAAGTTTGTCTTATAAATACCTAGGGGTCTGATTCGATTCTAAATGCACCTGGGGAAAGCACATTAAGTATCTGCATCAGAAATGCCAGCAGCGAATAAACGTCATGCGCAGCGAATCCAGTACCGCTGTCTTCGAATCGCGTTAGGCTGCATGAACTCAACCCATACTATGAGTTTGTAGGTATTAGCAGAAGTTCTTCCTTTATCAGATCGTTTTGTGGAGCTATCGTTCCGGTTCCTCATCCGCTGTGAGGTGCTAAATCCATTGGTAATTGACAATTTTGAAAAGCTACTCGAACGAAATCCTCAAACTAAGTTCATGACACTGTACCATTGGTACATGACTCTGGAGGTGAGCCCTTCTTCGAATGTTCCTAATCGTGATTACTTCCAAGACTTTTCAAGTTCTACTGTATTTTTGAAGCAAGAAGCTCGTGGAATACCAGATCCACTCCGTTCGGAGTACATTCCATCAATTTTTGCAAGTAAGTTTGGCCATATCAGAAGTGACAGGACGTTTTACACCGACGAATCAAAAACAAATGATTCCACTGAATTTGGTGTTTTTAACGAAATTCATAGCGCCTCCTTCAATCTTCAAAATCCTTGCTCCGTATACGTCGCGGAATTGACGGCTATACACTATGCATTAGAGCGAATTGCCTCTCTTCCCTCTGATCAATTTTTCATTTTAACGGATAGTCTCAGCTCACTTCAGACTATTCGTTCAATTAGGCCGGCAAGGCACTCACCGTATTTCGTTAGCGAAATGCGATCTCTTTTGAGTGCCTTATCAAACAATTCCTACACCATCACCTTAGTTTGGGTCCCTTCTCATTGCTCCATTCCGGTTAATGAGAAAGCGGACTCACTTGCCAAGGTGAGAGCTATGGCAGGCGATATTTATGGTCGACAAATTGCCTTCAACGAATTTTTTGCTATTTTCCGTCAACAGGACTTGATCAGCTGGCAACAAAAATGGGATGCAGGGGATTTGGGCAGATGGTTACATTCCATTCTCCCACAGGTATCGAAAAAATCGTGGTTCAGAGGGTTGGATATGAGCCGGGATTTTATCAAGGTAATGTGTCATCTAATGTCCAATCACTACTAACGAGGCTCTCATTTCTATCGAATAGGTCTCTCAGACACCAATCAATGCCGCTGTGGTGCAGGTTATCAGGACATCAACCACGTTGTCTGGCATTGCCTCGATTACGAAATTGCCAGATCTGATCTTTGCGCATCCCTACGGGCCCGAGGGAAACCAGAGAAGGAAGATATCAGAGACGTGCTGGGTAAGCTGGACTTGGACTATATGGGGCTAATTTACAAGTTCTTGAAACAAATAGATGTATTCGTTTGATCCTCTCTTAGCTGTCGCATTAACATGTCCACCTCGTCCCCTCCCCCGTAATACCGCTTCTATTGTATCGTTACAGCTTAACAAAATGCAACATCTTCGTCAGACCAACAGCAACAATATCGCATCGCCAATCTGCTGTTGAAAGCCAACGTTAAGATTCCTACTTCCCCATTCCTTCCCGAATCATTGTAATCCCTAACCTCGACCAAGCCGCGAGTTTTTCGGCTTTCCAAAGCTAACCTAGTAAGTAAGTTGTTATCGTTGTAAAAATGAAAAAGAAATCGGCTCCGTTATGCCTATGGCACTTGAGCCTTATAAATAAACAAGTAAAAAAAAACTTCTAGCACGATGCTGAACATGAAGGAAGAAGAATCCTTGCCGAGTATTCCTAACTAGCCCAATAAAATATATACCAAAAAAATTATACATCAAAAACCAATCCCGCAGAAAAAGCTACAAGACTTGTAAAAAGTAATCAATTCACAGCCGTGATGTAAAATGTCTCCTATCGTAAACAATTTCCAGCATTATTACTTCCTTAGTAAGTAATTGTGCTGGAGAATGTTTACGATAGGAGAAATTTTACACCACGGCTATGAACTTATTTCTTTTTTTAAATCCCAATACCCAATAAACAATACTGGCAACACAGTAGCATCAATTTGACTGACTAGCTTAAAACAACAACAAACATGAACACTGACTTATCTAGTGTGACAATCGCTAAAATTACCCAATAGTTCTGATCCAACAATCGGAGAAGTCTGACCAGCAACTCTGTTCAGTGTCCCTTGCTATTTTGATACTGCAGGGTTTGTGCAAGGGAACAATTCACACACACACGCCTAACTGTTATAAATAGGGTACTGTACACGGTGAGAGAATAACAGAGAATCTGAAACGATACCGGAGATTACTACTGAACTGAATTGCCAACCCAAACGAACGGAGTTTGACAGTTGACAGTAGCTGTCAGAAAGAGCCCCCCAAGCTTCGTGACTTCCCTCCTCCCCCACCACGGGGAGACTGACACCGTGTGTCATGTGCAATATTATTCCGTTTCTCCACTTTGCACAATCGATACGCGACGAGAACCGTAGTAACCGGTGGCAGCAACGCGGCGGACCAAGTTAACCTTCGCCACCCTATTTCTCTCCTCGGGTAAATTTTACACCGCCAAGCTCTCTGCTATACAACCCATAAGGGGGATTAGTGACTGACTGCCTCTGTATAGTACAGTACACAGGGAGGGAAGCCTTTGGAAAATATGCGACGCACAAGAATATTGCTTTAAAGAAGAAATTAAAAATTCGAAGGGGAGCGCAGAAAATGCATCAAACCCAAATAAAGTAATGCGGAGGGAAGCCCTTTCCCAACCGTGTGTGGCTGCACCACCCGAGCAAAGTAGATCAGGGCTGTGCCTGTGGAACTGGGAAGTAGCAGGAAGGAGTCCTCGGGTCACATTTTAATACTTACGTATTTATCGATTTTCATCATTTCGTGGGGTACGATTTCAATTAGTGCTCTGTTGCTGCAGCGGTGTTGGCTCTACTTCATCGTCACTTTTTCTAAGGTCGTAGATCGTAGACTCCTTCTTCTTACATTTCATCGAAAAAATTAAAATTCCCACACCACGTTCCACAGATTTCCATTTCGGGGGCGAGGAATCGTTCCGTTCTGGAACCACTTTCACGCTACTTCGTCTGGGAAGAAGCCACCGTCTTCAGCACAAATTCGCGGGCAGCCCCAAACCCGGTAGATACGGCGATGATGATGGCTAGTGAAAAATGTCCGCCACGACACGGTGAATTCTTCCTCGTTTTCCTTTTTCCTTCAGCACACCACTCACTGCTCTTTGCACAGAAAAACTTGCTGCTGATGCTCCCTGCTAGCTGGCAGACTGAAATTCGATTCTGTAATGCTTCTTCTTCGGATAGTCGGTACTCTCTGGCTTCAACACTTTTGCCACAGGAGGCCTCACAGTCACAGCTCACCGTAGTCGACGAACAGACTTCTCGCTTCAGGCCGGATGGCTGTGTTGGTGCACGGCTGAGTCCTTCCTTCTCGTTCTTGCTTCTCTCCGATCATGCGAATATTGTATTTCTACATGAATGGCTTGAAACGGTTTGACACACGGGTGAGAAGATGTGCGTGCTTGAGCCTCGGCCAAGCAGAGAGATCTTTCAATGTTCAACGTTCACTGACAGTTACTGTTGTTGTCGTTGCGTACATATTTTTAATTTTGATTTGAAGTAGATTCATCTACCTATAGATATGGCATTGCGCATGACAATTGCGATACATTGTCGAAATTATAAATTTTTGTCGGACAGGAAGGGATAAAATGACCTAAACAGCATTTCAATTTTTGGGTATACCAGGAAAGCAATTTTCCTGTTGGTACTAGCCACACAGTAACTAATGCAACTGTGGCCAGACATCACAAGCACGTTCTCGATTGGAAATTGTGAACGCGCTAATTAATATAGTTAACATAAAATAATATTCCGGGTAGACGAAAGATGAAAGGCATGATTTGCACATATGCAGAGTAACATCTTCAAAACGTGATGGGTGTTTTCTCCAACTGAAAATAATAATTTGGGGAAGTGGGCTTTTATAGATGCGAGGAAACAGTGGCCGAAAAATCTCGACATGTGCCAGTCATTGACTTTTAACGATAGTAGAAAATAGTAGTTCTATACCAGGTTTGTTGTTTTATATCCTGAAGTAATTCGTTTCCTCATTTTATGCAGCATAATTATACAGTTTTCTTCTTTATCCTTTCGAGAGAGTTTTTATACATCGGATCGGCTTTTCTTAGATGTTAGAAGCACTTGATCTTCAGTTCATCGTTCATCGGATCCTCTACCCCTTTCGGTTGTAGAAACGAAGCATCAGAGTAAGCGCCTTCAATTGGACAGCAATGTTCTGTTCATGTAAAAACTCAAGACATATGAGCCAATAAAATTGGCTATCGTTCTATCAGTGCGACGTGATGTTACCTAAAAGAAAACTAGAAAATTTAAAAAATCAAGTCGAATCGCGTCGTTGATTTTCGATCGCTTCCGCTTGTTTCTAGATTGTACAACGGACAAATTGAATCTTGCTACCATCAAACCATCCAAGCGTGTAGAAAAACCTAAGGGGGTGGTTCAAATATTACACTGTTTTCTGAAATTTTGTACACCCCTTCCCCCTTGTCGTCTTTGCCATACTTAACACGTACTGCCACATATTCTTAACCCCCCTTCCATCCTATACTCTGTACGTAATATTTGAACGTTCTCAAGGATAACAACAAGAAAACGAAAGCATACCAAATTCTTCTACACATGTAGAACACCAAAAAGTCACTCCCCTCAATGTTGCATAGAACTAAATGCCGTAATATCATAGAATCATAATAATGTTGTTGTTCATTCAATGGTTTGGGCACCCATTGAACTTTTTTTTCTATGCTGCGAGACTTCAGAATCGAGAAAGCAACCAGTCGTTTTGACAGTAGTCCGTCTCTTTCGCTCGCTCACTCTTAAGCCACCCCACAAACACCAATGAGCGCAATGGTGGTTCAGAGTTTCGGAAGACGTCATCTGTTTTGTTCTCTTTACGCATTCGAAGCGAAGCGCAATGCCGATTTCGAGGAAACCCGGATGTGTTGGTGAGTCTGCGGACAATGTGTGTGAGTGCATTGATGTGGGCTGTGGGATGAGTGAAGAGAACGGTCGCCTTTCAACGCACCAGCTGTTGATGTTGGTGGACTGGTGAGCGGGAACAGTGCTGCCAGTATGAAGGGGTGCCTGTTGTAAATGAAGTTGATTTTATAGAAAATTATAAAACATAAAACATATCAACACTCCCGCTTCATTCTACTCAGAGACTGAGTAGAATTGTTTTCCTTTATCTTTTTCTCACACGGAAATGTTACTCAATCTTCGTGAAAAATGGATCTACTCAAAAATTGAGTTGATCCACTTTTTACGAAAATTGAGTAACTTTACCGTGAGAAAAAAAAGGTACAGTAATACGAATGAAATAGAGGATCTTTTGAGAGTGAAGATAGATCACAAATGAGGGCAACTTGATCGATTTTCTTCCTACCACTTCCTCTCTTCTAAAATTAGGGCGTGAAGAAGCAAGTTTAACTGCTTTTTGACGTAGGACTACGTGTTTGTTTTCTATATTGAGGTATAATTTAATATTTAAAAATCGAATTGCGATCGTAACGAAATGTGGGCATGTATTGAGCGTTTACATCTAAGTTGTTTTTCCAAGGATTTTCAAAATCATTTCAAAAGAGGACATTGTTGATTTCAGGTCACATACTATTGAAAAATTAGTAAATGTTAGGCCTTGTCTTAAAATGTATATTAATTCAAAGAATACAGCATTGTACAATCAAAATGGCTTACATTTATTAGTGTCATTTCGAACCACCCAATAAAGTTGTACCTTGTAGTTTTTTTTACCATAAAAAACTTGATTGTGATATAAACTTTCTTCCTGAATTGAAAAAATGCAGCCAAACTTAAACCCAGCCAAGCACCTTATTCTGAAAGTCGATGAAGTTTTAACCGCCCTTCCTCGAGCACTATCTAGATATCTGAAATAAAGTAATGTTCTAAAATTCGTAACTAATCGACGATCGATGTAATAGGCTTTTTTCAAGCACTCTCATTGTAGAGGTGGCTTTGAGTAGAAAAAACATCGTTTGTTTTCATAGAAATGATATTGTAAGCTCAAATTATCACACATCAAAACGCATATTTTGCAATTTTGTCTTGATATTGTCTTTGCAATAGATCTACCATACACCCTCATATGCTAGAATTTTCAACAATTGTGAAATAATATAATTAGTGGTAATGGACTCAAATTTGTTAAGAGGACAAGATTTTTTTCTATAGCTAAGATACATAACAATCCCCTTATTCTATTGTTGATGTCTCAATTTTCAATAGATTCTATTGTTATGTTATCAGTTCATCCGGCACCTGAACAATACGATTAATTGTATGTACTATTAATTCTATTGTATGATTAAAATGCATTTAATTGTGAATCTATTTAAAAAATTGGATAATTTTTATATATTTCACAAATCTTAAATGAATCTTAGTTAAAATAACAACACATAAAACATCCGGAAGACCAACTGATCGCTGAGAAACATAAATAAATATCTCTCCTATCTCTTGACTCAACGTACGAATAATATATGATCATGATATTAAAACGAGAACTGATACCTTATGAAATTGCCAACCAGATCACTGCATTGCAGGCACAGAAAATAAATGACTACGCATGGATAACGATTTTACACACATTTCATGGATAATTCGATTGAAAACTCCTCAAAACACTCAAAATGGTTTACAGCACAAATTTCAGCTCACAGCAATTTTCGGTTTAACGAACCACCACCAGAGACTAAATTCTCGCTTAGTTTCTATCGAAATCGCCTATGCGGGAGGTGCTAATAGTTCAAAATACTGCACAGCTGGTTTGCTGTGATTTCCGATGCAAATGTTACAAATATGCGATTCACAGCAGTACACCACCGCGCTTGTGCTATTTTACAGCATCAGGTGACAGAAAATTCGTTTCTATTCATCTTCGCCATACGCAGCACTCTCGATTATTTGTTAAAATAGTGGTATTTAAAATCCAAATATGTTATGTAAGAAAAAAGAACAATCTTCAAAAACTAATGATCAGAGCTAAAATAAGGGCGAATCCGAATTCTTCTATTTTTCTCCATCTACTTCCCCTCTTTCAAGGTCAGGTGACAGGAAAGGAGGTTTGACTGTATTTTTGTCACCACACCCGGTGTTCCAATCGCATTTTCTGTCTTGACATTTCAGCAACTGCCACATAAAATGGCATGTTTAGTTACATATGTTACGTGTTAAGACGGATCCGTTCAAATATATATTTTTGATAGGAATTTTTGGAATTTTTAGCAGTTATTTTCTTTTCTAATTAACATTACGAAATCCAAAATAATGCAGCAAAAATTGTCAATTCATTAAACTTCTTTTCAAAGACTCCATCGTTGCTCTACAAGTTGTAAATTTGGATTGTGTACTGCCATTGTTTCAAGTTGATAAAAATGACTTAACAAATCTGTTAGAGCTAAGTCCAGCAGCGAAAAATGTCAGGTTGTTTGGCATGTGTTAAGACCAGAAAAACCTGATAAGACCAAAGCTTGATTTTCATACAAAACGGTCATGTTAGGGGGCTTGCCGTTCTTTTTCTCGAGAACCAATTGAGCTGAAATTTCGGCTGTGGTCCAGAAGTAGCCTAAATCCTCATCTGCATTAAATCCATCATTTTTTCATTCACTACTTTAAAAGTTACAGACACCGCATACGACAAAACAATAAGACCACTTTTTGATTTCCATAAAGGATGCTCGAATTTCAGAATCTGAATTTTGATTATTGATGCACGGGTCATTTTAATATCAGTATACTATAGATTGTAATTCACACTCATCAACATGACCTAAATCTATGGATATCAAAAGGAGGTCTTATTGTTTTGTCGTAGGTGGTGTCTGTAGTTTCTGAAGTGGTGAATGAAAAATTACGAATTTTTTCAAGATAAAAGTTCAGATTATTTCTAGGCTAGTGCCAAAATCAATGCCAGTTCAATTACTTCAAGGGAAAGTGAAAGACAAGCCTCCAAACATGACCATTTTGTATGAAAATCGGGCTTTGGTCTTATTGTATTGTCCGTCACTGTAAGGACGATTTTCCTACATCAATCTCATCATTTCGAAAATCATCAAATTTAAAATTGAACGATTGACGCGAAACCGAGTTGGTGCGTAATGTTTTTACTTGTTATTAATCGCAAGCATACATTATTTCGGAAAGGAACCAATCTTTGTACTCTCTAATTTCTTGATTTAGCTTACGATCAGAGTTGCAGCCATTCACTTTGATTCACTTACAGCTCATTCCAGAAGCTAAATTTTAAATATAATATTACGATGAACATGTGACGTTTGAATAACCTCACAACTTAATCAGACACTACAATGCGCTAACCTCGCGAATATTACACAGAATATAAGCTGTCATGCTGTAGATGGTAGAGTTTGAACAATGCTGTGTTATGCAATGTTGTAGAATTGATCAAGCCAACCAGTAAGGTGCAACGACGAGTAGTCGAATAATTTGCAGCCCGGTGTGAGCCAGCCTTTTCCAAGCAGCCGATTGCTAGGCAGTTGGGAAAGCGCATCGACAAGGAGATAAATAAACTGCCTCAAAAGATGACTGAGGAGAAGGTGCTATTTCAATTGCGGACCATCCTCACCATCTATTAACACACATATTTGTTTATTTGTAGTTAAGCAACAATCGACCAAGTCCAGATCCTAATGATGTTGGTTAAAAAAAAAAAGAACATTACATAGAAAAACGATTACACAATATCTTAGTCAAGTCATGAAAAAAAAATTAATACTATACACTTATCTTAAATCCATCAATTGCTCAAAACCGGTGGAAAATCTCCGACGAAGTACATTCCGCGTCAGATGAAAGTCAAAAACTGAAGCCACCCTATTGAACATTCGCTGCAACCCGTGGATAGCGCTGCTCAAACCATAGTTGGTGCGGCGAAAAGGAAGCCTCAGCATTAAGTTGTTGCGCATTGGCCTTGGGTGAACATTGATGTTGATTTGTTGCAGGATTGTTTCGCAGTCGGGTCTTCCCTGTAGAGTATCTGCGACAGTTAAGGCTCTGCAAACGTCTCTACGGACTCGCAGAAGCTCCATGTTCACTAATCGACAGAGACTTTCGTAGCTAGGAAGACGAAATGGGTCTCTCCAAGGTAGTCTACGAAGCGCAAACCGTAGAAAACGACGTTGAATAGATTCGATTCGCTCGGCGCCATTATTATAGTTCGGGCTCCAAACTGCAGTGTACATCGCACGAGAGAACAATAGAGCGATTTTAGGCAGTAGATGTCGCTGAAATTTTTCGCCACTTAGAATACAAAACCAAGAGTTCTAGAAACTTTATCAACAACATATGAAATATGTTGCGAATACGTCAGTTTTGAATCCAGCTGAACACCTAGGTCTTAAACGCACTGTACTCGTTCGATGGTCGTGCCGAGAAGATTGTAGTTGAAAACAATTGGTTGCTTCTGCCGTGAAAAGGTTATGACTGAACACTTAGCCGGGTTGACCACCAATCGATTTAGAGTACACCATTCAGAAAAGGCATCAATCTGTTCTTGGAGGAAACGGCAGTTGGCTATCTGCACAATACGACGCAGACGCAGACACGCAGACAATTTTTCAGGTCGTCGGCAAACGACAGTCGTGGTCCTCCGATAACAAGATGTACGTCGTTGAAGTAGAGAAGAAATATCAACGGTCCCAGATGGCTGCCCTGCGGTATCCCGGACGTGGCGCAAAAACTTGTTGATCGAATGTCGCCTAAAGCAACTGTCAGTTGACGCACTGTAATATACGAACGAAACCATCTTAAGAGATTACCGCCAACTCCTAGTTTGTCAAGTTTAGCGATCGCAATATCGTGGTTCAGCTTGTCAAAAGCTGCGGTTAAATCCGTTTTGATCACGGCAATCATACAATCAGTGATGAATGACGTTAAGCACAATAGGTATGTTGTTGTGGAACGCCCAGTTGAAAACCCGTGCTGATCGGCACTCAAAAACTGCTTACAATGTGCAAACAGAGAGCTCCTTACGACCAGTTCAAATAGCTTCGATATCTTTGCACATCCGTTTCTCGCCCACCGAAAGTCGATCATACAATTCGAAAACGTCAACATGTGGAGGAAAGTTACCTTTACTTCATGTTGAGTTTTGTTTGTGTAAGCTTCTTTCGATTGGTGAAAAAAACGGGCCTTTCAAGGTTTGTTTACAAAAACTTGCGGCCTTTTCACATGTTTTGCTTCATTTTAACAAGGAACGAGGTGAAAAAAGGACTTTTAAATCTCTAGAATACGATATCTGGTATTCGATTGCGAGATCAAATTTATGTTTTCAATCCCACATGATAAAGACTCTATACAAAAAATTACAGTAAATCATGGAACGTTTTAAAATTTTACGCAAGAGTAATATTACGATTATTGCTAGCATTTTTATTTTTTTCAATAGGGTGAATCTTACAATGAGACACTATCTCCTGTCTCGCTCTCTTTTATTTATTACAGCGCCATTATAAAACTTTCGAGGGAATCTTTGGTACTGATTGAAACACAACAGTGCTGGCTAGCATACTCTACAAATAGTATAGACTGAAAAACGTAAAGGTAATTGGAATATTAATGAATGAGAAGGTAATCAAAGAATGTCTCTCAATGTTAGATTCGCCCTAATGAAAAAAGTCCCTAGATTTACTCTGTTCATTCGTTTGTCTTGACTGGCATCGCATATCTAGCAGCACTGTTTTGCATAAGTCCTTACAGCTCAAAACAGCATCAACATTAGCACACCAACACAACCATGATCCGCTCACACATGGAATCTAAATTCGCACACTAAAGAACATAACCTCTACAGTCGCAAATTGCGCCCGATTTCCAACGTTAGGTATCTAGCTGTAAAAGTGTCATCCAAGTTGAATTTTCTGACGAGGAAGAGAACAATACGAATGCACAATAATGAGAAAAAATTAAGAGGGTGGGGTGTGCGGACTTATTCCTCCGCCTGATTCGTCTTTCACATTCAGCCTTTTCTCTTACCTTTTTTTTCTGCGGTTTCCTTGGGATCCTTCCCTTGAAAGCGCCGAGGACCGGCAGGAAAGAAAAGCAGATCAGCGCCAACTCACTCTACCACCACCGCGACCCACAGAGCATAGCTGCAGCAGTAGCCATGACGGCAATCGTAAGTCTCTGTGTGCGGATATTCGGGGCACTTGGAAAATTTTCAACGAAACAATAACCGCGCGTTTTATGCTAACATTATTGACCTCATCCGAATATCACTGGCACTAGGTTACTTCACTCCTAGAGCGCTATTTGCTACTTGGATTTGTTTTTCACGGTCACGAAGGTTCATCAATTCCGCACCCTACCGGAAGAGTAAAATTTAGCACTATTCTCCCCAATTCATGAAATTATATTTTGTTTTGTACAATCGAGATCAAGTGATAAAATGTATTCGTTACCGAAATTGTCCCATTTGAAGGGCACTTAAAGGCTTCTGAGTGTTCTATTTTTTGTACAAAATGGACAACTTTTTCCTAAATCGATGGATGGAACCCACAGTACTGTTGGAAGAGAAAAATCGACTCTTCTTTTCGGCGGCAGTCCGCGCTTTGAAAGCTTCAGTGTTCAGTAGTTGTTCTCTTTCACTTTACGACACCAAACCAACCAAAGAACAGAACAGTATCGGCCAATGATTTGAATTACCGAGGTGAAGCAGATGGTTAAGTTGTGTAAGTGGCAGGCTTGTTAGATACGCGATACGCCCGATCTGAATACGCAGGGCGCAGTATGCTGCCCGTGCAAAGATCGTCATCACTTTTTGTGTTGAAATTGTTTTCATTTTACTACCACAAAAGCATTTGACGATCAGCTTACCCTTTATCCTGTATTTCATTGCATATCGGCGGTCATCTCTTATGGCCACCAATACCAACGCCAATAGAAACTTGGCGATCGATTTTCAGCGCCTTTCCAATGGTGTGCGAATGTGGCGTAAAAATAAATGCTGGCTCAATGAGAAAACCGATTTGACGAAGGATAACATAAATATTGTTATAGCTTTGTAAGCGACACTCCCTCAGAAACGTCGAAAAATTGATGCCAGTTTTAAGCACGTTAAGACAAGAATAAGGAAAAGTCGGTAAAAAAACCGAAAAGCGCTCAGAAGTGCACATACTGATATTATCGGTGAACGGGTTACTAAAAATTCGGTTTAGTTGGAAAAAAGGAAAAATGTTAATAATTACTGATTTTTTTTACTTTTTGTAATTTTATGGCCAGACTGAGCAGTTATAAAAGTTCCTCTAAACGACTCTATTGTCACCATAATGCATAAACAATTAAACCTATAGTAGCCATGTAAAAAAAAGTCAAAAAACAATAAAATAAATGGTTTTTGTTTCAAACAGTTCGAACAAAAATTGATTTTTTTTTATTGCTAAGATACATAACAACCCTCCATTTCTATTGTAAAATTATCATCCACAATAGATTCTATGGTGGAAAATAATTGGATTTTAATTGTTGTCTTATCGTTGAAAACCATAGAATCAGCAGTATCTGCCATTTTTTTCCACTGTTGTTTTACAAAAGATTATATCGAATTGGGAATGTGATATTAATTATTACTATTATATATCCATTTTCTTCTTGCCTTGCACATCGGTCCCAAGCTTAACGAATCACCCCTGAAAACATAACTCACAACGAAAAACCCCGCATTGTCAAAATTACACAGCAAATCAAAACAATGGGCTAGGTGCAAGGTGTACGTAGGACCAACGGGGATGCCAGCAGCGAGCCGATTACAAATCGCTAGTTTCCTATTGAGGACTCCAGATATCGCAAAAGTAATGTTAAACGTCGTAGATGGCTCATGTTAAAAATGGTTTATTTGAACTGTCTAACTTTAACTTTAACCGTCGATAATGACGTCACTGACCAATTCCACACAGTTTAAAAAATAGTCAGAAAGTTATTATCAATTAAAGTTTTAGAAACTACAATGCTTAAGCTCACACTAGCTTTACTTGGACTCCTCTATTGATTGTTGGTTTACATGTCGCACAGTATAAAAACTATACTAATGTCCCATATAGTTTAAATTTAGTCCAAGTTGTGTGACAATATTGGATACATAATACTGGATGGCCACACAATCTTAATTTAAAAATTCCCGCATTTTTCCCGAATTTTTCACGTATTTTTGCCTAATTTTCCCGACTGGGAAAATGAGTTAATAAAAATTGGATTAATGGATATTTTCGAGGAAATTGTTCAATCTGAAATTCTGACTTGTTTCATTTAGGAAAAATGACGGCTAACAGCCGCAAATCGCGCTCCTTGCGTATTGCGTAACCTGCTTTGGTCTCTCATTTTGCAAACGAGAACAAAAATCGCTCTATATAAGTCATTGATTTTTGAAGTTGCTAGAAGCATAAACATCGAAGAAAAAGAGTAAAGCATTCGAGGTTTTTGACTACAAAATGATGCACGTGCGTTGCGTGCATATTGTATCAAGTATTTATTGATTTCAACGTCGTTGAGAGTTCTTAGACAACTTTCTGAGTTATCAAACTCTTTATAGTTTGGTTCATCCCCAAACACTTTTCATTTATTGAAAATCCTCGCTCCATGGTCGCATATTCGTGCGACAGGATGAGCACCTTTTCAACAAATGTTGTCAAATTTGGCAGCTCCTTCTTGTAATGACTAATCAGTTCTTTCACTTTGTGAGCAACTGCGCTGAGATAGTCTTTATCTACGAACACACAGCTCCAGACGCTTTTTAGCGATGTTCTTGATGCGAGTTATTACAGAAAACGTAACGCGTTCAGGACATACGGGATCAAGTCCCTATCACTTTTAAGTTTTCTGGGCACAAACCTCAAATACTATTAGGAATTCAGGCGTGAAATTGTCAAGAATCGTTTGCTCCACTGGAGCATCCATTGATTAGTAATTTGAGCGTTGTTTGTTTTGTTTTGTTTGTGATTTTTAGTCTCAAAGACGTGAAGTTATAATTAACCTAAAATATAATTCTTATGGAGAAAGGACTCACTCCTTTTTCCTTCCTCCTTAATGGGGATTGTAAAGGGAGATTTTTTGAGTAGCTACTTCAGAAAACCATAGTAAAAAGATCGACAATCGTTGCGGAATACCAAAACGTATTTGTCGGAAATTTTTGCAAATTCTCTCACTTTCTTGATTGCCGATTAAAAGGCAAACTCGATTTCCATATTAAGGGCTGGCAGAAGATTGCTCTCCGTCAATTCTCTTTCAATTAATGACTTAACAATTAACAATTAACAATTTTCAAATCGTCAAAAAGAAACGAAGCCATTGATATGTGGTCTGGGAAACGACTCGATCATTGCTGCAAAATGATGGCAAAATTCTACTTTGGTCCCAGCAGCTTATCGTCTACCGCATAAGCCACACCAGCTCCGTTGAAAATTCGGCTGACTTTCAGTCAGCTTTCTTTCTTCCTACTTCCTGACTTCGTCCATAAATCTCCTCAAATGGGGCAACATTTGTAGCGCCCTTCTAGCAACTTGTTCATTTTCCGAACTTTGCAGAATTTCAGTGATAAAACGATTTTACATCATCTTTATCGAAAGCTCTCCATATATGTATGCACAGAGAGGAATTTGATAGTCAATTTTACCATTATTGGGGGTTAGGATGACTATTGCAGTATAGTGATTTTGAACCGACTATGATCATGGTCAAAACTACCATTAAAAATAGTTGATGCAACATTTTCCATAATGTCAGAATAGTCCTTGTTACCATGATCATAGTCAAAAAATACCATGAACGTGGTGAATTCGACCATTTCCATGGTTATTGAAACCATTATTTGCAATAGTCATCCTGACCATGATTTAATTGTCGGTACAGCGATGAAATTTTTCTCAGAGTAGGTAGCTAATTCTAGTGACAACAAAAGTAAGTCATGTGCGAAACTTCACCTGTAACAGCCGTGTAGCCATATTTTCTAAGCGGTACATTTTTGAACAGGCTGATCAAAGCTAGTAGAGAATTATCCACATGCCAATGTCAAACACTGTTTCATTCCGTTAATGAGATCGTTGGACCGAGTAGATGGCAAAAACGCTACTTGAATCGTTTGAAAAAGGTGTGAGTATGGTTCCTTCCATATGAAAAACATTCCCGATGGATTTTGAAATTCCCGACTTTTACCGCATATTTCCCGATGATTTTGGATTCACGCATTTTTTCCCGAATTTCTCGAGTCTGTGGCCACCCTGATAATATTATTATCCTTTCTTTAGCGCGGTCATGTGGATGATGTCAGTATTTCATCGACTTTTGTAAAAATCGCTAGAATCCTATAGTGTTCAGTATGATATTTTTTCAATAAAAAAAATTAGTGGTGGGTTATATGAGGACTATAACCGCAAGGACCGTAGGACCGCATTGGTTTATAGTAATAACGGTATCATCTAAATTATACGTATCATTACACATATGGTTGGTTAAAATGTTTATAAAACAGTTCTATAATTTTGCTATGGACCCGTCCCTTCTTATGAATTTTGCTCCATACTGCACTTTCGTCTTCATCTTTCTGGGCCATGCTATTCAACGCTAGTATATAGCACGCGAGTCGAACCGAAATTATTTTATAAGGGACGAATGGCCAGTTTTTAGCGGCCCGAAATTTTATCATTGTATTGGGTAGACACGGAAGCCGGTAACTATCCGATTAGCCGGTCGTGCATGAATCTGTCTCCCATACCATAACCTGGCGGACTGTGGCGGGTGGACAAAGCTCTGTCCGAACCACCATCAGCTGAGAGCTCGTGTCGTAAACTGAAATCGTTTCGGTCTCGCGTGCTATATACTAGCGTTAATATGAACGCTGAATGAAGAGAGGCATGAAAATTCAGTGAGAACCAAAATTCTAAAGAGGGGACCTCAGTTATAAAATCAGGCACCTGCGACAAAGCAAAATAATTCTTCAGCTGAGGGATGTGGCTATTTCTGTATTCAATATGGAATGAAACTAAATGAATTAAAAAGAAGAAGACAATTTCAACCATTCGTTACCCGTTTTTGAGGACCCGGATAGGGAAAAACAATATTTTCAACCTGTCAATACGGAGATTTGTATGGGAGCAAAACTACTTATACTAATAGCACTTAATTGTATTTTGAATGCCAACATTTTGTAAGTTTTTCTGATCAAAAGGTGTATGAATGAAGTCATTGTGTTCAGTTGACCGAGAGTTATTAGCGTTCAAAGACCTTTCACTTTAGCGTAACGCTCTCATTTTTCTAAATAAAAAGGTATAAAAATAGAAACGTAGTCCTACGTTAAAAGAAGACAAAACAAAAGGTATCATCAATTCGTGTACTATGTGTACGGTGCTTTTTCTTATGTGTAGGAAAAGACAACATAGAATTGAACCGGTGCCAGTGATGGTCGAGCTGAAGAAGATAATTCCCCGATCGGAGATGCTCAGTTAGATAACGAAGAACTTGGCATAATCAGTATTGATAACGTTCCTTGATTTCACTCCTATTTAATGCTGAATTAGACTACTCTGCAGGGTTTGTGTGGCAATGTCCCCGGAACCTCCCGTAAAATCATTCCATTTTGTTTGCATGCTGCACCTCCTAGGCGATCTTGTCATACGTGTTAAGTTTATACCGATGCTAGATTTGGGTACAGGGATATGCAGCAGAAAACGCTCCAATTTCTGATGGATCTGGAACCAAATCTGCTGCATGATTCCAAGTCGGTCTCCTACCACGTTTCTTATTTTTCTTTGGAGTACTATCGGTCTGGAAGTTAACGATTGAAATACGACGCGTTATGCTTGTGAGATAAGTGAGGTCCAATTAACCGATACCAGTCAATCAGATCTATCTTTCTACGTGGTAATATGTCATAGAAATGCTGTGTGGCGGGCTATCAATATGAAACTAGCGATTGAAATTTGGCTCACAGTTCTAGAACCCCATTGGTCCTAAGAGCACCCGTACCGGTGCGCGACTAAACTATATTTGAACGCCCTCACCATCACTTCAAACCGTATCGGGCGCAACTAAAAGCGCTAGCAAAATTGTGGCGCGACTATCGGAAAGCATCAGGCGCTCAAATTTAGCAACGCGATAGTGGCGCGAGAGAGGGTTGCTATTCGACTGCCAATTGTCAAAAATCTCCGATTGGTTTGTTGTTTATGCAATCAGGAATAGGGGCAAATTTTGAATTTGATTTAAAGAAAATTATTGCTTTATCAACTTTAAGTCATTTAGTTTAATAATAAGAATTTTATCAATAGGGTCGTGCGATGGCTCTTTCATGATTTCTCCTGGATAGATTTTTGGTTGGAATGAAAGAGAACCATTAGCCACTGTAACCAATGGTTCTTTTCATACCAACCGAACGTCTCTCCAAGAGAAATCACGTAGAAAGAGCCATCGCAATTAGGCTTTTTGACTTTTAATAACCTTTCCCTTTCTGGCACATGCAGAGGAATTATGGTTTGTTTTCCTCCAAATTATTTTTCTTCTTACTTGCACTCCTTTGATCTAAATGGCGCTGTAGTGTGCGTGCTTTAAAAGTCACTAAGCTTAATTGACTAATATATGACTATCACCGAATCTGTCAAACTGATGATGGAGCACTAGTTTAGCAGCGACCGATACAGAACACGCACTCCCGTTTAATTTCACTCAATTTTGGAGTACAATGGTATATTATCTCTTTTTCTCTCACGGAAATGTTACTCAATTTTCGTTAGAAGTGGATCTACTCATAAAATTGAGTAGATCCACTTTTTACGAATATTGAGTAACATTTCCTTGAGAGAAAAAGAGATGGTATACAATTGTACTCAAAAATTGAGTAAAATGAAACGGGAGTGCGGTAACAAAATATAGTAGCGACCGGTGTGAGATTGAGTGACTAAACTAAAATGACAGCTCGATGCGCTAGTATTTTATTCGCACAGATAGTTGCGCCCGATACGGATGCTCTAAGTACTCCTAGCACCTAGGAATACATTCTTGCGCTAGTGTTAGTAATGCTTTTAGGGGTGATTCATTACACATGTGACCGAAGTGCTGCTACTTCCTGAACCAACAACTTTATCCATTTTCTTCTTGATTATCCAGCCCCTTTCACTTATCTTACTAAAATCTTTGTTTTTGTTTTGATTCACTGTGTTATTTTGACAGAATATTTGAAGTTGTGTTCGTGTGAGTTACGTTATTAGCGGCGAAGCATTGGACCGATGTGCTGGTACTTCCTGAGCCAAAAACTATATCCATTTTCTTCTTGACTATCCAGCCACTAGTGCTATCACCTAGAAAGAGAAAACCGGAATAATGCCCTGGCAATTGTGCACAGCCCTGTTAGCGGATGCTGCTCGATAACTGGGGGCTTTCGATCAAATTTCGGTTGGCAAATTCGGGACAAAAAACTAAAATTTCTGGAAGGATCAGCAAACAATACATCAATAGTGTGGGAGAACCCCAATAGAAACCGGAATTCAATCACGCTTTAAAATCCTTGGACTGTTTGATCCGTTTCGTGAAGGATGATGTCGCCGAAATTATCCGTCTCAAATTATTGAGATCAATGTTAATTGAAAGCGAGTGGCGTTAGCGAGCATTTTAACGAATACACGTGTATTCGTTATTCAATCTACATTATTTTCGATTAATCGTACTTTATTAAACAAGCGTGTTAAGCGTGTATTGAGTTTATTCTGTCAATCTCTTCCCTATATTCGCGGGTTTCGCGTAAGTGCCTCTGCTTATGAGCCCGCTCAAAAGTTTTTGGCCTTTCATACAGGAGCTTAAAGATCACAAACAATAGAATCTTGATCAAATCGTTTTTCAGATTATTCCACTGCTATGGAAAGTTACCTTGCTACAATAGATGGTAGTATTACCACAGAGAACAGACATTGATGTCCATATACCTTTTCTTGCAAAACGTGTGTAAAAGTTAATATGGGCAGCCGGTATAAGAAGCAAGTGCAGAAAAAAAACAAACAAAACTTTTCAGGTTATGTGCTAGGCTTTTTATTGATAATTATTTACATGACAGTAAACTGCAGCGCAACTGCAGCGGCGCCTACCAGGAGCATAACGACATACATTTGAAATGTCGGTTTAAAGTGTTACCAACAATCAATGTGCAACTAGCGATTTGAAATTGGTTCACTGTTGTAGAACCCCTAGGTCCGAAGTATACCTTGCAGTCTGCACCTTGCAATAATTCTTGCGCTTTTCGGTACCTTCCGGTACTAGTATCTTGGTTGTTGTTTTGATTAACTATGTTATTTTGACACAACATTTGAGAATGTGTTGGTGTGAGCTACGTTATTAGGGGCGAATCATTGAGGTTGGGACCGAGCTTGGGACCGAGGTGCTAGTACTGACTGAGCCAAGAAAAATATCGTATTTGTTCGGGACCTACTGGTCTTAGAGTTAGTCTATGGTGTTACACAAGTAGCAGACCGAAGATGAACGTCTGTTGTCTGTGGT
This sequence comes from Aedes koreicus, assembly GCA_024533555.2. NCBI lineage: Eukaryota > Metazoa > Arthropoda > Insecta > Diptera > Culicidae > Aedes > Aedes koreicus. Next base: position 162,278 of record JAHHFK020000002.1, on the reverse strand, counting down.
ATTACATCATCATCATCATCATCATCATCAGGGGACCGTAAATTTTAAAATTCAAAATATACTCAACACTTGGTGCTTAGTTTTTCCTTCAACACATGAAGATATTTATTTAACAACAAACAAAATGCTAAATGTCAATGATTACAAACACCTCACTCTTGTTCTGCTCTGGTACTTGGTTGATCTGCATAGAAGCATAAGTGATTGCCTTGACTTCGGTTCCCTGGGGATGCTTGCTCAGATCGAACTCCTCCCCGTAGCACCTACACTCGATATAGAAGTTTTCTTCTTCCGTATCAAACTTGGTAATTTCCAGCTTCTTGCAAATCAGAAATGGTTCGGCGGAAAAGAGAAACAGAAGCTCGTCGAGGAACCGAAACAGCAAATTTTCCAAATCGTCAGTCGGATCGGTTTTGATTTCGTAGCACTTTTTGATGTCCACCGACGACAATTCCGTCATGTATCCGAACATAGCAATACCGCACTGTTCGAAGGCTTCCTTCAGCGTTGCACCCCAAGCGTGCAGTCTGTGCAAATGATTTTAAATGTATCAGAAATAATTAATAGAAACGAAATTTAAGGGATTGTGTAACTGAAATTACTTACTGAACGTCAGCCGTGTGGTCCAAATCTGTTGAATTAGAAAAACAAATTTCTAAGAACAGAATTTTTTAGTCAGAATTAATAAGGTAACTTACATTCATATTTTACCTCTGGAATTGTGTGGTCTAGTGATTCTAGTGGGATTTCCATTGCGATTACTTATCTAAAATAAATGTGTAAGTAAGAAAAAAAAATAAATAAGAAATAAAAGTGTAAATAAGAAAAAAACAAATTGCTTTGGTATTGTTTATTGATACATATGAAATTTGATGCATCACACCACAGTAGCAGCTGGTCATTGCTTAATTTAAGTTTAGCTTATTTAGCTGATGATTAGTGAAAAGAGTGAGAATGCGTGTATAACCCATGATTCAACTACAATTAGATACCGGATTCATATACTGAACAAGACTAACAAAATTGCTACACCTTTTCCTCACAACGTTCCTAAAAGATTCTCAGTGCCGTGCAATTTTAGCAAATAATAATTGTTAGGAAATCGTCTCTAAGTCAAAGTTGTAGAAAAAGAGATTGACCCAGAATAGCTAGGTGAAAAATGTAGACAACGACTACGTGGAGAGAAGTATACCACATACTCAATTCAACCTGAGTATCATTTGTTTGATTAATATGACATCTAATTTAAAAATTAGGAAGATGAGAACAAAAAAAGGTATTCCCAAATTAATCCTCAAACGAACTTCAAAAAGCCAGTGCAGTTCAAGCATCAATCAATAGGAAACTAGCGATTTAAAATTGACTCACTGCTTTGGATTTCCTTTGCTCTAAATATACCTTGCACCTAGCAACTTGCGCTTTTTGGTAGTAGAATATTAGTTTCTGTTTTGATTCGCTGTGTTATTTTAACAGAATATACGAGGTTGTTCGTTGTGAGTTAGGAGTTTTGATTTTAGGGTTAATTTTCTTCATGACTATCCAGCTCCTGGTTCAAGTTCGCAACCAACTAAGCGAACATTTAATATTTATCAGTACGTCATGATCATCATATGATCAAATTTCATAAAGTTTGCCTTATCAAACTGTATGGACCCCACTGTATTTTGATTCCATACGGCACTTATGAAATCTTTCTGATAACTAAGATTTTCTGAAATAATCGTTATGATTTTCTCAAGTCATTCTTATCAATTCCATAAACCGCCTTAAGAATTTCATGACTGTTTGTGTATAATAATCAAAAGGCATATGTATGAAATAGTAAAAAGCGCACCTAAATTATTGTTTTGGTTAGTCTTGGAAACCATAAATTAGGTAAAGTCTAATAGATATACCATAAACATTCTCCTCGGACAGGTTAGTTCATTGCTTCTAGTTGTTGACCCGCTTCGTATATGAATGCGATTTATCGCGTGGGAATGTATACGCGCATCTCGAGGAGCAATATTTTTCAAGACGATCCAATAGTCTCGTCATAAAATTCTTCATTATTAACAGTAATTATACTGCCAGAGTTTCATTAGATGACTGGCATTGGTTTTCATAACCTCAAATGATAGGAAAAATGAAAATTTCAGTAGAATTCAATAAAAAATATTTAAAAAAAAATCATATACTAAAGCAAGAACTACTATAACCAATGCATATAAGTTCCATAGCAATAACAAATTAATTTCGTAAGGTTATACAATGAAACTTATATGGTTGCCATAAGCAAACCATTAAAAGTGGTTGTAACAACAATCATAGCATTTCATAAGGTAATGTTATGAAATTCAAACCGTTTCCTCGTGGCTAATTTTCATAAGGTTATTCAAAGAATATTAAAAGAATTTTTGCACTAGTGTACATCAAAACTAAGTATTTTTTTACCCATTAATGAGTGCTCGATAGTTGCAACGCATCTCTTACTTTGCCCATTTTTAAACGCAGCATCAAGTTTGTCGTCAGAATTGCTATGCCCAATAATACACAGAGAGGAATTTGATAGTCAATTTTACCATTATTGGGGGTTAGGATGACTATTGCAGTATAGTGATTTTGAACCGACTATGATCATGGTCAAAACTACCATTAAAAATAGTTGATGCAACATTTTCCATAATGTCGGAATAGTCCTTGTTACCATGATCATAGTCAAAAATGCCATGAACGTGGTAAATTCGAAAATTTTCATGCTTATTGAAACCATTATATGCGATAGTCATCCTGACCATGATTTAATTGTCGGTACAACGATGAAATTTTTCTCAGAGTACAGTCTCAACGGGGATCAGCAAACATAAAGAGTCAGCTAGAATTGCAAAGGAATTAGAAGAAGCAACCATTATACCGCCCCCACGAAAGAAGAACCATGTTGAAAAAATAGTTTCTTTTTGTGTGTAACCCACAAACATTACCTATGGCTCCGTAAAGCTCACGCGATTGAGCCGTACAAATAAATAAACTGACGAAATTTATCAGAAGCAGATAATTTCCCATCAACATGAGAGGCTCTAGGAGTGGACAGTAATTAATTGCTAGAACTAAGAGAAATTAAGAGAAAGTATTGACAGTTCCGTTTAACGTAACGGCAGGCTTTGAAAATTGAAAGATACAAGTTGAAAACGAGCGGAGGGCATATGAAGGTAGTATACGATCGGGCGACTAATCTTTCACCAAGCTACTCCAGATGCAGGGTAGGCAAGGGGGAGAATACAACAAACAACAATCCAAGTGTAAATAAACTGGTTAAAAACTAAAAAAAAAACACTGAAGAATATACACTGCTAATCTAAAGATCAATGGCAAACTTAAAGACTATTTATTTGGTTAGAATAGAATGTAATTTGGTAGATTACGTAAACGAGTTCATGATCGTGAGCAGTTCTCGCATAACCGCCCAAACACAATGATAACGGAAACGGAACGACAAACGGCAAGTTTGACATTTGTTGAAAATGATTTCGATATGTCCAATTAGAACCGGCTTGGATCTAGCCTGTTTTCTTTCCGACAAGCAGGCTTACTCAGATCCGTTGCCGTTCAATGACGTTTATACAAGTTCCGGGCCACCAGGCTTAACGGTATTCGTGAGATGTGGAAATGTAGTGGTATTTGTGTTTCCTCACAATGTTTATCTTTTTACACGGCACAGCTGTTTATGATGATGTCAAACTATCAGTTCAAAGTATGGAATGTTATGGTAGTTTGACGTCGGCGCTCGCTTGCCCAGCAATGTTTACTATATTTTTGTTTCCAACACAAGTAAACTGCCTGGTGGCCTGGACCTTGTATAAACGTCATTGGTTGCCGTTAAGGTTCCGTTATCATTGTGTATGGGCTATAACAATGAAAAAGGGCCTATCTTCGTTGAACGATTCTCTTCATCGACTTTTTCTTTGGTTTACCAGGGCTAAACAAATTAGTTTGTGATTCTGCATGCAGGATGGGTCGAGTGCTGGAGACGTTGGATTGCACATAGAACAATAAATTCTATAGAAAATGCTTTTGCGGCCGCTTAATTTATAGAATAGTAAATCGATGAAGAACAAAACTATGGTTTGCTTTACAGAATCTTCGTACAAATGCTTGTTAAACTACAAACAAGGAAATATCGTTGTAAGTAGGACTAATTCGTCAATTCTATGGTCAAAAGTAAGGTAAAAAAATCGTGATTTTGCCATTTTACAACAATGTTAATCCTAAATCGAAATTCCTTTAGTAACTGGCGATAAAAATGACGTTTAAGGTTGAAAAATGATGGTGCTGAATAATTTCAAACGACTTGAAAGATGACTGAACTCAATTTTCAATATTTCCGGATTTCACTTAATTTGTCCACATAATAGGGGGTTTTAATTTGAAAAAAAAAAATGTGTTTTTTCTTCATCTATATCGATGACGGGCGTTCTTACTAGCACAAAAATATTTTTTTTAGACCTTAACTATTTTTTCTCGATTTTTAAACCAAAAAAATCTAATAATTTTTATTTTTACTAACTGGCATGAAGTTCACAAAGTGACAGTAAGCTGGCCTGTCGGAATTATAGAATTATACTCAAGTAATAGACCGACCAACGTGTGTCTGGCACAGTTTACGTATCCAAAACAACTGTCAAATAGTATGGGCAATGTTCGTTTTGGATACAACATGGCGGCACGTTGGCCGGTCTATTACTTGAGTGTCTATAGTCGGAAAAGGTCCTTTCACTAGGGCGTCATCAATGCATTTCTGACAGTTCAGGGAGCTAGTTTACGGAAAATTTCGGTAAGATCGGTTAGAGTTTTTGTGCTTTAATTCCTTAACCATTGAAGTAAAATAGTCGGTAACCATTCACCAGTGCAAACTTTTACATCGTGTTCTGAATCGAATCATATATATTCTCGTTGCAGTTGAAAATCGGAAAAATCACTCGCGCAAATCAATGTAACTGCTTTTCCGTATGGCAACAAAGTGACGCATCTAGAGCGCTGTGTAGCGCATCAGATGCTCTGTACAGCGCACTAGATGCGCCACAATTCAATCGTACAGAACGAGAGAAAAACCGTTTGGCGCCAGTTGGTTATTCCGATTTTCAGTTGCAACGATAATACAATCCGGAAAGAGACAATGTAAAACTCCACTTCGTCGGTTTAGATTCTAACACCCTGTAAACAAGCTCCCTAAAGTGGCAAAAGAATAAGGTTAATACAATCCGTGCAATGATCAATATGCAACGCTTTTTTGACAAAAATTTGATGTTTGAAATGAATGGTCGGTTTGTTAGTTTGGGTAGTCAGTTTTTTTTGTAGCCTATTTCATTGTGAAATAGAATGGTGTTGTCATTATTATTTCATAATATTTTGAAATAGTTTTTTTTCAATAGTTACACTTGTCAGAATAAAAAAGAAAATGGAATAGGGGTATATCATTATGTGCTTCATCGAAAAATGTCATAATCCACATACCCCTAAATTACCCTATTGAAACAATTTAGAAAACCGATACTTTAGCAGAATCGCCAACACTGTTTCTCACCGAAAAGGTGTAGCAACATACCGGAAAAATAGTCGACGAACCGCGGATGTGAATCAGAATTAAGATACACATTTCACACTAATATTTCCCTAAATTCCGCAATTCCAAATTGATTACCTGAATATTGTTTTAGCTTCAGACCGTCAAATTCACAAACTTGTATTAATCACAGCACTGTAATAGGTGGAAATTAATTTTAGCGAGCTCACGGATAATTACTACGGATGACCGCGGAGAATCGAGAATAAAAGTATGTAAACAAAAATAAAGACAATGTGAACAGAAGTGTTGCTGGTTTCGCAGACAATATGTCTAAAATTTATTTATTCACACGGTCACACATTTCATACCATTTTGAGTAATTTTAAACTCATTTTTGCCCAGTATTTGACCACAGACAAACCGACATGAATGACAATATAAAATGTCTGTCTGTCTGTATGTTCAAATCATATCACTGACATCTATCTTCGTGTTTGCTGAGAACGTTTATTGAAGCCAAGAACACGCTTGGGAACTTGATAAGAAGGTTCATGTCTCAGCAATTCTGGACACATTCATTTGATCTACATAAAATGATTCTATACTCTGAAAAAAAAATCTATCGTTATACCGACAATTAAATCATAGTCAGGATGACTATTGCATATAATGGTTACAATTACCATGAAAATGGTCGAATTCATTACCAAGCCTTTCTTACTATATCATTATACAAGACTTCCCCACATTAAACAATCTTGCTAATCTTTTTTTAATGTTTTTTCACCCACACCGGTTTTTCACTCCCCTCCAAATCATCCTCCCCCCCCCCAATATAACACCACCAATTTTTCTCTCTGTGTTTTCACAGGCCATTTAACCCGTTTGTTTTCAATAAAAGTTGTGTTTCTTCGTTTTTCGTGATTTCACCCCCCCCACACAAAAAAATCTTGTAGTAAAAACTACAGGATAAAATTAATCATAACAATTGTATTTGAAAATCTTATAATTTTTTGCCATAACGATTTACAAATAATATCCAATCGATATGGTTATAAACTTTAAGAGGAAGTTCAAATAAAAACTATAACGAAATTCTTATGGTGTTGATGCAACAGATCCAATAACGTTCATATGATGGCACATGATATTTATCATAACGAGGGATGAAAATCATAAGCTTGGCACATACTTTCTATAAAGAAGAAAATATGGTATTCATCAAAAAGAGGGATACAAATCATTAGCTTGACACATACTCTCTTTGTGGGAGGAAAAGTGATATTCATCAAAAAGAGGGATACAAATCATAAGCTTTACACATACTTTCTATATGGAAGGAAAATGGTATTCTTCATAGTGACGAGTTAAGGTCTGTGTTGTATAAACGATTTTTTAGTATTTAATAAATATATTTAACTTTTCACACAATTCAAAAGATAAACTAGTCGCTTGCGAATGTGCGTGCTTCTTACTGCCTTTACGGTAGATAAATAGTGTTTATTATTTTGAGACAAAAGTGCGAAAATTAACTTTTCCGATTTTCTCCATTCTAGAATACATTCGCTTACTTCTCGACACGACTTATCACTCTATGCTAGTCCAATGATGGCTTGATTAAGCAGATTTGAAACGGTTGTCCAGAAGCTGCCTTTGAGTAGTTAGCATTAGAAGCTTCAGGAGAATCACCGATAGCCTGTAGTGGTAAGCGTACTTTCACCTGACTTTTGTTTCAATCAAAAGTGTTCCTGGCTGGCAACGGAACGTGATTATTTGATCCTCCTGTGGAATTCCCAGTTTTATGATCCTGTTCCGTGGGTTCCTGGTTGAGTTGCTCTTTGTATGACTCACTGTCTTCAATTATTATTGATGTATCAGAGATCGATTAAATAATTTCAACCGCCTCGAATCCCAGAAACAATAGCATTTATAATTATTATATACAGTAGGTTCACCAAATATTTACACTCACTTTGTTTCGACTCCAGTTGGTCAAACGCTGGAATATTTCATCCACATTCCACTTTAACGGCGATACGACTTGCTGGAGTTCAAATTTGTTTATCGTATATAGATTTGCCAAATTTATTCCGCTTTCTATAAATAAATAGGTCATTAAACAATTACATCAAGTTACATGTCACATATACCTGATAAAACCTGTAGCAGCTCGTCATTTAAATTTAATTCTTGCAGCACAACTGACGAAAAACTTTCGAGTGCCATTTTGACTTTTTCAATCCAAAACCCAATCAATAGTATGTGGCAAATCTAATACCTTTCAGTCATAAGGTGAGACACATACCTTTCATTGGGTTTGAAAATGGAAAATATGTATCAAAATAATACGTTTCAAGTGAAACACAAATAAAAATTATTCTATTTGATATGAAACACATGTGACGGTAACACATAAAAGGCATAACCTTGAATTAATATTTTCATTACTTGATTTTTTATCAGTGTACTTTTCCCCCCTTGTTTTTTTTCCCCCTTCTTTTTTTTTTTCCTTTTTTTTTTTTTTTCCCTCTTTTTTCCCCCTCTTTTCTCCGTTCCTTTTTTTATTTTTTTTTTTTTTGCTTTTTTTCCCCCATTGTTTTTTCTGCTGTATTTTTTTTGCGGGTAATGAATAACAATTTGCTATATAGTCAAAACTATATTTCGAATGTAAGATATATTATCACATTTTATGTTATTGTTATCAAATAGTTTAATCTCGTTTTCACCATATAACCTCTGCATGATAACAATCTGTGTTCATGCAGATTATGTTAATGTATGCTATATTGTCATTGAAAGGTTTTTTATTGGCTGCACTCGGTCTGGATTATATAACAACTTTTTGGCATAAAGTACAGCAGAAATTTTGTTCGTGAAAATTGCCATTTTTCTATGATAACTGAACCTAACCGCCCATTTAGCATATTGTTATTTGGACTTTTACCAACAATCAATATGAAACTAGTGATTTGAAATTGATTCACTGTTGTAGAACCCCTAGGTTCGAGGTACACCCGCTGCTTTTACCATCGGACATATTGTTAAAACTACATTTTTTATTTATGGTTGTCAACTATAGGGGTAAATGTCGTAACAATAACGGAAACGGTCGTCAACAATAAGGGAAATGGTCCAGGAATGGTTTGTGATTATGCGGGAGTAAATATATTAGAGTAATTATATAACTGAGATTGAAAAGTCGACAAAGAAAAACATCCGTTCACTCAGCGAAATAAACATTTGACATTTATAAGATTACATTATGACTATTTGGCATAAGATATGAATTATGAATTTCAAAAATTTGCCTTATGAAATATAATGATGGTGAAAAAAATAAAAATATGGAGCAACCTGGAACCTTGAGCGTTGAGTGACTTGCCCACAGTTGGCAACAGTTGTAATCAGAAAAGCTTAAAGGCGTACAAGAACAACGTTTTTTAAAACAAAATCCATTCATAAGTCAGGCTTATGAAATTCCAAAGCACCGTTCATAAATTGAACCTTATAAAATTCTTAAGTTTACTTGCCTAAGTGATTGATTTAAATTGCAGTTTTTTATATGTTGATGCCTCAATTTACTCTGTAACATTTACTAAAATTAATGTGACTCCACTTTTGACGAAAATGAGTCGAAAATGACTAAAAAAAGAGTAAAATTTTAGGCCATGCAGCGCAAATCCAACATTGAGAGCAAAGAGAGGCTAACTTTCTGTTTTCAGAATTAAATCACCTCTAAATTTCTCGTTACATTGTTTGGATGATATGCTAGCCAGTACGATTGTTTTTCGATCTGTACTAAAGAACCCGTTGAAAGTTTTATAATGGGACTGCAATTAATGAAAGAGAGGAGAAAATCTTTCATGGCTACATTTGTAAAGAAAGAAACTTGATTTTGAACAAATTTGATATAACAAAAAAAATCTCGTCTATTGTGAATATTGTTCATACCTCGATTGACATATACTCATTCTACATAAGGTCGTTTGGCATAATGTCATGAGGTAATTTTCCTCTAAATTGCTCTAAATTCATATTACAATCTTTTTCTTCAACAAAATTTTATAATTTGTACCACTTTCTACGAAACATTTAGGCTGTGTCTAGGGCTGTGTACCAGTACCAATCCGCGAATTAATTTTAATTTATCTTTAACTTGACAAGGCCGGTATCGACATAAAAAGTAGAGAGGTTACGGAATTTTGTTCAATATTACCAAGTGCAATTTAGACAATTGATCTGCATGGAACGAAATGTCACCTTCACTTACGGAATAATCGGGCGGATTAAATTTCTACGGGGCATATAGTGGCATCAACAATCAATAGGAAACTAGTGATTTAAAATTGGTTCTTTGCATTAGATCCCAATTGGTCGCAAGTACACCTTGCACCTTGCACATTCTTGCGCTTTTCGGTACTAGAATCTTTGTTTATTCATGCAAGCTTCATTGCAACTGATTTTAATTGTTGTCTTGCCTACGAGATTAAATATTAAAACCGTAGCATCGATTTATTATTAGTTTTCAAAGATTTACACATAAATTGCAGTTAGCAACTTCAACAGCTATTTTATCAATGTTTTCTTATTGCATATCGAACTTATAGGCAGATTAGGTTACTCATATTTTATAGTCAAAACTTTCTTATATATAATAAAGTTTTGACTATAAAATATGAGTAACCTAATCTGCCTATCGTTCGACATGCAAAAAGAAGACATTGATAAAAGACATTTATATTTTAGGCATTTTTTCCTCTCTGTAATGGCACATACAGGGGCCTGGCAACCTTATCCTATTCACAAGCGTTTGACAGTATGCAACATATCACGGGCTTTATTTGAATAAGGCCCGCCTGACGTTTGTTACTACGGGTACGAACGTGGGTATTGTTTACAAACAATGAATCTTTTGACGCTTGGATTTTAGAGATGTTGGCTACAGGAAAATAGCTGTCCGTCAGATCCCTGGGCACATACCTATTGGCCCATAATATATTTTAGGCTTTCTTATATACATTTTACAAATGAAACTGGCATCCCTGAGTAGACGTGCGCGATTGTCAAATCTCACTCGTGCAACATAAAATCCACGAGATCTAATCCACAAACAAGCTTCGGGCAGCATAGACTTCACCCTCTTTTTGACAGTCAGCAAGCTACGTAAATAAAGTGAAATCAAAACAGATCCTTCCTTTTTCGTTCGATTGTGATGAAATTGCAAAACATTGCTTGATTTTCCTCCAACAACACAATATGAAACGCGAAAAAAGTATCGATCGGATATCATTAGCGTAAATGTGCAGTGGTTTCAGCGTTCATTGCATCAGTGGGAAAACCAAACGAAGGAAAAGAAGATGAAAAAGCTAACCGGAACGTTCCGTAATACCCAATGGGATCCGTATCTGTTGGTAGCGCAAATCGTGGCCATGCAGGCCCTACTCTACGTCAGTCTCGGCACCTTCATGTTCGTGATGGATTTATTTGCCGAGGCCAATCATACGCTCGACCATTTATTTGAGTATCACGTAAGTCGCTTCCTGAACTTCCGCAACAAACTTGATAAATGAAAATCATGCATCTTCACTGTAGGAAATACACGTCACCGACATAGGTGGACGGCTGGTAATATTTGCATTCGTACTCAATTCGCTCGTCGGCTCGGGGCTGCTGTGGTTCATCGTAAGGCGCACCAAGCTATGTTTAGATTTCAGCGTTACGTTTCACTTCATCCACTTGGTGATCTGCTGGTGGTACAATAGCGCGTTTCCCTCCACCATCAGCTGGTGGTTGCTGAATGCGGTTTGTACGGCACTGATGTGCGTGTGTGGTGAGTTTCTGTGTTTGAAAACGGAATTGCGCGAAATTCCGGTCGGGTACTCAGCCCTGAACAACAAGGTTGACCTGTAGGATGGTTGAGGATTGTACTCTGTGGAATTGGATGGGTGGGATTGAGAGACTGAGAAAGGAAGATTGTGCAGTGAGTATGCAAGAGGATGATTTTGTGATTTATGTAGTCTGTAAATAAAATGTCATAAAAGAGTCAAAGCTTTTCAGTTTGAATTGAAATGACTATTTGCCGAAGTGTAGATTAATAGAACCTATTTCACCTGTTTTAGCAATTTTTTCAAAGAAAATAATTTTAATTTATGTTCGTAGCTCTTGCTTTACTAATACAAAAAATCAATGACTTCACGAGGCGGTCCGGATTTTTTTAGGCAGTAGGATGAAAGAACTCCATTTAGTTTGCTAGATGAACTTCTCCTTAATGTGGACTAGAAAGGTTCGCAGTGTTGAATGTTGTTTTTTGTTTTTAGAAAAATTGGTTCGGTGTTGGTAGTAGAGCAATCTTTATTTGTTTGTTCGGGTTAGCAACAGTTAGTATTGTGACGAAACGAACGACATCGTCCACTGGCCAAACGTCAGGAGGAACGTGGTCCTCTTCCATGATAATCTTCGCTTTACTTTATTATGGTGGGTTCGCCACCAGAGGGAGGCACCATCATTATAGACTATCGCACTCACCAATGAACCGAGACCAACGGTTTTACTTCCCTTACGAAAGGAAGGAAGTAAAACTTGACAAGAGATTTTTTCGTGTCATAAAAATACCACCGATCTCGACTGGGACTGAATCCAAATCAAATACCAATAAATTACCACTACACGACTGGATTTTATCAATCTCAACGGTTACCGGCGGGAGATGCTCCGTGGACAAGAAACTATCCTCGGGTTAGAATCTCCAAATGAAAATACTCTCTAGACAATGATGCAGTGCGCGCGCGGCAACTTTGAATGTAATGGTGATGTCTGAATTCAGTTCTAGACGATGGATAGCTGTTATGAATGCTACTGTTTTAAGGTCACTAGCTCGATGTGCACAAGATTCAAGTCCACAGTACTTGATTCCACAGTCGTCGGAAGTCGTGGGCCTGTATGTTAGAACAGAGCACGGAAGCTTGACATAATCGACTATAATCACTGACAATTACTAGACTTTTTGCCCACAGGAAAAATCGGCGATCGTCTACGCAGAAAAGGCGAGGAGACAGTAGGAAGTGTTACCTGCACCGTGTATCGCAGTATGCCGTTTGGTGGTTTCCAGACGAAACCGTGAGTAGGGACAGCTTGCTGATCATGTAGGTTGTCTAGATGTACGAGGGTTAGATCTGGTAGAACACCCCTCATAACTGCTGGTATGTTTGATGTCCATTCCATGATGAGCAGTCCAGTGGAATAAAGCCTCTTTGTCACATGTCTTCGAAGCGGGATGGCAGATTCTACATTTATTATTAGAGTTCTAGTGATCAAGAACGGAGCGGTTACTATAAAAGTTCTAGTGGCCTGGAACAGGGAGGACACAGTACCGTAAGTGTGATTCAATAAATGATCCCGACGACGCATCTATAACGTCTGAAACGTACTGGATTTCTTAAAGAAGGCGTGATGTAGGATGTAGCTGCGAACACTTCCAAGCATTTGCTCTAATGTTAGGATATGTATAAGGATTTGGGCTTTAAGATAGTTCGCCTATCCGTGGTACAGCCTGGGTAAGGCTAAATGAACTACAATCGAGCGTCTGCTTCCAGATCGGGGCTCAAAGCAACGTCTGTTCTCCATATTAGGAGCAGCTGAGATACCGTCTTGTTAGTGCGCCCAGGACTCTAAAAAGAAACACCGAAAGTCCTGGTGGTGCTCGGGACTATTAAACAGCAGCATCACGATGGTCCTCCTGCCGACACCGATAAACAAAACTACCGCAACCAATAATACACAAGAAGAGATTCGAACCGGAACAATCGGCATGGACTTAGGCTACGGATAAGGATTAACGATTGGGATCTCGGGACGTGGAACTGTTGATCTCTCAATTCTATTGGGTATACTCGCGTGCTTTCCGACGAACTGAAGAACCGCAAGTTCGACATCGTAGCGCTGCAGTAGGTGTGCTGGAATCCACGATGCGTACGTTTCGGGATGGTCATACCACCTACCAGAGCTGCGGTAATACACACCAGCTGGGAATAGCTTATATTGTGATGGGTGAGATTCAGAAGCGGGTGATTGGTTGATAGCCGACCAACCCCCGAATTTTCGGATTGAGAACCAAGGGCTGGTTCATCAACTTCAGCATCATTAACGTGCATAGTCCTCACCTTGGAAGTACTCATGATGGCAAAGAAAAATTCTACGCGAAGCTATGACATCAAGATCACGCTCAGTTGTCCAGAAGAAGGTATATAAACCGGTCACAATGGGAAAAAAGTGCCCGAAACGCGAAAGAATTCTATATCTCAGCTCGGAGTGGAACGATTTCTGTAAATGTTACCTTAACTTGAAGGAAAATTTCCAAGCAATCGAATGGACGTGATCTCATTGGCCGCACGGAACTGCTTGGGGAGCAAATGAGCTCATTTTACCCGGGTTCCCCTAATATTTCCTTGTTGTTCAGAAATGTCTTTGCTCGGTGTGACTCAAGATCAACAAAATGATGCTAGTCCTATGTAAAATTCCCAGGAGAATCGATTGAAGTAGGTTGCGTTTACCGCACTGCTCTGTGAATGAAGATTTGGCTGATTTTACTCTGATTCCCCTAATAGTTTTGTGTTTATCATAAATTTCTTTGGTCGGAGTAACTCAAGATGAACAAATTAAGGCTAGTCCTTTGTAAAATTTGCTGTAGAATCGATTGGAATTGGTTTCGTTCACCGCACAGCTCTGTGAACGAAGATATGGTCGATTTTACCCCGATTCCCCTAATATTTTTGTGTTATTCAGAGATTGCTTTGTTCGGTGTGACTCAAGAACAACAAAATAAGGCTAGTCCTATGTAAAATTGCCTGAACAATTGATTGGAGTTGGTTTCACTAACCGCACGGCTCTGTGAATGAAGATATGGCTGATTTTACCCTCATTTTCATAATATTTTTGCGTAATTCAGAAATTTATTTGTTCGGTGTGTTTCTACAGCAACCAAATAAGGCTAGTCCTATGTAAAATTTTATCCGGAATCGAATGGAGTTGGCGTGTGGCGGTGATTTGAAATTTCAGCGCACACCAGCTTACCAACGCCAACGGCCTTCAACTTATCGACTTCGCCACCTTCAAAAAGCAGGCCGTACGTAGTACTTTCTTCTAGCACAGCCTCCCACATCGGTACACCTGGAGCTCACCAAACCAAACGGAATCATCGCTGTTGGTAGATGGTCGGCACTTCTCAGACATCACCGACGTCAGAACCTATCGAGGCGCCAATATCGATTCGGACCAGTATCTAGTGCCAAAAAGCTGCTGAAGGAGTTGAGCGATGGGGTTATCTGCTCCATCAACAAGAAGGGTGGCAAACTGTATTTCGAAAACTATCGTGCAATCACCTATAAAGCGCTATCCAAAATCATCCTCTCGCGACTGTTACCACCAAAACATTGATTCGAGGGAAGTTAAAGGCTGGCTTCATCGCCGACGATCTATAACGGACCAAAAATTCACTTTGCGTCAGATCGTCTAAAAGTGCCATGAATATAGAAACCCTACGCATCATCAATTCATCGACTTTAAAGCCGCATATGATACAGTTAACCGAAAAGCGCTTTGGGTGATCATGGACGAGAACGGCTTTTCAGGGAAGTTGACTCGACTAACCAACGCTATGGATGGATGGATGGAACCCAGTGCTGTGTGAGGATATCGGGTGGATTATCGGACGCATTTGAATCCCGCACGGAGCTTTGTCAAGGTGATGGAATCTCTTACCTGCTGTTCAACATTGCTATTGAAGGTGTTATGATACGAGCAGCGTTCGACATGCGAAGCTGCTATGCCGAGACGTGGACCTTGTCGGCAGAACCCTTGAGGCGATGGCAGAGAAGCACACCAGATTAAAGTGCGAAGCAGTGAAGATTGGATAATGCGATCCAAAAGCGCCCATAACGAAGTACATGCTGGCATGCGGATCACGACAGGGACAACTAGGCAGAAGTGTAACGATCGACGGAGATGAGTTCGAGGTATTTGTCTATCTCGGCTGACTTTTTACTGCGGACAACGATAACAGCCGTGAGATCCGGAGGTGTATTATCAGTGGAAGTCCTGCCTTCTACGGGCTCCACAAGCAACTGCGGTCAAACAGAATTAGCTCCTGAACGAAGTGTATCCTGTACAAAACGCTAATAAGACCGGTTGTTCTCTACGGGCATGAGACGTGGACAATGCTTGAGGAGTTTCTGAGCGACGGATGTTAAACTCCATCTTTGGCGGAGTGCATGAAGAGTCTGGAGGCGGAGGATGGAACATGAGCTCGCGCAACTCGCTGGCCCAGCGTAAAATCTGGATGGCACAAGTCGACCAGGGGCTCTACGAGCAAGATGGTTAGACCAAGCGGAGCAAGAGTGAAGCGGCGGGAGAAAGAACCAAGGCAGTGCGGCAACTGTCGATGATGTTGTGATTGGGAGACGCCAGTCGCTCACACTGGCAAGCCGTCAAATTCAACGGATCATATGGACAAGGGGAATGTAATAATTTCGTGACCCGTGGCTACTACGTGTTGGAGACGGATAAGTCTGGTAGACCAAAGATGTTGGAGATCTTCAACGAATGGTTCCCTCGGTTTGCTGATCAGTTTGACACAAACACATTTTATACGCGACGTCACACAACATGCTTACGTCCACATGCTTAAGTCTACGGGGACCTTAAGAGACAAGTTAATAAATCAAGTGATGTGTCGAGCAGGAGTTATTTTGAGTTGCTTGCAACATTCATGAGTGAGAGGCATGAATCATTCGCAGCCCTCAATTCGTCAGTGGAAGAGTCAACCACTAAAAGACCAACGGAGAAGCAGGTGAAATTTATAAAACGGATTGCCCTCACGATCAAAAACCGTTGTTTTGACCGGATTTAGCGGATTTAGTGTAAGCAACGGAGGCGTAATTAGGCAGCCAACTCAGGACTCTTTGTTGGCTTTGTATACCAGTCAAAAGGACATCGAGTGCACCTACCAAGTACGAAAACAGTTGCTGTTGTTCATGATTTAGTTTATCTCAACAAGGACGTGCAGTATTCTGCGGAAGTTCCGAAAGAGCTGTTCCCTGAGAACCAAAGAACTACGAAGCAAATGATAATTAGTGATGGACCAAGTGCAGAGAAAGTTGATAATCCGGAAGATGTCTCAGAAGCCAATGATGGAGATGACGAAGATTCGGCGGCAGTAGAAAATGACGATGGCAGTGGGCCGTCAGCGCAACTGAATCTCTAGAATCATCCTCATGAGAAACCGTTGGGCTTCCTTCACAATCCGTAGATCCTCTCGCGATCAGGTGCAGTAAACGGGAGCGCAATGTCCCAGTAAAGTTCCAATATTATTATACGACGTTCAGTGTTATTCCTAGAAGATCATTCGTGTCTCAGGTATTGTCAGACAGCTGTCTAGGGAGCCGCAGTGTTTCCAAGAAGCAAAGGAGTCTTAAGAGTCGAATAATACCTGGAAGCTGACTAACCTATTACCCGAACGGAAGGCCCTAAAATGCAAGTGGGTACAAAAGAAGAAGAAGAAGAAGAAGGACCCCGATGGATGCGACACAAGGCTGGCCTAGTGATAAAGGGGTTTATTTATTTATTTGTTATTACCAACAGACACAATGTGGTCCTGATAATAGTTCCTAAGAATATTTAAAAACTTAGTTCTAATTGTTTGGCGATGCAGGTGAAAGTCAAACCCAGATGACACTCGATTGAATGCACGTTGTATACCAACAAAAGCTCCGCTGGCGCCATAGCTTATTCGACGAAATGGTGTTCGAAGAAAGATGTTGTTGCAAAGTGCACGAGAACGGACATGAATATTGATTTGATTAAGCAGCATCGGACAGTCAATGTTTGCCATGTAAAGATCAGGAACCAACATGATGCGTGATAGATCTCTCCTACACTAGAAGTGGTCAATAAGTCCAGGTCAATAAGTTGCATGCGGTGTACATATCTAGAAAAATCGCCCGATCGGTTCGCTGCACGGCCTCGATTCTATCAACGCCATTAAGATAGTGAGGGTTCCATACTGCTGAATAATACTCCAGTGTAGATCGCACCAGCGAACAGTAGAGGCTCTTTAAGCAATAAATATCCGTAAAGTCCTTTGCCATTCTCATGATAAAACCCAAACTGCGGTTTGCTTTGGAAACAATGTAGCTAATATGCTCCTTGTACGTAAGTCCCATGCCTTCGAGGTGGTAGTCGAACATTATCGGTTTCTTCTTCCTTGTGAAAGAAACAGCGGAGCACTTGGTTGGATTCAGCAGGTTTGTTGCACCACGGAGCGAAACTATCAAGTTGTTGTTGAAGAAACCATGCGTCTTCGATGGACTTGACCAGATTATAAATTTTCAAGTCATCAGCAAAAGATAACCTTGGGCCTTCTATACAAAGATTTACGTCGTTGAAGTACAGCAAGAAGATAAGGGGTTCAAGATGACTTCCTTTTGGAATACCGGATGTGGCAAGGAATTTACCAGATGTGCAGTCATCAATCCTGACGCTTAGATGTCGTTCTGTTAGGAACGAATGGAACCAACGTAAAACGCTGCCTCCAAAGCCCAGTCTTTCAAGTTTCGCTAAAGCAATTGCTAAATCGATGGTTGATTTTATCGAAAGCTCAAGTATAAATTGTATCCGTTTGGAAGCCCTTACACATAACATCTGTCGCATATGTTGTGAACGTCAAAAGGTTCAATGATTGAAGACTGGGTCTAGAACTAAAAACTCAAAAAGCTTCGCTACAGCATTTAAGGCAGATATTCCTCTGTAGTTGTCAACGTTGTGCTTGTCGCCATTTTTGAAAACTGGAAACATGTAGGCCGATTTCCAGAGCGAGGGAAATGTTCCAGTTGCTAGGGAGAGAGTTGGAACAAGCGACGCAGAGGTGCTAGTATGCCAGCACAGCACTTTTTGAACTGCAGGGAACACAAAAAAAAAACAGACAAAAGAAAAGAAACCAAACCACAAACCCACAAAGCCGAACTGCTACCCAGACAACCAGAAGTCGTATAACAGTGTTCAAATTGTATCGTATATTGCTACATTTTAAGTCAAAATCGCATATAATTGTGGTCTTTATCGTATTATATTTAAGTTAAATCGTAAAGACTGCAAATTTTCGACTTATATACGATGTGTCATTTATCCATCGTACTGCGTCACAAACTAAATCGGATTTACATCGTTGGACTGTTTAAATCGAATTTGTTATTACAGATCTAATCGCATACGATGTCAAATCAACTCGTTATAGAAAACAATGGAATTTGCACGTATATGGCCTCCACTTATGCACGTACAAACCATATTTTTGCATTCTATACGATTTGTTTGCTTACATATATGTTGGTATATCAAGAAAACAACTTTCAATATGCGTGCATTTTGGTTGTCGGAAAACACAAATCTCTTTCAAAACTTCATAACAGGTACCAAAAATTTGGCCCGATAGGGTCCGTTCGTCGAGCCATGTCTCGGAGAACATGATCACGTCGTAGTATTCATCTGAGCATGCGAGCAGGTATACGTCAATACAGGCGTTCATTCCGCAAGCATTCTGGTTGTAGACCTGTAGATCTGAGGCTGGAAGCCAACTTCCAAAACCCCGAGTTCAGGTCCAGAGCAAATGGGATGCCTGGAGCACGACGAAGAACAAGGTCTTTGCTGGTAGACTGAAGGAAGCTGATATTCGACTGATATAGGAGTGAAAGGAGCTTCCAAAACGCCGTGCAGAGTGCGGTCAGGTGATGAAATGCTGGAATTATTGACGACAGGATGATCAATATAGCGACTAGCAGATGATACTCGATCAACATAATGACAGGAGCCACCAGCAGGACTGGAAATATTATAGTCTTCAAGGACAGGTCCCGGTTGGCTTGACGAAGGCGCTTGTTGATCATCAAGACAAATGTCGGGGGTGCAGATAGAATTTGGAGGCGCATCAGAAAAAGATCGATTGACATAACACACATACTTGCCTGGAGATGCAGGCTGGAAGACCCCTTCCATACCTCTGTAAACAGGGCCGGGACGACTGCGACGACAGGAAACAGGACCGGTGAAGGTAGCGGCAATTAGGTTTTCGCAAGTGAAGGGCATCGATTACAACGAGGCATATTCTCCCGTTGTCAGGTACGCCAGTATCCGGTACCTGGTGGCTATGGCAGCTCAGCTGGTCTTGCAAATCCACCAAATGGATGCAGTTACTGCCTTTTTGTAGGGAGATCTATCTGGTGAGGAGATTTTCATGGAAAGACCCGGGGGGTGCGTTCACAAGAATTCAAGCAAGGTTTGTCGATCGTAAAAGGCTCTGTATGGCCTTAAGCAAGCCAGTCGTGTTTGGAACGTCAAATTGGACACAGAATTGTAGATAGTTGGCGTAAAACAATCCAGATATGACCCGTGCGATGGACTGGAAGCGCATCATCACAATCGCAGTTTGCGTTGACGATATGTTATTGATCTCAAATGATCCAGAAACGTCAACTGTCAGCAAAGTTCCGCATGAAGGACTTAGGCGAGGCCAGACAGGTGCTTAGACTGTAGATCAGCAAGGAGTGTGGCACTGTTGTGTTGGATCAGCAGTGCTGCATCGGAGAGCTACTTCAGAAGTTCAACATGGTGAACTGTAATCCGACATCAACGCCAGCTGAAGTTAAACAGAGGCTAGTGAAAGCAATGGAACCAAAGAGGAAACAGGAGATGGAAAGGATTCAGAATGTTCCGTACCGTGCGCTAGCTGGAGGACTGCAGTTCTTAGCTCAGTTTACACGTCCCGACATCGCGTTTGCGGTGAATGCAGTCAGCAGCTTTCGTGGTAATCCGAGCGAAGCTCGCTGGATATCCAGTAAGTCTACATGGTACCAAATCATTCTGATTGGTTTTTCGGAAGATGACTAAAGTGGAGTTCGAGGGCTTCAGTGATGATGGCTGGGGTAACGACCCTGACTCCACGTGGTCGGTCACAGGATAGTTCGGAAGCGAACCAGTGTCGTGGAGTATCCGACAAGAGGCATTGTGGTGGCGTGGCTTCCGCTCAGGAAGGAGTCAGTCTAGCAGAAGAGGAGATTGTCTACTCTCCAAGAAGTAAGCACATCGATGTGTGACATCATTATAACCTGAGAATCATACCGATCAGGTGAAACACATCAGTTCGAGAAACCAGAAAAGAGACGCGTTATCGAAACCGGTCCCTGAACAATTGAAGGCACTTTTCGGAATTCTCACAAACTCACAGTTGATTGGGTGAGTGTTGATTAGTGAAACTGCTAAATTGAGTTTACTTGTTTACCCCTAGTTACCTTTTATTTGAACACTTGAAAATAAACGTGAACAGTTCTACCAAAACAAACCCAACGATTATACATATTTTCATTTTTCTCTGCGAATACCGACTATTTTACTACTCCAAAATCGTGCAGGAGTGATATGCGGCTTATTCTGCGGATTTTGTTCCGAAAGACATGAACCAATCAAACTGATAACTATAGGTGATTTGCCGATCAATCTAAAGTGTCGCAATAATTATCGACTCACCCTTTAAATTAACAAATACTTCAACCTCTCACACAGCTCGTGCTGTTATCTAAATTGGGTTTTATTAAACAGAGATAACAGCTGCTAGAGGCTGTGAGGTTTGCCGGCAAGGTAACGTAAATTTGGACGTCTTGCTTTTAGGGTGACGGTGGGTGGGGGTCAGGAATTGTGACTATCCACCAAACATTAATTTTATTCATGCTCATACAACATACTTCACGATGGAGTGAAAATTGGCATTTTTGCGTGACGTACTTAATGGACGTTCCCTAAGAGAAAAATGAGAAGCTTTTTGGGTTTCCTTACTTTATTTCACTTAATCTAGAGCGTTTCCTTCTTACATGACCTTAGATTAGTTCAATACTATAATTAGGACATGATGTCTTTGTGACACCATATCGCATCTCTTCCTGAAATTTTGCATTTCCTCCTTAAAAACATTTCAAATTTAATACAAAACAAAAACGATCCATAAACATAACGAGCGAGAAAAGTACTGTACAACTGTTCCTAATGCCAGGGAATGTAGAGGTGGTGGTACATTGTAGAAAGTTTCCAAGTTCACAGAAAAATATAAACCCCGGTTGCAAATGGATGATAATCAACCGATCCTGCCAGGCCAGGCTTGAAGGGGCAGTTTTTTTTTCGGGATATCCGGTGGAGTTTGGTGTTTTTTATTTTTTATTGGCGGTAGTTTTTGTGCAGTTCCAGCTTGATTGCGTACACGTACTCGAGGACGTCCTTGATGACAAACTCCTTGTGGGTGGTGAGGGCCCGGTTCATCTCGTCGATGCGTACCCGAGTGTCGGCGTCGATCTTGTTGGAGACACCCTCGCGAGAGCCAATGTGCTATGGGAAGAGACAATGAAAAAATTAAATAACAAAAAAAACAATGTACGTTGACAATTTTCAGTATATATTACAAAGCCTATGAGAAATGTGATTTAGTAGAAATACCTAATCTTTAATTTTTCCTTTCCATAATACTTTGGTGTCATTTTCACTTCATGTAAACTTCTCAAATAACTAAACATTCGAATGAAATATGCATCTGTAAGTGCGGAAGTGTCAGAAGTTCCTGGTGTTCTAATTCATGAATCAGTGCCATTCTCAATCATAACAGAAACAGTTGCTAAAAATTAATTAGTTACTAGGTTTTAAACACTCGCAGATCATTTTAAAATTGGTCGCTGGGCCAATGTCATCTTATAGTCAACTAATTTAATTCTCTTTCTTTTAGGCTTTTTACATCCTTCAATCGAGCCTCCCTTAGGTCAGTCGACGTAGCCCAGTGAGGATACCCGGGAAAGTAGAATGTTTCGAGTTCCAGGCCATAGATTATGATTGCAATGATACAAGTTATTCTAAAATGGGAAAGACCTAACAAACTCGCAATATCGGGCGACTGCATTTAGACACTAAGTTAATATCCAGGAACAGTCTTTTTGTGATGAGCAAAAAAACGAATAAGCGATCGTTTTGAAAGCTGACAACACAGTCAGGGTTCTAGATGCTGTTATTAATTGTGCATAACGTACCAGCCCCAGAGCCTGAAAGTCACGTCAAAAAGAAGAATGTTATTATTTGAGAGGATTAGAAGCCAAGGGTTATAAGTGACAAAATGGTCAACATTGAGATACATATGCAAAAGATTGTCAAAGCCTCAGATATATGATATTCAAATTTAGTGAAAGTTTGATCACCCTTAATCATGTTACAGAGATCAGAAAAGACTCATTTTTAATGCAATTTGCATCGAAAAAAAAAACTGAAGCTTGCTTTCTCGAAATAAGAACTATGTCATTCACTTTCCTTACCTTGGACACCTTTCCCTCAACTGAGAGCAATCTTTGTTAACAAATGCATTAAAAAGTTATCATAAAAATTAATCCACATACTTCCAACCAGAAACATTCCCTGTACCGAATCAAGAATCGAACCCGGTTACCCCAACATGGCTATACTTTGTCTTGTTATCAGCAGTCTTCTCCCAAAACATCACGTGCCAAAAGTTTTACAGAGTACCGATTTTTCGATGAAGGATTAACTTCTCCGTAGATTTCACACATTAATTAATATCTGATCATAGTTCGACTTCTTTCTCGTCAAATTATCGTTCCTCGTTCCGAAAAATAAAATCCCATTCAACCTACCTTGGCTTCGAAGTCCTTGAACTGCTTCTCGCGTTCGCCGCGGTACTTCTCGATCTCGTCGGTGGCCTCATCCTTGGCTTGCTTTAGACGACGAGCCTTGCCTGGAAATTCGGGATAAAAACAACAACTATTGAATTCAAGCTCAAAATTCCAATGCTAATCCTATTTCATTTAACAAAAAAAAAAGTGGAGTGGAGGGTCATGTGACTACCGTACATTTTCACTCTTTACGTGCGTCGGATAGTAACACCTCTCGGAACCGAAAAAAAACAAAAATACTTACGCTTGCGGGCTTCTCCGACCTTCTCGGCGGCCTTCTTCTCAGCGGATAGCAGCTGCTGAATTCCCTGGGTGTTGCTTGCCATTGCTGGTGCTGCGGATCGGAATTGGGATCGGATCGAAGTGAAATGAAAATCAAGCTCTAGCTGCTGCTGCTACTGCTGCCCTTACTGCGGCGACGGATGGTGTTGAAGAACCGATCGCACCAGAGTCACGAGTTGATTTGCCTCCACCGTAGACGTAACACGATTATGAGCGACGAAAACTGACAAGCGAACGGAGGTATGTGGTAGTGTTTAGCACATCATATGACTATTTTGCTCTTGGTGACAGTTTCGGTCGTACGATAGGGGTTGTTTTGGAAGGGTGGGTGGGAGATGCTACTTTGGTTGGATGTTGCGTGCAATGTTGCAGGCGATGAGCTTTTTGTGGTGAAGTGTGAAAGCATGATTGACTTCAGCTTTGGTGAAAAATGATAAGCAGGAGGTGAATAATTTAATCAACGACAATGCGCCTCCATCGGAGCTTCAAAATCGTACACTGTTGAAGGAAAGCTTCGTAAGGAATGGTGAAAAAAATGCTATCATTCGAGGGAAATGGTGTAAAATGCGCTGGTAGAGTAAATCGCGCCATCATGCTATTTCATTAAGGAAAGCAACCGATATTGCCACGGGCATTCAAGTGATCAGTATGTGCCTTCGTGGAAAATCGTTACGGGAAGAGCACATTCCACAGTGCAGAAAATCGTAGACAAGTGGAAATTCGAGGGAACTTTGTAGAACCGCTGCTGACGAACGAGGAATCGTGCGAACAATAAGAACCTAAGACAAGTATTCCGAAATTGGCCAACGTGGTCGCTGACAATATCGGGAGATCCGTCAGTGCTCAAACCATCCGGTGTGGTGCTCACAGACACAATCTGAGGGGAAGGGTTGCTCGGAAGAAGCCTTTTCTTTCAAAAGCAAATATTAAGAAGCGACTGCATTTTGCAAAGGAGCATAGCCTTTGGAGTTTTGGAACAAGGTGGTTTTTACCGACGAGACGAAAATTAATGTATTTGGATCCGATGGAAGACAGATGGTTTGGAGAGAACTGAATTCGTCGTTGGAGGTCAAGCATTTAAGCCCTACTGTCAAACACGAAAATGGGCTATTTGAACATACTGAAGCGTAATTTGCAACCTTCCGTGCAAAAATTGGAACTACCACGTGATTATTACTTTCAACAGGACTATGATCCAAAACACACGTCGCACGTTGTAATAGAGTGGTTGCTTTCAAATATCCCTAAGCAACTGAGAACCCCTCCGCAGTCAGCGGATTTTAACCCCACTTGTGGTGGGAGGTTAAGCACCGATTGAATAACACCAATAAATCAAAAGCAAGAAACAAAAAGGAGCTCAAACTGGCGACTCAGGAGATTTGGAATAGTATTTCAGGAACGGTGACCATGAAGCTGGTGGAATCGATGCCGCGACGCTTGAAGGCTGTTCTGCATGCCAAAGTGGGTCATACGAAATACTAAAAGACGAATTTCAACGATTTCCGACTTTTTTGAAACTCATTTTCAATGATAATCATGTACTGTACGCTCAATTTTGATACATCAGAATAAGCGATTTTTACTTTTTTTAGCCAATTACAAATGAATTTGTTGTTATTTTTGTTTCTTGCACGCATTAAATACAAGAGAAAAATATTGTTTCTACTATATGTTGCTTGCTTGTGTTTGCTTTTATTCACTTTTATAAACTTGGAGATTTCTTGATGAATCACACATGTACCCTCAATTGTGAAACTGACTGTATCACGTGAGAACAATTTAAACGCGCTTCTTGACGCGCATTTCATTGATTTTTTTCGCATTATTTTTCATCCTAATTAATTTAATTTATCATGACGTTCAACTTTAGTAAACTCTCATCATGACGTTCAACTTTAGTAAACATTAAGTGTATTACAAATGTTCGTAATTAAAAAACAACGTTTTTTCCTATTTCAGCCGGTAGTCTGACGTCATAGGCTTTATGATGTACACATCCAGATTCCCTGGCACGCCGAAGGGTGTTCTCATCTCGGTTCTTCTGTCGTATGCCATCTGCATAAAAACCAAGAAGAACTTCTGCGACATGTTCAATATCTACGCGGACAACATGCAGATCGGATTCCTGGCCCACGTCTTCGAACTGTTTGCTTAGAGTGAATGCCTGCTGACCGGTGTCCCAATCGGATATTACACCGCCCTGACGTTGACTTTTTTCAGGATGGTCCGTAGGGTACAATGTTGTGGGATCATCACGTCATGCAGTACCGAGTAACAAACAAACCCTACGCGCTAGGGGAGATCATCGTGGGAAGAGTAACTGCAAGACCGGTGAGGACGAATCATTGACTCCCTTGTGGAAAAATGAAGCGTTTCACACAGCAATCGAATATTCTCTGTTTATGCATAAACATCAAATACCCAACGACTGCAAATACGAGGAAGTCTGTGAATACAGATCCGCCAACTACGAAACTATTAAACTTAGGTTAAACAGTGTCAACTGGCAAACAATTCTTAGGAATGAAGGAAATATCGAAACTGCTGTAGATATCTTCTACAAAATTTTATTGGAAATTATTTCCGAAGAAATGCCTGTAAAGAAAAAACGACGTCTCAGAAACACAAGGAATCCAGTCTGGTACAACAGAAATATAAAAAAACTTAAAAACCACAAACAAAAAGCTCATAAAATATCCAAAAAATATTACAGCAGGGAAGATTTAGCAAACTATTTAGACATATGCGATCATTTTAATTTAGCTATCAGTAATACATTTGCAGAATATAATGCAAAAACTGAATCTGAAATTAAGTCTTGTCCAAAGAACTTCTTTAATTACGTAAAAACTAAATTAAAATCAGACAACTTTCCTTCAATAATGCAACTTGACGAAAATGTCGGGGATAGCTCAGAAAAAAAATTTGATCTCTTTGCAATTTTTTTCAAGAAATTTATACGACATTTTCAGAAAATGATCCCGCGACCGCGATTATTTTGCATTTCATCCAGAATTTTCAAGGGATATTGAAGTCAATCAAATCCAAGTACAAGACATTTTGCTGGCTTTAAGGACTTTAGATGCCTCAAAAGGACCTGGACCTGATGGAATTCCTCCAATATTTATGAAAAATCTCGCTACAGAGCTAACTGCTCCTTTATTTTGGCTCTTCAATATGTCATTGGAATCTGGAAACTTTCCTAAAATATGGAAAAGCTCATTCTTAGTGCCTATCTTTAAAACTGGCCGTAAATCTGACATACGTAATTATCGTGGTATAGCCATTATCTCTTGCATTCCAAAACTTTTTGAAGCAATTATCAATGAAAACTTATTCCTCCAAATCAAAAATAGAATTACCCACATGCAACATGGCTTCTTTAAGGGACGTTCAACGTCGACAAATCTACTGGAATTTATAGATTATCCATTGAATGCAATGGATAATGGAAACCACGTAGAAGCTCTGTATACAGACTTAAGCAAAGCATTTGATCGCATTGATATACCAATGTTGCTGTTTAAACTGCAAAAAATAGGAATTGAGCCAGGACTTCTGAAATGGCTTGAATCATATTTAACAACCCGCCAACAAATAATAAAATTCAACGGAAAGCAATCAAATCCTATTCAAGTCACTTCGGATGTCCCCCAAGGCTCTCATTTGGGACCACTGCTTTTTATTCTATATGTAAACGATATTTTCTTCATTCTGAAAACAATAAAAGTGCTTATTTATGCCGACGACATGAAACTATTCTTGGAAATAAGAAATCAGGAGGACATCAACATATTCCACATACAGGGTGCGGCAGAAAATAATGCGAAAATTTGTTCTATTTCTTTCAAATCCCATTTTCAACTAATTCAAGCAATAATATCAACATTTTCGAGTGCAGTTATCTTTGTAAAGTCCTTTTAAACAAATTTATTCAATGTGTCCTCCATTGTTTATTAATAACATCCTCGAGCCGACACCGGAAGCCAGAGCATGCCTTTCGGACGTAGTCCTCCGACATTGACTGCCACGTGCGTGTTATGGTTGACCTCAGGGTTTTCACACTAGGGTGTGATGTTTTGCTGGCTCGTGCTTCAACATATGCCCAAATCGAATAATCCAACGGATTAAGATCTGGACTGCTAGGGGGCCACAAATCCTTCGGCCAAAACTTCATGTTATCGTTCAACCATTGTTGGGTTCGATTGGACGTGTGACACGGCGCTCCATCCTGCTGTAGGACAACGTTTTGGTCCTCGGAGAAGTTGGCCTTCACCCAGGGAAGCACTTAGTCCTTTAAAATACCGATATACACTTCGGTATTGATTTTAACTCCAGCATCAATGAAAACAGGCGGCATTTTCAAACCGTTGGACGCCACCAAGCCAAACATCATGACACCAGCCGGATGTTTGGTTTGAAATTTGAGTTTCACTCTTTCCGGAACGTTCTCAATTTTCTGCGGTGAAATGAACCGGTCCGTGAGGTTGTTGGCCACAGTACGATGCTGAAAAGCTTTTCGTCGGAGAACAGGATTATCATTTTTTCCTTCTTCAAGAAGGAAAGCAATCTCTTGGAACGAGTCACTCGTAGTTCCATGACCCGGTCCGTAATCAAGTGGCGTTTCACTCTGGCTCTGGAAGATGCATGCAGGTCTTCTTTGATGATTCTCCGCATGGATTTCTCCGAAATATTGGCTTCCTTTGCAAGTTTTCTTATGGAACGCACCGAGTTGCGAGCAATTTTTACACGGACCGATTTGATCACATCCGGCGTGCGTGCAAAGCGCGGACGTCCGCTTCCCGGCTTCCGCTGCTTAGGACCATCATGCAGGGACATTTTAATGCGGTAAACTGTTGCCAAATGGCACCCTACCACCTTGGCAATCTCTTTCGGCTTCTTCTGGGCGAGCTACAAACTGGTGATCACTTCTTTCGCGAACATTTTGACGAATTGCAAAAAACAAATAGAATGTTTGGATGCAGCACTTGAAAGTAAACATAAACAAATACACTTTCGACAGAAATTAGTCACTAGCTACATGAATTAACCCAATACTCAAGTTTGAACATTTTCGCATTATTTTCTGCCGCACCCTGTATTAAGAAATTTTATTCATCAATGACGAAAAGAAATTCATATGCGTTCCAACAGCTATTCCTC
Organism: Aedes koreicus; assembly: GCA_024533555.2. NCBI lineage: Eukaryota > Metazoa > Arthropoda > Insecta > Diptera > Culicidae > Aedes > Aedes koreicus. The sequence continues at coordinate 133,529 of JAHHFK020000002.1, read as the reverse complement.
TATATTTTAAAAATAACTCTCCACCGATTGCTTGTCGATCTGCCAAACTTGGAAGACATCTGCATGGAGTTATCTCAAATTGTAATAATCCGTCCAATCTATCACAAAACGTTGCGATTGGTTGAGCGGACTGGAGGTAATGAAATCCTTTTGTATAAGGCCAAGTCTCTCCCGGTTGGTATTAAACCGATGAGCATGGATATCAATAGAAACATAAAGTTACCAGAAGGCACAAAATGCACCTACGGACTCTTATTTTTACGAAATCCCTCAATTGCAATTTTTAATGGATTAGCAAAGATTGTTCATTAGGCACTTCAACTTGATTGATACAGTTATTAGTTACAGTAGTGCAATAGATTGTAGAATACAGTAGTAAAAATTGTAAGTTACGAAAAAAGAGTTTGGTTCGAGCATCGGCTGTGAAAGGTTGTGTCGGTGCTTTATTACGCACTATTTTCCTATCGAGCATGGCGCGTTTCGTGTTGTTTCGGTTATCTATAATTCGGTGTAACGAGTGATCGAGTGAGCACAGTAAGAGAACAACAAAGCGTCTCTCAAGCGTTCATAAAATTATCCTTGTTTTCCTAACGGAAAACCACCATTACACTTTGTGAGTGGCTCCAATAGCATCCTTATTATTGGTTTAACTCAGATCAAATCGGATTTCCAACATTATAAAAAATCACCTTGTTTTTTCAATGAAAAACCACCATTACACCTTGTGTGTGGCCCCAATAGCATCCTTACTGTTGGTTTAAATCGGTTCAAATCAGAAATCGGTACTAGTATTTAAATATTTTACTAAACGAAGCGTGAATTCAGCTTATTGTTTACCAAAACGAACCCTGCTGCCACCCAATCTTGTTATCCAAAATCCCAGTGATTTCTCGTGGAAGTGCGGCGGTGGTCTCGGCTTCCAATAAAACGTCCAAATAAACGTTAACGCATTCCTACCCTTTCCTTATTTGACCTGTATTCGGGCGAGGCCAGCGCCGGTATTGCCTTAGTTTGGGATCACCAGTTTTACACATTGACCATGTTTGCATCATCTGTTGATCTTCTGAGTTATAACAGCTGAACTAGCAGTAACGGAATAACAACTTCGGGCGGTTAATCATGCTCATTATCCTGCTCATGCTCATAAAAACGGATAAATTCTTTGAATAGGATAAGACAACTGCAACTTCTCGCTCTGACTAGCTTGCTGTTCTGCTTCTCACACGCTGAATCAAACTGTAAGATATGATCAACATATATTCTCAATAATACGAAACTACAGTACCCTAAAACGGGGAAAGCGGGGTAACGGGGTGGTTTGACCCATGCCATGAATAGTTCAAATAAATATTTTTCGTTGATACTCTTTCTAACTATCAACTGTGTTTCTTAATCTAGTATTATTTGGCTTCTGAAAGCTATAGCATAGGTTTGAATATTCAGTTTTTTGATTAACCAAGAACTGAACATTTTATTGAGCATAGCTTCTTCAACTTTCAGCTAGCGGCGAAAAAAATCAATCATTGCTTATCTAATAGCTAACATTACAGATTTAGAGATATTTTCCTAGTAGCATATTTGTTTCAAACCAGTAAAGGTGACTGCTCTGTGACTCAATTAAGTCACAATAGAGTTGAAACCAGTTTTGACTGTTGTGTGCTGCTTGGAGTTTTTAGATACTTTAGGCTACATAGGTTGGGTTCTTGGTTAAAGGAAAAATATTGTTATAAAATTGTTACTCGTTACTATTTAAAAACTATTACATAGTTATAACTATTTTCTCATGGATGTCAATTTTTTACGCTTTTTTGCTACAACTTGTTACAAAATCGAGGCAACTTCGCATAGTTTGGCTTTTTCATTTAGGCAAAGGAGCAATCTGACAAACATCCCAAGCAACACAAAATCGTCATATTTGGTTACAGTGACTTGATTGTGACTTAATTAAGTAGTATTGTAGTAACATCAACTGTATTGCAACAAGGTTCCTTGCAACCTTCTAGAGATTAAAAATTAAATAATAATATATTGAAACAAATAATAAAATTCTAAAATAAAATCAACCCCCTCCCCCCCCCCACTTTCTACACCTATGCGACCCGGTCTTGTCTTTGAAAAATAATAATAAATCCTCATTTAACTTCACCCGGAATGCAAAAGAGCTGGATCCAGCCATGTACTTTTACGTAATGAATATATAAATTTTATGTAAACGTTTAAAACGAAAAGTTAAGCAGTTATTGTGATCTAAATTTATTCAGAAAAAAAATAATAGCGACACATATATGTTCGTGCATCATGTTTGTCAGTACAAACTTGCAGGCCAAAAGCAGATTCATAGCTAGCGATAGTTAAAAATAAACCAAACCACCGAGCAGCCTATGATACGGTTGATGATGGATTACCGGTCTCTTAAGACCAGTACGATTCAAGCTGAGTGTGTGTGATGTGTTATCGCTCTAAGCTTGCAGCACGTTTCTTCTCTTTTCCTCCGCAGTCTTTCTCATGTAACCCCATTATTATTTTTAGCCATTTCCCCCAACTGTGAACTTTGACGAATTTCATAACGCATAAAGGTATCACCAATTCAATAAAAATGCGAACATGGAGCACAGCACGCTTTTGGTTTATACAACTTGGACCAAATCCACAAACAGTCGTTTTTAAGCTTTCGAACTAACCATTCGCGTTGGAGAAAATCTGTCTTTAGGACATCGTTCAAAATGCTCGTTTTCTTCGTGTTTATAACCGTCTTTTTGCTGTTCTTCGCGATCCGAGATCATTTCAGAAGAGGCCAAGCATTTGCTAGAGATCTGCCGGAAGTTGCGCCGATAAAATCATTCCTAGGCCTGCACTACATGATGCTGAATCTGAACGATGAGGATCGATTTGAGCTGGTGAACCAGACCTTCCTGCAACATGATCGCCTGTTTCGGATGACGACGGGTCCTTTGCTGATGCTAGGCGTAAGCCATCCGGATCTGGTGCAAAAAGTGGTGTCAAATTGTTTGGAGAAACCATACTTCTACGAGTTTATGAAGTTTGATAAGGGCATTCTGTTTGCAAAATGTAATTATTTTTTCCGAAATGTGTTTCGTTATCGTTGACTAAAATGAGAATATTTTCAGTGAAATTGTGGAAAAGTCAACGCAAGGCGTTGAATCCAACGTTCAATCATCGAGTACTGATTGGCTTTTTGCCCATTTTCGAAAAATGTTGTCTAAAGCTAGTGAGTGAATTGGGTAAATGCAAAGACGGTGAGACAATCAACATGTTCAAATACACGTCGAGATGTACACTGGAAATGGTTTGCGGAACCACCCTCGGTAGTGATGTGTTGGAAAGGGACGGAAAGGATGAGTTCTTAAAATCACTGGAAGAGTAAGCTTGGGATGTGTTTTGACCGATCATTTTAGAGCTGATGATTTAAATACGATTTTAGATTATTAGAATGCCTTGCAAGACGCATGCTGAGTATTTATATGTACTCGGATCTGATCTACATGTTGACTCCATATTATTGGAGGGAACGAAGAGCTCGTAAGCAGATGAAGATGTTCACTCACAAGGTAAATTTCGTCCAAGGAAAGTAGCTGACAGCTTCAAATTCAATAATATCTTCAATTTCCATCAGATTCTCCAAGAAAAGAAACAAACCAAATGCCGTTTGGCCCAAGCACCAACCTCAGGTTCTGATCCTGAGGAGGATTATTTCAAAAAACCTCAAATCTTTATTGAACAACTTCTCACAACATCTCACAGCAGCCGGTTGTTCACTGATGAGGAAATCTTCCATAACGTTGTTGTGATCATGGGTGCGGTAAGTTCTCTGGAACTGTAATCCTTTTTCCTTCATTTACTAATCCATTGTTCAAAGGGCAACGACACTTCCGGATTGGCAACGGCCTATGCGTGCCTTTTTCTGGCCATGTACCCACATCTGCAGGAGAAAGTGTATGAGGAAATCATGGAATTTTGTCCGAACGAAGACGTATCAGTCAACGATGAATCACTCAAACGACTCGAATACACGGAAATGTTCCTGAAGGAAGTTCTGAGGCACTGCCCGGTAGCATCCAACATTGCCCGAAAGTGCATCAAAGACATCGAATTAGATGGCGTTCGCATTCCGGCCGGAAACCTGTTCATTGTTGCCTTGTGGGCCATGCATCGCAGGAAAGACATTTGGGGACCTAATGCGGAATTGTTCGACCCGGATAACTTTCTTCCGGAAAATTGTCGGAATCGGAAACCAAATGCCTATATGCCGTTTAGTGCGGGTGCGAGAAATTGTATTGGTGAGTATTCTTGGAGACGAGCTGTGATTTGTTATGTTTAAATGTCTTTGTGTTTAAGGTGAACGATACGCAATGATCAGCATCAAAGTTATGCTGGTTTACATTCTACGACGATACAAATTACACACTAAATTGAAACACGAGGAAATGAGATACAAGTTTGGAATAACCTTGAAATTATCGACGGATCATTCGGTTGGTCTGGAAAGGCGAAAAGTAGCTTAGCTCTAATGGTTACCATATTTTAGTTTATTTATTGAGTTTTTGTATGATTTTTTTTTATAAATATAGCTGTACTATGATATTTTTTCATCAATTCAAAGTGAACAATTAGTCATTTTTAATCCTTAATAATCCTTAAATGTTTAAGCAGTTGTCACAGTTGGCCTCTGTTTCAAAACCTAATGGCAGTTACCAAAGAACATTGACTCTCCTGCATTTTAGTGACAACTGGCCAAAAGAGCCAAATCATACCGCACGCTTCTCAGTTCGACAATGTTTTTTTCATTAGGGCATAACTGACAAACGTAAACAATGGCTTTCTCCGCGGACCTCTCGTCTTTGAAAACTCCCCTAATCAATCCACTGCGCTGGTTTCGAAGAGGAAGAGTTCATCTACCCGATCAGGGTTGGAGGCTTACATGAGTAGCTTTTTCTGCCACGAGAAATTTACGGAAAGAGCCATTGTTTACGTTTGTCGAGCTAAGCCCTAATGAAAAAGTGTTATGGGGTTCTTTTTCTGCTTTCGATTGAGACGGTTGATAGTTTTGTTTATTAGCACGTCAGCCCCAAAACCAGCGTCTGATCATAACATATACCAGTATCCGATTGCTTATGCTCTAGTGCATTAGAAAATTGTTGGAGAAATATGATCCTCTTGAAAACACGATCATGGGTCGAGTCGAATAACTTGCTATCAAATGCACAGTTTGGGTTCCGTAAGAGCAAAGGAACAAATGATTGTCTAACACTGCTTTCCTCAGATCTTCAACTTCCCTTTGCGCACAAGGAGCAACTGGCTTCAGTATTCTTGGGCATTAAGGGGGCTTTTGATTCAGTTTCCATTGAAATCCTGTCAGAAAATTTGCAGAGATGTGGACTTACCGTAATTTTAAAATAATTTTTTATACAATTTGTTGTCAAAAAAGCAACCCCCCCCCCCCCCCCCCCAACTCCCACCCCCACCCCAACCCTACCTCTCTTCTCCCCACTGCTTTTTTACTCGAAGCGGTACCCACATAGGCGTAGCCAGGATTTCAAATAGGGGGGGGGCGAGTTTTTTTTTTAGAGAGAGAGAGAGCGAGAGAGAGAGAGAGAGAGAGAGAGAGAGAGAGAGAGAGAGAGAGAGAGAGAGAGAGAGAGATTACATCGTCTCCAACCAGTGGTTGCACATACTGAACAATTAACATTAACGGACACTTAACGGACAATACAACGCCCGGTGGACCAGTAGAGTAGGGCCATTTTCATGTTCCGACAGATGGAGCGGGAATGGAGCCCCATTTATGTGACATTACGCCTGAATGCGGGTGGATTATCTTCTCTACTCTCACCCAAAGTATTTGACAATACCCGTCCGATTCTTGCAACAAGATTAAACAATTCTAGGCTTGTTCTGGAATAAAAAAAAACGATTTTAAAAACTTTCGATTTTTCCCATGTTTTTAAATCAAACCACATTGAATGCCAAACATTTAACGGGTCATGTTGGATTTTTGTATAGAATAACCACCGAATTTGTTTGCAGTTTGTACTGAAAATGTACTTTTCATCCGCGACCCTCTCACCCAAAGCAACACAGAAGAAACACCGTTTTTTACTCACCATGCCCACCCTTTTAAAAAAGTTTATTTTTTTTAATGGTTGTTCAAATAAAAAGTGATTAGCTTTTAACAAACATACATTTTGAGTTTTGGTGGTTTATAGCTCATGGTTTGTGTCCCCTTTGCTCACCTTTAATATAATTATTTTATCTGATATTTTCTAAACAGGAACATCAAACATAAACTTTTAAAACAACGTAATTCACAAATGTAAGCAAGCTGTGTTTTTTGTGCTGAATTGTTGCTACTTGCATTCGTAACACACGAGTAGTTAGTAAATAATTTAAGAAATTTTATTCATCAATGACGAAAAAGAAATTCATATGATCCAACTGAAACACGTTCTGTCGAAACATGGTATATGTAGCAATCATGTGTATATGAGTAGTATGAAACCAAAACGGTGTATCATTGAATTACATTAAAATTGTTGTTCAAATTGGAGAAATACAACCATTTTGCATATTTTTCTATTCGTGGTTATTTCAGCTGCATGAAAAAACATTCGTTTTGTTTTGTTTGCTTGTTTTTTTTAATTACATGCTGGAAAATATTATACTTACTTTTGAAAAACTTTCGAATGTCCATTTATGGTTCTTCTGGATAAAATGAATCAAATAACTGCTTCAGACTGCTTATAATTAAAAAAAAAAACCGTATGTATTTTACCCGATGATTCGTTTTGTTATGAAGGTTCTTCTGTTTATAAACACGATCTGCCAAACTTGGAAGACATCTGCATGGAGTTATCTCAAATTATAATAATCCGTCCAATCTATCACAAAACGTTGCGATTGGTTGAGCGGACTGGAGATACTGAAATCCATTTGTATAAGGCCAAGTCTCTCCCGGTTGGTATTAAACCGATGAGCATGGATATCAATAGAAACATAAAGTTACCAGAAGGCACAACATGCATCTACGGACTCTTATTTTTACGAAATCCCTAAATTTCAATTTTTAATGGATTAGCATAGATTGTTCATTAGACACTTCAACTTGATTGATACAGTTATTAGTTACAGCAGTGCAATAGATTGTAGAATACAGTAGTAAAAATTGTAAGTTACGAAAAAAGAGTTTGGTTCGAGCATCGGCTGTGAAAGGTTGTGTCGATGCTTTATTACGCACTATTATCCTATCGAGCATGGCGCGTTTCGTGTTGTTTCGGTTATCTATAATTCGGTGTAACGAGTGATCGAGTGAGCACAGTAAGAGAACAACAAAGCGTCTCTCAAGCGTTCATAAAATTATCCTTGTTTTCCTAACGGAAAACCTCCATCACACTTTGTGAGTGGCTCCAATAGCATCCTTATTATTGGTTTAACTCAGATCAAATCGGATTTCCAACATTATAAAAAATCACCTTGTTTTTCCGATGAAAAAACACCATAACACTTTGTGTGTGGCCCCAATAGCATCCTTACTGTTGTAATCGGTTCGAATCAGAAATCGGTACTAGTATTTAAATATTTTACTAAACGAAGCGTGAATTCAGCTTATTGTTTACCAAAACGAACCCTGCTGCCACCCAATCTTGTCATCCAAAATCCCAGTGATTTCTCGTGGAAGTGCGGCGGTGGTCTCGGCTTCCAATAAAACGTCCAAATAAACGTTAACGCATTCCTACCCTTTCCTTATTTGAGCTGCATTCGGGCGAGGCCAGCGCCGGTATTGCCTTAGTTTGGGATCACCAGTTTTACACATTGAGCATGTTTGCATCATCTGTTGATCTTCTGAGTAATAACAGCTGAACTGGCAGTAACGGAATAACAACTTCGGGCGGTCAATCATGCTCATTATCCTGCTCATGCTCATAAAAACGGATAAATTATTTGAATAGGATAAGACAACTGCAACTTCTCGCCCTGACTAGCTTGCTGTTCTGCTTCTCACACGCTGAATCAAACTGTAAGATATGATCAACATTTATTCTCAATAATACGAAACTACAGTACCCTAAAACGGGGAAAGCGGGGTAACGGGGTGGTTTGACCCATGCCATGAATAGTTCAAATAAATATTTTTCGTTGATACTTTTTCTAACTATCAACTGTGTTTCTTAATCTAGTATTATTTGGCTTCTGAAAGCTATAGCATAGGTTTGAATATTCAGTTTTTTGATTAACCAAGAACTGAACATTTTATTGAGCAGCTTCTTCAACTTTCAGCTAGCAGGGAAAAAAATCAATCATTGCTTATCTAATAGCTTACATTACAGATTAGGAGATATTTCCCTAGTAGCACATTTGTTTCAACCCAGTAAAGGTGACTGCTCTGTGACTCAATTAAGTCACAATAGAGCTGCTGAAACCAGTTTTGACTGTTGTGTGCTGCTTGGGGTTTTTAGATACTTTAGGCTACATAGGTTGGGTTTTAGGTTAAAGGAAAAATATTGTAATAAAATTGTTACTCGTTACTATTTAAAAACTATTATATAATTACAACTTTTTTCTCATGGATGTCAATTTTTTACGCTTTTTTGCTACAACTTGTTACAAAATCGAGGCAACTTCGCGTAGTTTGGCTTTTTTATTTAGGCAAAGGAGCAATCTGACGAACATCCCAAGCAACACAAAATCGTCATATTTGGATACAGTGACTTGATTGTGACTTAATTGAGTAGTATTGGAGTAACATCAACTGTATTGCAACAAGTTACCTTGCAACCTTCTAGAGATAAAAAATAAATAATAATATATTGAAACAAATAATAAAATTCTAAAAATAAAATCAAAACTTAGGGGGGGGGGGCAACGGCCCCCCCCCCCTCCCCCCCTGGCTACGCCTATGGTACCCAGCCCAATTGCAGCTTAATCTTTTGGGCAAAAACATTATCCAATCGTTATCCTTCAAATACCTTGGGGTCTGGTTTGATTCAAAGTGCACTTGGAATGCCCACATTACGTATTTGAAGCAAAAATGCCAAAAAAGGATCAACTTTCTTCGTTCAATTTGTGGCACATCCTGGGGTGCTCATCCGGGAGACCTCATTACCCTTTATAAAACAACCATTCTCTCTGTTCTTGAGTATGGCTCTTTTTGCTTTCTCTCGGCAAGAAAAAGTCACCTTCTAAATTGGAACGAATTCAATATCGTTGTCTGCGTATTGCTCTTGGCTGTATGCACTCAACGCATAACATGAGTCTCGAAGTTCTGGCAGGAGTAAAACCCCTCCAGAATCGGTTCTGGGAACTCTCGCTCAGAATATTAATCAAATGTGGAGTGAAAAACGCATTTGTAATAGAAAATTTTGATGAAATGTTAGCGCTGAACACACAATCTCGATTTATGAGAATTTACCACCACTACATATCGTCGGATATGTGTCTTCCGTGCTATACTACAGACCGTGCTCACTTCACCTTTAGCAGCTCCTCAATCCATTATGATCTTTCCATGAAACAAGCATCTCATGGGATTCCGGATCAACCTCGTTCTATTATTATCCCGCGTATTTTTGCTGAAAAGTACCAACACGTCAATTCTGAAAAAAGGTTTTTCACTGATGGGTCTCGCCTCAATGGATCCACTGGCTTCGGTGTCTTCAGTGAAAACTCTAGCGCCTTCCACAAACTTCAGGAACCTTGTTCTGTTTATGTTGCCGAGCTGGCAGCAATCAACTTCGCATTGGGGATGATTTCCAACATGCCCGTAGACCATTACTTCATCTTCTCGGACAGCCTCAGTTCGATTGAGGCTCTTAGGTCGATGAAACCTAGTAAACACCCATCTTATTTCCTTTCAAAACTAAGGGAACAGATGAGTGTGCTGGTCGAAAGATCACCTTTGTATGGGTCCCTTCACATTGCACATTGTTTAAGGACCTGCACGTTAGTCGTGATTTCATCCGTTTGATGAGTAGACTTATGTCCAACCACTACCAGTTAGATGCACACCTCTATCGCATCAACCTCGTGGACAGCAATCTTTGCCGGTGTGGAAACGGTTATGATGACATCGATCACGCAGTCTGGCAATGCACGGATAATGACGCCGCAAGAACACGACTTTTGAATACCCTAGAGGTCCAAGAAAGACAACCCTATGTTCCTATGAGAGATGTGTTGGGATCTCGCGATCTGTGTTATATGCAATCGATTTATATGTTTCTTCAAATGTCTAGTATAAGAGTTTAATCTGCTTGTGTTTTTTTTTTTTCTTTATTTATTAGTTTGTGTTTGTTTTGTTCCGACATCTGAGGGATCTCATCGTCGCCCAATGGTAACCACAACCGGCCGAACACCAAAAGGGAGCCTTGACCATTCCGCACATCGTTAAAGTGCTGGCGACAACTATTCTATGAGACCACAGCATCCCATTTCCATGTTCCTCTGTCCAATCCATCCCCAAAAATTGTCACCCCTTTTAACCTCGGGTAAACCGCGAGTAAACGGCCCAAGTCATACTAACGCTAGTATTAAGTCATTCATTATATCATAAAACAATGAATTATCGGCTCCGTAAAGCTAACGCAATTGAGCCTGCCAAATAAATGAACTAGATAAAAAAAAAGCACGTCAGCCTTCTTCTCTACGGCATTGTAATCAATTTGCATTGTTCTTGTTTCATCAGCCCGGTCGCTGCTGTGTAACGGCCGGTGACGGCCGAGTTATGCTACGAATTCAGTGTTTGAGTGCTGTATGCGACCACTCACATTAACCGGGCTGGAAATCAATATTTCTTGGCAACGATGTTTTTGACGGCTCGGTCTCAGCACGGCTGGCAGCATGTGCTTTGATTAATATGTAGTTGTGAGTGCATCTCACAAAAAGCTCGAATCGTGTTTTGTGAAAAAGTAGAACACTAGTTTGGTGTTCCAAGCTAATTTGATTTGCGTTATAAATTTGTCTTTACAAAAATGATTCGTATGTACAGCGCAAATTGTCATTGCCGGGAACCAAGATTCGACCAATTTCACTCATGTTTCTAAAAGACTTGATCAATGCCTCCTACATGAAAGGCTAGTTATTTATTTTTGTTTAACTTTTTCTAGGCTAAATGGCCCAAGAGTGTAGGAATGGCCTATTTTATATATTTAAAATCAAATAAACTTACTCTCAGAATATCAACAATCACACTAGTTAAATTTGCTTTCTAATTTCCGGGCAAAATGTTCATTTTATTGAATTTACTTTTTAGATTGAAAAGCTCCTCCATGAATAGGAAGAGGTGTTCCTATAGTTGCGGCGGTATTTCATTATTCTTGTTGCTATAGTACGGCTGTTTAATGTAAATAACCATATTTTCTGCCACTGGCAATTAGCGAACACCTTTCAAAAAGAAATACTGTAACTGATAGACAGCAACACAAGGGTTTACGATGCAAAATGCGCTCAATATTTTGATATACTACCAGAACTGTAGGTACAAACACAACACAATATTTAGGAAATATTTCTACTTTAACTTAATTAACGATTTAAATGCATTATGTCATTACTTAAATTGATAAGTTAACGATTTTTGCCTGAAATATTAACTATTTTTTGTACATTTGATTTCAAGTCTAAACATTCGTAGTTCGGGATACCTCAATAGTACTGTACCAGGAAGGCAGCTTCAAAATTATTTTCAGAATGTTGTTCTGAATCCTTCGAAGCGTCTTTTTCCTCGTAGTGTAACAACTGGACCATAAAAGGCAATACTGTATGTGTATGTATGTAAAGTAGCCACCATCCCATAATATTCATAATAATATATTAGGTGCGCATTATATTAATAATAGTATAACATTTTATGTATTTTTACATATGGCATGAACACACCGCTTTCCAATATGATATTGGTAAGTTAATATTTTGGTTTTGAATTATATCTGATTTCTCCAAATAATTTGCGAGGAGTGGTTTCTTGGCAGCACTGCTAGCCACCGGTTGATTCGATCGAACGCGGCGCGAGTTTAATAAAGAATTTATCAAGTGATTTGAAGATTCGCTTATAAAAAGGTGATAATTCCGTGTCGAGAGCGATCACCAAGGATCCAGAATTCAATGGAAAAAAATAAATAAAAATTCGAAAATCTGTTAAGTGGAAGTTAACATTGAAATCCTCGATGATGATCCGTGTCAAACGCAAGAAGAGCTTGGTTCAGGATTAGAAGTTTCCCGCCAAGCCGTTTCTAAGACAGATTGCATGCGTTGGGAATGATTCAAAAGCAAGGAACTTGGGTTCCTTACGATTTGAAGCCAAGAGATGTTGAGCGTCGTTTTTTCGTCTGTGAACAACTGCTCCAGCGGCAAAAAAGGAAGAGTTTTCTACATCGCATTGTGACGGGTGACGAAAAATGGATTCATTACAGTAACCCAAAACGGAAACATTCATGGAGACTGCCCGGGCATGCTTCAACATCGTCGCCTAGGCCGAATATTCACGCTGCGAAGGTTATGCTGTGTATTTGGTGGGACCAAGTTGGTGTTATTTATTATGAGCTCTTGAAACCAAACGAAACCATTACCGGGGAACGGTATCGAACTCAATTGATGCGATTGAGCCGAGCACTGCACGAAAAATGGCCACAATACGAGCACAGACACGAAAAAGTGATTCTTCAGCATGACAACGCTCGACCTCACGTTGCGAAACCCGTGAAAACCTACTTGGAAAAGCTTAAATGGGAAGTCCTACCCCACCCGCCATATTCTCCTGATATTGCACCGTCCGATTATTACTTGTTCCGTTCGATGGCACATGGTCTCACTGGTCAGCAATTCCACTCATATGATGACATCTCAAAATGGCTTGATTCTTGGATAACATCAAAAGACGAACAGTTCTATCGAAATGGTATTCACGTTCTACCAGAAAGACGGGAAAAAGTCGTAGCTAGTGATGGGCAATACTTTGAATAATCCGTTTGTAACCTTTGTTTTCAAAATAAAGTTCCTTTTTCACCAAAAAACAGCGAGAACTTAGTTGCGCAGCTAATAATATTTATATTAATAATAGTATAATATTTTATGTATTTTTACATATGGCATGAATACATTTAATATGATATTGGTAAGTTAATTTTTGGTGAATTATAACTATTATAATGCGAGGAGTTCTTGGCAGCACTGCTAGCCACCGGTTGATCGATCGAACGCGGCGCGAGTTTAATAAAGAATTTATCAAGTAATTTGAAGATTTTATATAAAGGTTATAATTCCGTAACGAGAGCGATCACCAAGGATCCAGAATTCAATGGAGTGAGTCAAATAAGTGGATAGGTTCAAGAGTTATAGTCCAATTTGTAAATGTCTTAAGAGGAAGATCCAGCATGGCCGCCGCCTTGGTGTGTGTGTGTTTTTTTTTTTCATATACGTGGCGGCCGGAAGAAAATGAAAAAATAAATAAAAATAAAATGTGTTAAGTGGAAATTAAAATTGAAATCCTGGGATGGTCGGCAAAGGCCGATGATATTACAAGTGCTATTCTTCTACAGACAGACGGCGGCTGGAAGGGGTGAGGGAAAAAGAATAGTGTATGGAAGGGGGGAAGGAAGTGCGAGTTGGTGTGGGTAGGTACGGAGAAAAGTAGTGATGAATCAGTGAATCAGAACGACGTAGAGAAATAAATCGTGAAAAATATCTGTCCAGATGGTGAAATGCGGACGACAATAGTTGGGAAAACTAACATATACTGATTCCAGGAAACACAGGCATCCGGTGAGCACGTTCCTTTTTACAAAATATTGAATTAAATTTATTGAGTATTGCGCGATGAGCCGACACGCGGGCTGTGCGGTGGAAGCGATAAGAGGGGATTTGCTTTCGATGGCGCGGTTGTCCCTTGCTAGCCAAGGAATGACCGCGTTAGTGACAGCAAATGTATTATTTAACGCGTCAGGCATAATTGATCTGCACATCAGATTGAACACCAATTTGGCAATTTGATAATTGATTATAAATAAAATCCCTTAATTATAGCAACACTGTATAACAGCAAATCATACACATACACATGAAAAATAAATAATTAGGAAAAAAAACAGAACATCAAAAAGTGCTGCTTTCGCCAAGCGAACCTTGAACGGACGGACGGACAATGTTTTGGTTTTCCATCTCTTTCCTATGCATCTATGACGTGTGTGGATATCGTCCGTCTACAGTCTACTCTAGAATGATTGCTTGGTCAATGAGAGCACACACACAATCAAATGTATGCGAATTTATGTTTGGTAACAACGTCGGTACGTATTAAGAGCGGAGAATCAATGATAAACTTTCGCTATTGCAGAGGTGTGGAGAGGATGGATGATGGTAGAGTGTATGCGAGTAACAATTACCCGTGCGTTGAAAGAATGATACCGCCGTGTTGGGTGGCACTGGGCCGCGGGACTGACATTGGAGCAATGATTTCGCGGGTTGAACAGAATTCAATTAACTTGTCGAAGGTGAAGTATAGTATAACTGTGCATATTCAGTACACGAGGTGTAGTCCCAAGCTGCTTTAAATCTGTGAGATCGTGGTCCAGTGTCGCCTTCTTTGGATCTTTGGACCATTATCACCCCGGACGACGGTGGTAAGTAAATACACTAACACAATAGAAAGGACAGGGAGAGCACAGTCAACACAGTTTTGGGTTGGATTGGCGCGCCTCCGGCTGGGGCTGGGCGGCATAGGTGTGTGTGTGTGTGTGTGTGTGTGTGTGTGTGTGTGTGTGTGTGTGTGTGTGTGTGTGTGTGTGTGTGTGTGTGTGTGTGTGTGTGTGTGTGTGTGTGTGTGTGTGTGTGTGTGTGTGTGTGTGTGTGTGTATGTGTGTGTGTGTGTGTGTGTGTGTGTGTGTGTGTGTGTGTGTGTGTGTGTGTGTGTGTGTGTGTGTGTGTGTGTGTGTGTGTGTGTGTTAGTGACGTGGATTCAGTAGGTAAGAGGGGGTGGCTCAACTTTCCTTAGCGTAGATCTATTTAGACGGGCAGGAAAACGATGGTTTGCTATATCAGTCTATGATGTTGATCTACGGGTTGGAATGGAAATGCGATCAGGGGATACCCATTAGATTGCCGATGGAGTAATATGTTTTACAAGACATGCTACACGGGGTTGAGTGATTCCAGTTTTGGTTGAGGGCTTATGGATAGGGCGTAGGAAGGTGTGAATGACGTTTGTCCTGAAGTTGAATGTTTGAATGAGGATGAAGAGCAAGGATAGGACTAGTACAAGAAAGAGATAGAGTTCGAGATAGATGAATGGGTGATATTCAATGCGATATAGATGGGTGTGAATGAAACGGATAGTTACGAATAGCGACACAAAATAGATGAGACGGAATCTAGCCTAAAGAATGAAAGAATGAATGAAGGTATGCATGTAGAACTTCCCTTGAGCGGACCTTAGACGAACGAGAGTATGGGCAGTGTTGCCACATTATTTCCAATTTCCATCTTAGTTTATAACAATTTTCATCTTTCTAAGCCAAGATAAGCGAGTTTATTATTCTTATTGATTCTGTTTCCTGCAACCAAGTGCCAATATCTAGAACTAGATTTTAGAGAAAAATACCTCAACCGTGCCAAAGTGAATTTTGATTCGGTGTACAGGCCTAGATTGTAAATTAATCGGTGCAAGAAGAGTAAAAACAGATATCATGTTACTACCGAAAGGTTTCCGACACGTCGTCGACGGCCGGGTTGATGTGGACGAGTGCCGACGGCAGCAGCTGCGGGTCCAGCAGGACTTGGTCATCTAGGACATTGAGGAGAGCTGGTTTGCAAAGCAACAAATAATTTATTTCTACCATATTTTGAAGAAAATATCTAAATTCCTGTTTTATTTTATTTTGTCTATTTTGTTTTGTTTTGTTTTTCGTTATGCTAGTCTATTTTCAGTCGCATTGGAGCGGTCTATTGCTTTTGGCGGATAGTGTAGGTATGTACTTTCAGCGTATCGTTAACCAAAACGAACCCTGCTGCTAACCTTTCCCCAACTATCCAACATCCCAGTGATTTCTCGTGGAAGTGCAGAGGATTTCTCGGCTTCCTTCAAAGCGAGTATCACGTCAACACGTTCCTTCCCATTCCCTACTTGACCAGCATTTTGGCACGGCCGGCGCCGGTATTGCTTTATAATGGGTCACCAGTTTTTACACATTGAAGATGTATGTTAGTCCCAAACATCATCTGTTGGTTCTTTGTGCAAATACAGCTGATCTGGCAATAACGGAATTGCATCCGTGGGCAATCATGCTCATGCTCATGCTCATGCTCATAACTATTATAATGCATTATTATTATGAATTATAATTATTATAATTAATGATAATTATCAGTCCAAGATATTTCAACTGAATTGACCATGACATGTTTACTTATTTATTTATTTATTTATTTACTAGTCTTCGACAATATCGTACAGACAGATGCTATAAACTAATTTTACTCGTATATATTGACTTAGACATATTAAAATTAAATTGGTCATATACTTCGTTAAAAAGACAACAACAGACATCAAGCGGATTGTTCTGTCCAAAGTGAGTACGGTGAACAGGAATACGGATAAAATCAGCCCTTATCGACCAATGTGTTAATTCAGATTAGGGTTCGGTGGTAGATCTGATGCACCGTAACGCACCTCGAAGAGGTGATCTACCAGCGTTACGGGTTAGAGGCTTAAACGAGTTTGAGGGTTCTTGCTTTCTTTTTTCGACAACTTGTTTTCCTACTCCCTTGAGGGCTTCAAATGGTGAGTTGACAACTTCAAATGAGGGTGCGACCGACCTCTGGTCCTCACAAGTTCCTACCTCACGCCTCCAAGAGTCATATGATCACAAAAGACTGCCAGCTGAAACATGGAGACGCTGGTTGGTGTAGCCTGGGCAATGTTGTCATTTTGACAATAGCGAAGTGAGATTTCAGCCCGGTTTGGGATCATCTTTGGGTTCCAAACCATTTACCTTATGAGCATGGAGCAACATTATTAACATTAAAGGCTTTGTTTTTAATTATTTCAGCATAACGTTTACATTAGATGTCTTTGGACTAATGGATGTCAGATACGTTGTGTACATTAATATATTATGTTCTCTTATTAATATTATTATTACTATTCTGGATACAAATATTAATCTTACTAGATATTAACGGTTAATAAGTACTAAAGAAGAAGGCTATTGGTGAGAGGATGGTGAGCTTAGTTACAGATATTCATTATTTTATCGTTAACTCATATTAATATTTTATTACGTCATTATATTATTTTATGTTGAGATATGAAATGAAAGTATATTATTAAATTTAAATTAATTTTAATACTTAAAATCATTGTAGTACCCACGAGATCCACTACAAATGATTGTTGCGAAGCAAGGAAACGGAACAGCATAGATATATTATTTCAGGTCATCCATGGAATTACCAAGCTTTGTAAAAAAAAATTTAAATTCAATTTTTTTTCTTATGGCTATGATATATTGTCTAAATTTTCAGGTTGATATTGGTTACGCAAGTTATTCTACAATTGCAGCAGGACAACAATCTACAGACATGTAAATGAAAATTGAATTGGTATCAGTTCATTTTATAATATCCCTTCACTGTATTATGTAAAGGGTGTCCACGATGAAATTGCCACACTATGAAATTGCTCTAACTTTTTAACCGTTGGGTAGAATTTAATGAAAATTTGGGTGGATTTAGTTCATAGTGCATTATTTACATCCTGCAAGTTTTAAAGTCCTGTAATCCTCGCGGAAATGGAGTCGAAAGAACAGCTCGTGCGTGATAAAATCTTGCGCATTCATCACGAGAACAAGGATCTCTCGCATCGTTCCATCGCTAAAACGTTGGGAATCGCGAATTCCACGGTGTCGCGAGTGATTAAGCGGTTCGAGGAACGGTTGACCACCGATCGGAAGCCCAGAAGTGAAGGAAAAAGTATTCCGTACAACACCAAAAATCACAACCGTGGCTAAGAAGCTGCACCTAAGCCGAAGTTTTGTCCAGAAGGCCAAAACTAAGGCTGGGCTTCGCACGTTCAAGGTACAAAAGGCCCCTAATCGCGACGAGAAGCAGAACAAGTCCGCCAAAACCCGTGCCAGGAAGTTGTACCTCAACATGCTGACGAAAGTTGAATGCTGCATCATGGACGACGAAACATATGTGAAGGCCGACTTCAAACAGATCCCCGGCAACCTGTTTTTCACGGCCAAGGATAAGTTCAGCGTTCCGGAGCATGTCCGCACTCAGAAGATGTCCAAATTTGCGAAGAAATTCCTGGTTTGGCAAGCCATCTGCACGTGCGGGAAGCGGAGTGCACCTTTCGTGACCCAGGACACGATGAACGGACAGGTGTACATAAAAGAGTGCCTCCAGAAGCGGCTGCTTCCTCTCCTGAAGGCCCACAACGTCCCAACAATCTTCTGGCCGGATTTGGCCTCATGCCACTACTCCAAGGACGTGCTGAAGTGGTATGCGGACAATAAGGTCAATTTCGTGCCGAAAATGTTCAACCCTCCCAACACTCCGGAGCTCCGCCCCATCGAGAAGTACTGGGCGGTTATGAAGCAGCACCTTCTTAAACGACCTAAGGTAGTGAAGACAGTCGAGGAACTGAAGAAAGTATGGGTTTACATGCAAAAAACGGTTGATTCACAGGTTGTGCAGAATCTTATGGTCGGGGTTAAGGCCAATGTGCGGGCATTTGCGTATGGACTGTAAATAAAATACGAGTAAAATGGTAAAATGAAGTTTAATAGTTATTTTTCAATCCCTGAAAATTTGATGGCAATCGGATGAAAACTAGAATTTTGCGAATCAATTTTGTGTGTGGCAATTTCATCGTGGACACCCTTTATATCAATTTGTATGACATTGTATATTGACTTTATTTTTGATCATTACTTTTGTTTTCGTGATTTATATATTAGCATAGACATAATTTTATTATTTTCACTTCATAGGTATAGATTGTTTTGTCTTGTATCACAGAGAACAGACGTTCATTTTCCGTCTGCTACTTGAGTAAAAATTTAAACCGATATTTCAAATGTATGTCGTTATGCTCCTGGTAGGCGGCACTGCAGTTGTGCGATAACTGTCATGTAAATATTTATCAATAAAAGGCTAGCATATAACCTGAAAAGTTTTGTTTGTTTTTCTCTTCACTGGCATCTTATACCGGCTATCTCATATTAACTTTTACACACATTTTTCAAGAAAAGGTATATTGACATCAATGTCTCTTCTCTGTGCTTATATGTCCAATGATCATTTTAATCTTTCCTTCTTCCTCTTATGATTTAGAAGTATCTAGTGCCTTGAATACAATAAGCTGCAACTGAATCAGCAGCAGAAATAAGTACCTAAAGTCCGTTTAGGCTTCCTTGTTCGTTTATTATTTCTCTTTACAGGCTCGGCTGTTGTAGCTACTAATTTTATTAATTTTAACATCTATTGACCATCATTTTAATATTAACTGTTAACAGAGTACGTCGGATATTATTATGTTAAAATATCCTAATACATGTTATTACTCCATAGAACCAGCAGAAAGGAAATCACTATTTTAGAAATTTCTACATGCAAGGTGTACAATTCTAAAACATTATCCAGCCCAGGCTACCAATTTTGCTGTATAAAATTACTTACACGCTTTAAATACTGATTTCCTTATTATATTCATGAACCTTATTATAATTATATTGCACGAACCTTATTATAATTCATTGATTTAAAACATTTCAATACTGGGATGGGAGGGTGCATCAGGGTATCATTGAAGTTGCAATTGGACAATGGAGTGGACAGCCAACCGGAGTCTATATAAGTTTACACTTATTTATTATTTTATTTTCGTCAACAGATAAAAATGTTCATCCCAATGACCCTTTAAAAAATTAAATTACATACGAAAATTAACAAAACTTAACAAAGATATATACGGAAACAACGCTTATTAACATCACGGGATACATTAAAATCAAACACATTATAGCAGCTGTTGAAAACGCGGCACATGCTTTGCACAGGTTCGTGTTTTCCGTAGTTGGTCCTTGAGTGCCGGAACACGAAGAACTGTTGTAAACGGAGATTTCGTCGTCGAGTGTTGATGGTCAAGAGATCCAGTAGAACGGAACAATCAACATTTCCTTGAAGCAGATCACCAATGAAACACGCTTTGGCTACCATACGCCTACCTTCCAACAGTTCCAGGTTGATGAGCTTACACCGACTTTCATAACTTGGCAATCTGCGAGGGTCTTGCCAGCGAAGATGTCGCAAAGCAAAGCGTATAAACCTTCGCTGAACAGCTTCGATCCTCTGGACTGCGTTTTGGTAGAAAGGGGACCAAACAATGGCACAGTAATCCAAGAAAGGGCGAACCAAAGAGCAGTATAATGCCTTCAGACAGTAAACGTCGTTGATGTTTTTTGCGAAGCGGAACATAAATCCTAGCTGCGAAGAGGCCTTGGAAACAATATACGAAATGTGAACCTTGAACGACAGTTTGGAGTCCAGCATTACTCCCAGATCCTTGACCGTTGTTTCTCGTTTCAAGCGCGTACCTCGAAGGATGTAGTCGTGAAGATACATCGCACGTTTTCGGCCGAAGGAGATAGTTGAGCATTTGGATACATTTAAGGACATTCTGTTGATTCGGCACCAGTTATCGAACACTTGCAGTTCCTGCTGAAGAAAGTGGGCGTCTTCCGGACATTTTATAACGTAGTACAGCTTCAGGTCATCCGCGTAGGATAATTTCAGGCATCTGAGGACCAAGTTCACGTCGTTCATATATAGCAGGAAAAGGAATGGGCCGAGGTGGCTACCTTGAGGAACGCCGGATGCTACCGGAAAGCTAGATGAGGCGTAATCGGCAATCTTCACGGACATAGTTCTACCAGTCAGGTATGAACGGAGCCAGTTCAACAACTGATCGTGAACCCCCATATTGCCGTATTTAGAAATGGCAATCTGATGGTTCATTTTATCGAAGGCCGCAGAGAGATCTGTGTAAATGGCGTCTACTTGATGACCGCGTTCCATTTCGCGCATGATGAACGATGTAAATACGGTTAGATTGGTCGCCGTCGAGCGCTTGGGCACAAAACCGTGTTGGTCTGGAGAAATAGTCTGTGAATAGTCATTGACCAGCCTTTGGAGAACAATTAGTTCAAATAGCTTGGATACAGAGCTTAGTGCAGCAATCCCACGGTAGTTGGCGACGGACCGTTTGCATCCCTTCTTGTGTATTGGGAATACAAATGACTCTTTCCAGCATTCAGGAAACTCGCCGGAAGTTACAGACAAATTGAACACCGTAGCTAGGGGCGCAGCAAGCGTGTTTAGGCAACGCTTCAGGACAATTGAAGGAATACCGTCAGGACCGCATCCAGTTGAAGTTTTCATCTGCTTCCCGGCTGAAATCACCATATCATTATGAATAGTGAAAGCAGAGCCAAATACAGACATGCGGGGAACATTGCTAGTAGCCGATTCGAGGCTCTCGGCGTCCAGAATTTCGTCGCAGAAGACACTGCTGAACTGCGTACGGAACAAGTTGGCGATATCCACGATAGTGTCAGCTTCAAGAGTGCCATCAGTCATAGTAGAGGGTAAGCCGATTTCTTTCCGTTGTTCGTTCACAAACCGCCAGAAGCTTTTCGGGTTCGTTTTGAGACGACTCTGCAATTGAAACTGATGGGCGTTGTACAAGCTGTTATTGAGGTATTTGTAATCGTCGTTGGCGCGAGCGTAGTTTGCCCTCGTGGAATCGGTGCGATATCTGCTGTGTTTCCTTAAAGCAGCCCTTTTAACTCGTTTCAAGTGTTTGAGGTCAGAGTTTGACCAGGCAGGTTTGGGAGGCTTACGGTTGATTTTCTTAGGCACGAATTGATCGACGGCGTAAAGCAAAATACAGCACATAGTCGAAGCAGCAAAATTTGCATCCCCGTTTGCAAGAGTCGTGTTCCAGTCCACGTCGGCGAGAAAGTTGTTCATTCCCTCGTAGTCAGCATGGTTGAAGTCATAATAAACATTTTCGAAGTTGTCATGGAAGCTGTACTCAGGATTTAATTCCAGCGTCAGTAGCAGAGGGGAATGGTTTCTGCAGCTTTTGACAAGTGGTGCTGGAGCTTGAATGACAGAACATCTTTGACCCAGTTCTTCAGTAATGTAGCATAGATCCAGCAAACGATTGTTGTTATTCGGAATGCCGTTAACTTGCCGAAGTCTTGCGGTAGAATAAGCATCAAGCAAGGAGAGAGATGCTGGTCTGAATGACGAACATGAAGTATCTGGATAGTCTAGGAGGGAATGTGTCTTTCATTTATGTTTGTTACATTCCACTCCAACAGTTGTAATGAATTTGACGCGCCTTTCTCAAACAAACCATCTAGTGGAAAGCTTAACTGAATTGCGTATTTTGTTATTCGTTTTATCGGATCATATTGCTGGAAGGAGATTCTTTTATTCCCGCAGGTTTCGCGTAAGTGTGTCTGCTTACGGGCCTGCCCAACCCTTTTTGGCCCTTCATACAGCAGTATGTTGAATTTAGAACGGTAACAAAGCATGATCTTTCTGTTAAGTGGAACCGCATGCAGGGCAAGGCCCACGCTAGGATGGTGGCTTCCTACATACATACATACATACAACTTGTTTTCCTACTCCCTTGAACAGTATTGACCAATACACAGAGTCTTTTTTCTTTGTCTGTTCTTTTGTCTTTTGAGTGTTAGCGGGTTTCAGTGCTGTCTTGGTTACTCCTATTCTAACACAAAAACACGGCATCGCTCAATAGTCATAGGCACACAGCTAAATGGACTGCTGGCTGTAGAATGTTCTATAAAATTTAAGAACAACATTGAACAGGTTGATCCAAAAGCCAACTTTTAACAACAGGAATACAAGAATTCCATTAAAAACTGATGTTTTGTCAATAAAACCGGTTTCACTAATCAGCTATACTCACATACTTCACAAATGGATTCAGGGAGGTCCATTCTATAGAACCCAAGCCCAATATTCGAAGGCGGAACCAACGTTTTAGTTGTAGAACAAGAAAATCATATTTCGATGGAAATGTGTTTTTTGGTTTCCAATCTCATTTTGTTAAAAACTGGACAATTCTGAGTCCATATTTGAATTCAGCGAAGAAAAATCTATAAAATTCAACATTTTTACTCGATGCGAGAGAAACACTGCCGACTATTGTAATTACATTAAATAAATAAATTTCATCTCAAGTGGATCGCCAGCATGTCAGACACTTATTTGTGATCTCAAATCATCGTTACCATTTCAAAACATTCAGTTTTGCAAATTCAATTGAACAATTCCTAAAATTCAGCCGCCTGCAACGTGTTCACTCTATCATATCAGTAGCAAACTTTCTGGCGACCGTATAATCACATTCGAAAACAACCGCACCATTCGTTATTTTTTCATAACTGCTGCTACTTATCTGAATTATGTATGATCGTCATGCCATGGCCAACTTAGCTGTTCCACGCAACCTCACGGCATTTTCAAAAACGGAACATCAATCTGAAAACTGTCAACTCCATCAAACATGAACTCGAAACATCTCACGCACTGATCAGTTGAAAATTGACTCGCTCCGAAGGCACATCCAAAGCTGAAGAAAATGTTCCTCTACCTTTTGGCTGCCACCGTTTTCCTAACGTTTATGTGGATCCGTGACAGTTTGCGACGAAAGAATGCCTTCGCAAAAGTGATACCAACGCCTCGATCGGTGAAAACGTTCTTCGGGATGGACACTTCCACCATAGGCGTGACCGACGAGGAACGGTTCGAGATGATGAACGACTGTTTTGCGCGCCATGATCGGTTGTGTGCGTTCTACACGGGTCCTCTGCTGCTTGTGGGCATCAGTCATCCGGATTTGATGCAGAAATTTTTGTCCCATCCGGACTGTTTGGAGAAGCCCTATTTCTACGATTTTGTAAAGTACGACCAGGGAATTTTTTCGGCAAAATGTATAATTTTGTGTTTTTCCCTCTACTACTGAGGTAGGTGATATTGAAAGTGTGATTATGATTCCAGATAAACTGTGGAAGGGTCAGCGGAAGGCTTTGAATCCAACGTTCAACCTACGCATTTTGCATAGTTTCATTCCGATATTTGTGAAGTGCAGTCAGAAATTGGTGCAAGAGCTCGGTGAATGCTCTGATGGAGAGATGATTAACATGTTCCGCTTTACTTCGCGCTGCGCACTCGAGATGGTCTGTGGGACGACACTGGGAAGTGACGTGCTGGAGAGGGAAGGAAAGGATGTGTTCTTGAGTACGTTAGACGAGTAAGATCTTTGGAATGCATTAAAGGAACTGGTTATGAATTATTTTATGGTTTTAGATTGTTTACAATCGTATCACGACGAATGCTGAACGTGCACCTTTACTTAGATCCAATCTACTGGTTGACTCCGACGTACTGGAAGGAGAGGAGAGGCCGAAAGGTGTGCAAAACATTCGCAATGAAGGTGAGTGGGGATTTAAGTTTAAAAGTTCTTTCACAGTGATAAACTGATTGGGAATCGGTAGAGCCGTTCAATATACATGTAAGTGCATAGGCGTAGCCAGGACTTTTTTAATTTTTAACTTTGATTTAAGAATGTTAATGTTTGTTACAATTTTTTATAATTTATTTTTAATGCTTGTCAGATTGCCCCTTTACCTCAATAAAAACCCAAAGTATGCCAAGCTATCTTGATTTTTTGACAAAGTGTTGCAGAAAAGCGCATAAAATGGACATCCATGAAGATTTTCTTTAGTGAAGACTAAATTTGTTTTGACGTAGACTACGTCTTACGGGAAGGGTAGGGTGTCAATTGAAAATCGTTACAAATTAAACGCTAATAACTTAATAAATGCTCAATAGATTTTCAAGATGTTTACATCAATCGGTTGGAAATTTTCCCGCGTATCAATTCAACCATCAAACATTATCCGTTAACAATTTCAAGCTATTGAAAATAACCAAAATATGAGGTAATGTCTTATAATGCCGATTTTTCAGAGTAAATTTACTCAAAGCACTCAATTTTACTATCACAGATTTCAAATGTAAGCAAGGGAGGTCTCATATGCAGCAGTGAACGATACAAAACGGGTACACCTTCGCAAATTTTCTCAGTCGTGTTGCAGTACAGGAGCTGTGCGGAGCATCGAGCCAGTATGGATTGGCAGCTGGCGCCGGGCGATAGCATGTACCCTGGAGGGTGCACTAGCTTCATTCAGCGGAGCGGCAAGACGCCAAATTGGATTTGGCAGCTGGCTGTGGCAAGCACCATAGAAAGTGCACTGGCGACCTACCAATTGGTCAGGTAGCTGATTCCACTGCAGTCTGTTGTTACCAAGCCGTTGGCTAGGCAACCGTTGCTAGGCAGCCATACATTATACTGTGGTGTGCTAGGCAGTCGGTTGCTTGGGCAAATAATGTCTTTGTAGCCAGGAGGTGGGTGCTACCGCTAGGAGCGAAATAAGGTGCTTGTGTGTGTGATATTTGGTAGACATCTTTTGGTAAGGCGCAGAGAGGGTTTTAATTCAAATTTGAATTTGAATTTTGATTTGAATGTTTGGTTCTTACCGATTGGCTGACAGCGGCAGCTAAAACAATATTAGTTTTCTCTTTGTTGCATACCTTGAGCATTTTGTACAATTTACAAATGGCTACCGTCACGAAAAATTGAAACACTGGACGCTAAGAATTCAATTGTTTCTTGATTGATTTATTTTTGAGACTGCTCTAATCAAGAAATTTATACGATTGCCATTCTATTTACTCAGGTATATAAAGTTTTACAAATAAAAGATTAATATATTTCGCATACATATTCATCAATTGGTGTATGAAAATTTTAAAGAATGTTGCGTTCTGGCATGTTTCAAGAAATTTCCTATCACGGACAATGTTTTGATTCTCGAACATGCACATTTCAATGAGTACTGTTATGAATAGTTATTCTGTTGTGTTAACGATTCGCGATGGATAGCGTTTTACTTCTAGGAAGAAATAAGTTTTAAGAAACTGTAAAAGGGTGAATAAGTGCAATGCCTATTCGTTTTGATGCCAACCGTTTGCGCAAATTTCGGAAGCGCGTTAAGATCGAACATTCGAAAAATCCTCCGAATTGACCATGTACCGATGCCGACCGAACTCGAGGTTATCGGGCGAAACTGGAAGCAACCAGAGGTAATCCGTTGCTAACTACTGGTCGGAAAGCAGTGAGAAGGGCCTTAAACTTGAGGTGGGAAATAAAATCAAGTGGTCAACCAACTTGACAAAGTGCAAATACTTTTCAAATGCTTTCTAAAGAATGTACAATAGATTTTTGCTAACACACTTACTATCTAATGCTGGTCTAACGATCTTTTAGGACAAACATTAACGCTATTTTGACGACTAGGCATTACGGCAAGGGTAGAGGTCAAATCAACATTTAAAAATAACTGAAACAGTGTGAACTCTTAAAGCTTTATCATTTATCGATAGATTTTCGAGATTACGCAATAAGGATAATGGTCTCTAGCTGGTCGATCATATCAACACAATCACTACAGGCAGCACAATTGTTGCCTTTTCAGCATACTAACATTCAAACCAAACGTCCCTTTCCACGGCTGCCAAATAATTTCTAAGAAGCGAATCATAGCATGTTCTAACATACTTTCTCACTTATTTATGCTAACCCAACGTCCCATTAGAACAGTACACTACGAACCTAATCAAACGGCTTAACGTAGTCTTCGTCAACCGGTCGTGTGTTAAACACAACCGCACTGATTTTTAGAACCAGGGACAGGGACCTAACGTATCTAAGAAAAACATTTCTTAACCTGTTATGTCAACTATTAGACAAACATTAATTGCTGTTTTCTCCAATAGCTGAAAGTTGAAAAAGCTATGCTCAATTCAATTTTCAGTTCTTGGCAATCAAAAAACTGAACATTTAAACCAATGCACAGTGGACAAAAATGGACCCAAAATCCCATTAATTTAGATGGCGCCGGGTAGGAGTCCTAAGAAATAGTTTATCTTATGGAAAAAAATGCGAGGAATCGAATGATGTTGGTTACATTTAGGGTTGACCAGAGCAAGTGTCCCATTTTACCCGTTTCTTCCCCTCATTTTGGATGCAAACTAGAATTAATACCCAAAAATTCAACTTGGTGCTGCTATATTGAATCCAAGTACACTGTAAATTTGCAAAACTAGCTGGAAAACTGAATGGAATAAATTTTACTTTGATCGGATGCCAGAAAAAGGTCTATTTTACCCGATTTCTCCTTATACATGCATAAACTCATATATCATGTGGTTCTGAAGATTGGCGCCAGTGATATTACTCTCACTTGCACTTTACTTATGTAAAAATGTCCGGATAACCTCGTTTAGGGTGGACCTCAGTAAATTGTCCATTTTACCTGATTCTCCCTCATACTTGAAAAAAGTCATGTACCATGTTGTTCTGAAGTTACTGGCGCTTGCCAGAAATTACTCTCACTTGCACTGTACTGTAAAAATGTCCGGGTAATCGAATGGTGATGGTTTCGTGAAGGATTGACCTCAGGAAATTGTCCATTTTATTCGATTCTCTGACAGAACTCATGTGCCATGTGAATCTGAAGATTGGCGCCAGAAATATTGCACACTGTGCAATGTTATAGCTTACGAAAGCCAAATAATACTAGATTAAGAAACATCATTCATAGCTAGAAAGTGTACCAGCGGAAAATGTTTATTTGAACTATTCATGATATGGGCCAAACCGATCAATGTTACCCCGTTTTACGGTACTGTAGTTTCGTATTATCTCTATAAATAAAAATGAGTTGGGGTTTCCTTTGTCACGATTTAACCCGCGAGCAGAAGGACCGATCGGCGTGAAAATTTGTATGCACGGGTTTTTGGAGCCGGAAAAGGTTCTTAAGATAATAAAAGGCCCCTCCCTTCTCTGAAAGGGGGGGCTCCCATACAAATGAAACTCATATTTCTGCATAACTCGAGAACTGATCAAGCAAAGAAACCCAAATTTAGCATGCGGAAGTTTTTGGAGGCAAGAAATGTTTTTATGGTAGTTCGAGACCCCTCCCCTCTCTAGAAAGGGAGGCTCCCATACTAATGAAACACAACTTTCTGCATAACTCTAGAACTAATCAAGTTAAAGGAACCAAATTTGGCAGGTAGAAGTTTTTGAAGGCAAGAAATGTTTCTAAGGTAACTCAAGACTCCTCCGCTCTCTGTAAGAGGGAGGCTCTCATACTAATGAAACACAAATTTGTGCATAACTCGAGAACTAATCAAGCATACGGAACCAAATTTGGCATGTGGAGGTTTTTGGAGGAGAGAAATGTTTCTATGGAAGTTTGAGACTCCTACGCCATCCGGAAGAGGGAGGGAGGGGGGTTTACATACAAATGCAACACAAATTTCTGCATAACTCGAGAACTAATCAAGCAAATGGAACCACATTTGGCAGGTGGAGGTTTTGGAAGGCAAGAAATGTTTCTAAGTTGACTCGAGCCCCTCCCTTCTCTGAAAGGAGGGCTCCCATACAAATGAAACACAAGTTTCTGCATAACTCTAGAACTAATCAAGTAAATGGAATCGAATTTGACATGTGGAGGTTTTTGGAGGAGAGAAATGTTTCTATGGAAGTTTGAGACTCCACCGTCCTCTGAAAGGGGAGACTCCCATAAAAATGAAACATAATTTTTCGCATAACTCGAGAGCCAATGAAGCAAATGAAACCAAATTTGGCATATTGAGGTTTTTGGAGGCAAGAAATGTTTCTATGGCAGTTCAATACCCCTCCCCATTTTGAAGGGGAGGGGGGCTCCCCTACAAATAAAAAGCAAATTTCTGCATAACTCGAGAACTAATCAAGTAAATGAAACCACTTTTAGCATATGGAGATTTTTGAAGGCTAGATTTCTATATACATAAAAATGAATTTCTGTCCGTATAGACACGGAAAGTTCTGAACCGACCAACGTGAAAATTTATATGAAGGCGTTTTTGGGGCTGGGGAAGGTTCTTATGATTGATTGAGACCCATTCTCTCTCAGGAAGGGGCGCTCTCATACAAATGAGACACAAATTTCTTCATAACCCGAGAACTAATATTTCCCCTCCTTTCTTTGGCCCAAAAAACTCCATTTTTATTATAATCGATGACCCAGTGTGATGGTTCGAGAACTAATCAAGCAAATCGAATCAAATTTGGCATGTGGGGGGTTTTGAAGGCAATGATTGTATAGTGGTTTGAGAAACCACCCCCTTCTTGAAGGGAGGGCTCCCATACAAATGAAACACAAATTTCTACCAAAAATGAGAATTATCCAGGTTACTTAAACACAAACCATGTACTTCTCGGGTATGAAGCATGTTTTGATAGAAGTTTGAACCCCTGCTTATTCATGAAAAAAAAACTAATTTCGAAAAAAAAAACCATAAACGTGACAGTTATATTAAATTTTCCTTCATTTAGTTGCAAGCGTAGCAGCGCACGCACCGGGTTCAGCAAGTTGAGAATATATGTTAATCATGTCTTACAGTTTGATTCAGTGTTTTAACATATTGTTTTCGTATCCAAGAGATTTTAATGGAGCACATGCTACGATATTATCCGGGCGAGACGAGACGACTCGTATCCGATATTTTGATCATTTGATAAGCATGTGAGAAAGAAAGACAGCGAGCTAATCAGAGCGAGAAGTTGCAGTTGTCTTATCCTATTCAAATATTTTATCCGTTTCTATGAGCATGAGCAAGATAATGAGCATGATTAACCCCCCGAGGTTGCTACTCCGTTACTGCCAGATCAACTGTCATTACACAGAGAACCAAAAGTTGATGCTGTGGCCTAGCATACATATTAAATGTGTAAAAACTGGTCATCCCAAACTAAGGCAATACCGGCGCCTGCCTCACCCTAATGCAGGTTAAATAAGGAAAGGGTATGAATGTGTTGACGTGATACTCGTTTTATTGGAAGCCGAAACCAATTCTGCACTTCCATGATAAATCATTGGAATGTTGGATAACAGTATTGGGTAGCAGCAGGTTTTGTTGGGTAAACGATTAGCTGAATGCACGCGGCGTTTAGTAAAATATTTAAGTATTAGTACTGATTTTTGATTTCAACCGATTTATACCAACAGTAAGGATGCTACTGGAGCCACTCACAAAGAGTTACGGTGGTTTTCCGTTAGGAAAATAAGGTTAATACTATTAGCGTTTGAGAGCCAATTTGAATCGATTTATAGCAACAGTTTTTGTTTTTGTTAAATATTTGCAGTTTAAAGCAGATGTATTGTTATTTAGTAGTACCATAAATGGACATTCGAAAGTTTTTCAAAAGTTAGTATAGTAATTTCCAGTATGTTATTAAAACAAACAAACGAACGAAACTAAATGAATGTTTTTTTTTGCAGCTGCAATAACTACGAAGAGAAAATTTTGCAAAATAGGGGGTTTTCTCGAATTTAAACAAAAATTTTAATGTAATTCAATAATACACCGTTTTGGTTTCATACTACAAAAATACACTCCACTTGATACGACGACACGATCACATGATTGCTACATACACCGTGTGAGATACAACGTTTCGACAGATCGTGATTCACTTAGATCAGATGCCCACGTCAATCTGAACTATTTTCAAAATGTTGAGGAATAGCATATAGGGTCTGTATCCGCAATAATCCGGACACCTCAAAACATGAATAAAACATAAATTTCGCATTATATTTCCGTCGTAGTTGTTTATTTCAGATTCATGGGATGTGTTTTAACAATTCGTGAAGACAAAACACAGTTATTCGGTATTTGCATAAAATTTTCGAACTTTGCGCTTAACTCCGTCCATTAGGGTTTGTACAGACTCTTCAGAAATCGTAGAGGCCATCTTTGTCGAAATTTTCTGGAAGTGTTTGATGTCTTTTATTCCTTGCTTCTTTCCAGAAAGCTTCCGCTTCATCAGAGCCTAATATCTTTCGATTGGTCGTAGCTCTGGGCAATTTGGCGGGTTTGAGGTTTTTGGTACAATGTTCACTTGATTTGCTTGGTACCACTCCATCACAGTTTTAGCATAGTGGCATGATGCCAAATCGGGCCAGAACAAAGGTTTTTCTTTGTGACTTTTGATGAAGGGTAGCAATCGCTTCTGCAGACACTCTTTCTGATAGATCTCCTTGTTGATTGTGCCTGTAGTGACGAAAGATTTACTCTTTTTGCCACACGTGCAAATTGCTTGCCACACAAGGTATTTTTTTGGAAATTTCGATGCCTTCTTCGTTCTGAAATGCTCAGCTGTAGCATTTCTGGCCATAGCAGAATAAAAAGCCAGCCCTGAAGGTGCTTGAAATCCTCCAGGACATAAGTTTCATCGTCCATAACAACGCATGAAAACTTCGTCAAATATTCGCAGTACAAACGTCGAGCCCGTGATTTTGCTGCCAAGTTCTGTTTGTCGTTGCGATTTGGAACTGTCTTTACTTTATACGACTTAAGTCCCAAACGTTGTTTTGATTTTTGGACAAAACCAGGCGACATCCCTATTTTACGAGCCACCGTTCGAATGGAGAGATTTGGGTTTTTCGTTAATATCCTTTTCACCTTTCGGTCCATGACAGGATCAGCGCGTCCAATGTTTTTGTCACTTCTCGGTTTCCTCTCCACCGTCAAACGTTTTGAAAATGATTTGAGCACATCGTGAACAGTGGATTTAGGCAAATCCAATGTTTTTGCAAGGTCCCGTATTGACAAGTCAGGATTTGCCGTACGCCCGTACAAAATTCGCTCGCGCACTTGTTTTTCTTTCGTTGCCATCTTGAATACTAAACATGAAATGTAAACATCAATCACAGTCTTTTTCATCATAGACTCTCAGCTATATTACAGTGAAATTTTTCATTCCTACGTGCAATATTTCAAAAGTTACAATGATTTGAAGGTGTCCGGATTAATGTGGATACAGACCTTACCCAACGGGTAAAAAGTTACAGCCATTTAAAAATGGTGCAATTTGATTCCGTACAACCTTTATTAAAGCATCTCTTTAGTCAAATGTCATTTGACTCTAGAAATTTTAGGAAAAAATACGTGTCTTGTGGACACGTAATTGGATGGTGATTCTTATTGCATGCCTTAGTTCCAAAAAATATGTTTGATTTTTTTTCATGTTGTTAGACCAATTCTGTAACCGTTTCTTGAAAAGATATCTGTCAAATGAGCTGGGTCCGCTTTTCAATAAATATGAAAAATTAATAAAAAATAATGAAATTTCTTAAGCAAATTCATCATACTCATAACAAACCTGTCAAATTCAATCTGTATTTACATCTGCTAGTTTGACATTTGTGGAATTGAATTGTGATGCTTATGCATTTCTGCAATTATTTTAACTTTCTAACCCTTTTGTGATCGACAGGGTACCCGGGTACCTTTTCATGTTTTACAATACGAAATTTCATAGTTCATTTTAAAAAAGGAAGCTGAAATTCAGTCACATCTTGTGAAAAATTGGAAGGCAACTTTTTGCATAAAAATACTTCGTATAGTAGCAAGGGGGCTGAAGGGGGGGACTTCGATTTTTTTTTACATAGCAGTGATCGATACCTAAGTAACATCGCTAACACCATCCTGCTTATTGAGTTTTATTAAAGTTTTATGAAAGCCACTTGAAATCAATTTGGTTTTATTATGGCACCAAGAGGTGCCAATAGGTTTCATATTTTAGTCAGGTTTATAATAACCCACACAGCTTGTTTACAACAATCTTAAAACCTTGTTTCTCAAATTCCTTTTACTCCTATCAAAGGTTTTATTTCGACTTTATGAACTCGTAAAATGCTGTATTGAAATGCCGTTTTAGGATTCATTGATATTATCTTATTATGGTCAGTTGAAAATGCATTTTAAAACCATTTTGCCTCCAGTAAATGCATTAAACGGCAAATTGGCATTGAAGGAAGTCATTATAAGACCAAATAGTTTTATAATAGTCATTGCGAAGAAAAATTGGCTTTATGGCAACCCAATCGCCATATTGAAATATAAGAAATAATTGAAATGTGGAAAGATAAATGCATCAAATTTTCAATGGTATGCAAATAAACAGTAGATCAGAGACTATTTTCGGCACTCTTCAAGATAACCTCATCCAATTCCAAGCACTTTTCAGGAAATTCATGATCAATTTATCGAAAATATGATTTGATAATTTATAATTTGATTTATGTTGTTGTAAATTCGCATAATTTCCAAGGCGCATTATTTTTTGGCTCTTATCGTGCCAATATTCACCATAAAAATAATTGCGCATATAATTTGGAGCATAATACGCTGTAGAAAACACAATTTGTTTTTGATATTTTGCTATCAAACACAATTTCCCGCAACACTTTACCTTTTTTTTACTGCTAAACGAATCAGAAGAGCAGAGAATCGAACAAAGCAGAACAACAAAAACCAACCTCAATTTCACAGTGAAGTTTGACAACTGTGGTCATTTGGCCACATTCTGGTTTTCATGGCAGCCAATAGGTTTTATGAAGGTTCTCAAGTGGTCAGAACATCTTTTACTAGAACATTTTCAAAATCTTTATATTCTTATAAAGGTTTTATTAACTTGTTTTCACAACCGTCTATAGAATGGGCCATTTTGTACAAATTTCGGTTTTAAAGAAGCATAGATGAGGTGTTGGTAGACAAAACAGTTTTGAATGTAGTTTTATCAACAAAGCCGGGAGAGTGCTATACGGCTGGAATAAGATTAAAATTGTTTCTTGGGTAGGGTACCCGGGTACCCACCAAATTCAAATGATTATAACTCTGACAATTGTTGACCGATTTTAGTTCTTTTGCCACCGTTAGATTCAAAAACTCATTTGTTCCAGGGACTTTATCAGCAATGACCATTTGAATTCATTAGGTTCCGGTAAATCCGGGTTTCCGGGGCCAGTACGGAGACCCAATTTCGGAATTTCCAGGAATGGGTGTCAACATATTTGGAATAGTTCGTAGAAACTATTTTTATTCTATTGTAGGCCGTGTGCCGACTTGTTACTGGAACGGTCATTCTGTAACAGGTTCCCGTGGGGGCTAGAGTGGCCATGAAAATTTTCAGTAGAAACTCCTGGAAAGATGGGTATCCAAATTCATGAAATTTCTCCAGTAGGATATTTTTCAACGTATTGTGGCCATCTGTGATTTTACCACGGACCTGTCTATACGGAACAGGTTCCCGTGGGGTCTCGACTGACCATGAACATTTTCAGTAGAAAACACCGGCAATATGTGTATCAATATTCATGAAATTTCTCCAGTAGGATATTTCTCAATGTTTAGTGGCCATGTGATGATTTGTCCTGGCTTTCCAGAACAGGTTCCAGTGGGCCCGTGGGGCCTCAAGTGGCCATGAACATTTTCAGAAGGAAACCCTAGCAATGTGAGTTTCAAAACTTATGAAATTTCGTCAGTAGGATATTTCTCAACGTTTTGTGCCTAGTTTTGTTCATGGCCATTCGAGGCCTCACAAGAACTTGTTCCTAGGTGACCGTTCCGAGGACAAATTATCAGATGGCCACAAAACGTTGAGAAATAGCTTTCTGGTTAAATGTTATGAATTTTGATACCCATATTGCCAGGGTTTCCTTCTAACTACATTAATGGCTGCCCGAAACCAAACGCGAACTTGTTCTGGAATGACAGGTCCGAGGACAGATCATCAAAAGGCCACTAAACATTGAGAAATATCCTACTGGCGAAATTCGGTGAATTTTGATACCCATATTCCCAGGGGTTTCTACTGAAAATGTTCATGGCCACTCCAGGCCTCACGCGAACCTGTTTTGGAAAGACCGGTCCAAGGACAAATCATCAGATGGCCACAATATGTTGAAAAGTATCCTGCTGGCGAAATTTCATGGATTTTGATACCCATATTGCCAGGGGTTTCTACTGAAAAGGTCCATGGCCACTCAAGGCCCCACGGGAACCTGTTCCGGAAAGACAGGTCCGAGGACAATTCATCAGACGGTACTAAACGTTGAAAAATGGCCTTCTCGCGAAATTTCATGAATGTTGATACCCATATTGCCAGGGTTTCCTTCTAATTATGTTCATGGCCACTTTGGGCTCCACGGGAACCTGTTACAGAATGGCCGTTGCAGGAACATGTCGGCATATGGCCCATAATGGAATAGAAATAGTTTCTAGGAATTTTTCCAAAGATTTTGACATCCATTCCTGGAAATTCAATAGATGTTTCCAAATAGCGTCTCCGTACCGGACCACTGCTCAGGAAACCTGGATTTACGGGAACCAAATAAATTCAAATAGTCAGTGCTGATAATTTTCCTGAAGCGAATGAGTTTTTAAATTGAACGGTGCCAAAAGAATTGAAATCGATCAATAATAGCTAAAGTTATAATCATTTGAATTTGGTGGGTACCCGGGTACCCTGTCGATCACTTAAGGGTGTTTTTATTGTCGAACACATAAGGGTTAAAAACTTGATTTAGCCTATTGGTAATTGTGATGCTATAAACTACCTAGATAAGACATCTTCATGTCAAAAGTATGTTACGCAGTGCATCTTTAGAACTTCTTTTTCGACCTAAAAGATGTTATAAAAATATTGAATAATTGCACTGTTTTGGTCATATTCAAGTCGAAAATTATGTCATATGTTCTGGAAATATACATGAGTGACGTATGAAATTGTAAACGACAAAAGATGCTTTTCATTTAATTCTGAATGCTCTTGAACAATAAAATTTCAAGATTACTGACCAAGAAGATGTTTTTGTTGTTACTCGGGTCGTGTGTTTTTGGATGAATGGTAGTAGCCATTTTTGCAGACATTCGTTGACGTAAACTTGTTGGTAGATCGTACCTGTAGTTATGAAGATTTTGCTCTTCAAACCACAACTACAAATTGCCTGCCAAACCATGTACTTTTTAGAGAACTTCGATAACTGTTTGGCCTTGAAATGATCGTCAACTTTGTTACGTTGTAATGCGGTATAAAACTCAAGACCAGGAAGCTGCTTGAAGTCTGCTTTCCCGAGCAGGACACAACAACATATGAATACCTTATTTTGATCTTGATAACTGGCATTTGTATTAAAGAGCTCAGATTAAGAGGTAAAATGCCTAAGCAAAATACCTAAGAATTGCAAGCAAAATATCTCTCGAATAACAAAACTTGTTATTTCGGATACTTGGGAATATCGGAAAGGTACTATTTAGGTATTGTCTTACCTCAATTCGGTATTCGCATAACATTGTGGGAACAAATTTATGGTATTATCATCAGGTATTTTACCTCTTAATCTGAGCTCTTAAATACCAAGGCCAGTTATCAAGCTATTCGCTCCTGCTCGGGTTGACGTGTGTTTCATCATCCATAACCACGCAGTTAAATGTTGTCAGTTTTCGAACTGGATTCCTGCTTCTCGTTCCTGTTTTGGGTTTTTATTACCATAAACGACCTATATCTGGCACTTTCTTCACTTTTTGAACGCAAAAATACGATGTTTTGACCTTTTTAGCCACATCTCGGATGGAAAGGTTCGGGTCTTGCTTAATCAGCCAAAGCACTGCATCCCGCTGGGATTTGAAGTTGTCGTTCCGCTTGCCGCCAGATCATGGTTTTCGATCGAGAGTCAACCGATCCCGGAAGCGTTTCAAAACGCTACTTACTTTAAACGAGGAACTCCGAGTGACCTAAACTTTTTGAAGCAATTATTAATGAAAAATTGTTAACTCAAATCAAAAACAGAATGACTACCAAGCAACGTGGATTCTTCAAAGGACGATCAACTAGCACAAATTTACTGGAATTCGTTAACTACTCTCTGATGGCAATGGATAATGGGAACCATGTAGAAGCTCTTTATACAGACTTCAGCAAGGCTTTTGATCGCATTGACATACCCATGCTTCTTTTTAAATTGCAAAAAATGGGCATTGAGCCAGGAATTCTCAAATGGATCGAATCCTATCTCACCAACCGTCAACAAATAGTTAGATTCAAAGGGAAGAAATCAAACCCTATTCATGTCACCTCTGGAGTCCTCCAAGGCTCTCATTTAGGCCCTCTCTTATTTATTTTGTTTGTAAATGACGTTTCCTTTATACTTAAAACATTAAATTTCTTGTTTATGCTCATGACATGAAACTATTTTTAGAAATAAGAAATAAAGACGACATCATGACATTTCAGAAAGAAGTAAACGTTTTCTATGTCTGGTGTAACAAAAGTCTTTTGCAGCTGAACGTAAAAAAATGTAATTCGATAACTTTTAGTAGGAAACGAAGCACCCTAGACGTAACTATTAATTTAGGGAATCAGCCAGTTAAAAAGTGTAAAAGAGTAAGGGACTTAGAGGTTATCTTGGATTTCAAACTTACATTCATTGAAGATTACAATACTATCATCAACAGAGCAAATAATATGCTTGGATTTATAAAACGTTTTTGTTACAATTTTCATGACCCGTACACAATAAAACACTGTACATTGCATATGTGAGGTCAATACTGGAATATTGTAGCGTAGTTTGGTCACCCTTTTCAGTCATACAAGAAGAACGAATAGAATCGGTACAGAAGCAGTTTTTACTGTTTGCCCTTCGTAAATTAGGTTGGACAAGGTTGCCTCTTCCATCTTATGAAGCACGCTGCATGCTTATCAGCATCCAATCATTAAAGGAGCGCCGTGAATTTGCATAAGTTTCATTCGTAAATGATATTGTTGAGCAACGCGTTGACTCAGAAGAACTTTTATCAAAACTTAATTTTTACATTTCATCCCGGCAATTACGAAATAGAAATATATTTACTACAAGCAGTTATCGCACAAATTACGCCAAATTTGGACCTCTTAATCATATAATGGCAACTTACAATAAGCACGGAGAAAATTTGACTTCACTATGACTAAAACAAAACTGAAGCAATACTTCAATGTAATTAGATAACCTAAACATTAAAAATATTAACCTGATAGGTTAGTTTTTTTAAGGCGTACTATATATTTAAGAAGTGAGACATAAAATGTGAATATCATTGAAACAAAACGGTCTACTACTGATTGACGACAAATAGATTTTGCTATGTCATGATGCGCCAATAACGGATTTTTGTGCAAATTTTTTTCACGCATTTGTTGTTATTTCAACTCAATTTTCAATACAATGCTTTTGTGACAGCAAACCGTGCGTCAAACTAATCAAACACACAATGACATTGCGTTAGCGGTATTGGTGACATCTTAATATTGATAAAAAGAAAATATGTGGCTAATAAACCATGGCTAGATTTTGCTGTGCACATACCTTATTGCATCAATTCATAGAATTCTAGGGTTTTTATTCATTACGGCGAATCTACAACTGAGAGACTCTCTCTTTCATTCTCGTTCTCTTTCATTAATTACAGCGCCATTATAAAACTATTAATTGATTTTTTTTACACAGATCGCAAGATACGAGTGCTGGCTAGCATATTGGGCAAACAGCCAAACGAAAAATGTGAAAATGATTTAGCTATTGGTGAAAGAGAAAGTAAACAGGGAGAGTCTCTCAATTGTAGATTCGCCCTAATGAAAAAAAAAACCTAGAATTATTAGGTGCGCAACTAAGTTCCCGCTTTTTAGCAATAGATGGCGCCAGTAGTAAGTGCTGGTCGAATGTTGTACATCTCAAGCGTCATAAACCAAGCTAAGACATATGGTAAACAAACCGCTTTGCCAAATCAGTGATTTTGGTTTAGTGTTATATATTTTGGTTGTTTGAAGATGTCTGATTTCGTGCCAAATAATCGTCATTTGCGGGAAGTGCTGATTTTGTTCTTTCATTCGAAGAAAACGGCAGCTGAAGCACATCGAGAGCTCCAAAAAGTTTACGGTGATGCTGCTCTGAGTCAAACAACGTGTCGTGATTGGTTTCGTCGCTTCAAAAACGGTGATTTCAGTGTTGATGATCGTCCGTGTGAAGGAAGGCCAAAAAACTTCGAAGACTCTGAATTGGAGGCATTGCTCGATGAGGATCCGTGTCAAACGCAAGAAGAGCTTGGTTCAGGATTAGGAGTTTCCCGCCAAGCCGTTTCTAAGCGATTGCATGCGTTGGGAATGATTCAAAAGCAAGGAACTTGGGTTCCTTACGATTTGAAGCCAAGAGATGTTGAGCGTCGTTTTTTCGTCTGTGAACAACTGCTCCAGCGGCAAAAAAGGAAGAGTTTTCTACATCGCATTGTGACGGGTGACGAAAAATGGATTCATTACAGTAACCCAAAACGGAAACATTCATGGGGACTGCCCGGGCATGCTTCAACATCGTCGCCTAGGCCGAATATTCACGCTGCGAATGTTATGCTGTATATTTGGTGGGACCAAGTTGGTGTTATTTATTATGAGCTGTTGAAACCAAACGAAACCAGTACCGGGGAACGGTATCAAACTCAATTGATGCGATTGAGCCGAGCACTGCACGAAAAACGGCCACAATACGAGCACAGACACGAAAAAGTGATTCTTCAGCATGACAACGCTCGACCTCACGTTGCGAAACCCGTGAAAACCTACTTGGAAACGCTCAAATGGGAAGTCCTACCCCACCCGCCATATTCTCCTGATATTGCACCGTCCGATCCACTGGTCAGCAATTCCACTCATATGATGACTTCTCAAAATGGCTTGATTCTTGGATAGCATCAAAAGACGAACAGTTCTATCGAAATGGTATTCACGTTCTACCAGAAAGATGGGAAAAAGATGTAGCTAGTGATGGACAATAATTTGAATAATTCGTTTGTAACCTTTGTTTTCAAAATAAAATTCCTTTTTCACCAAAAAACAGCGAGAACTTAGTTGCGCACCTAATAGTAGTTGAAAAGAGCGCTCTACGGATCAGCAGGTTTGTGAACCTTTTCGAAGGTGATCTAATAAGACATCTTAGCATTTAAAAAAAATTAGATTGAATCCTTTTGTTATGACCAACGAGGATTGGGTGGGAAAAAATACAAGTATCATATAATATCAAGTTATTGATCCAGGACGTGATTTGTGGAGAAAAGGTGGTCCAAACCTACGTCAAGGATCGATTATTTTCTATACAGACGGTTCAAGAATGATCAATAGAGTAGGAGCAGGTGTAACTGGTCCAGGGATCGGTATGTCAATTCCTATGGGTAAGTGGGCAACTGAAGCTAAAATTCAAGCAATTCTGGAATGTTCGCAGAAACTATAGATATTAAAATTTATGCATGATGTCGGGCAGTCAAGCAGGTCTAAATTCTATGAAGTCAGCAACATGCACTTCCAAGCATGTCTGGAAATGTGTTCAATCACTCTTAAATTTGTCTTGTCGTAATCGAGTAAATTTATACTGGGTTTCTGGCCATTGTGGACGAGGTTGAGTTATTTGTGGCCGCCCTAAGAGGAATGTCGTAACGTTTTACAGTGATTGCAAGAGAAGGTGTGAAGGTTGTTTTGATGAATATTCACAAAAGGACTTGTTAAAATGGACCAGCAAATGACAGCACAAAAGTTTTTGGTGCCTCTTCTCCAGCACAGCACACTTCGACTCCACCTCAAACGGCTTTTCGGAGATGCTCACATATTCGCCAATGACCTTGGTGCCTATTTATCACGTTGAAGCAAAAATGCACACTAGTAAAGATTGTGTGTTACTTGGATGGAGGTGAAGAGGTGCAAATGGACATCAGAACCCACATTAAACCTTGGGTTATTTTGAAATAATTGAAATAATGTACTATTTTTTTTTAGTAAAAATGGAAATCATGGGTGTATTGATTGTTTTCTCTCGATGTATCGGAAACGGGCGCATATACCAAAGTGGTTATCTGATTTTTACCTTCATCGAAGTACAGGTTCAATTTTGACTTAAGACGGTTTTCGCCCCAAATCGTATTCGGAGTTGGCAGCACCCTCTCAGATTACAATGAAACTTTCTATGTATGTAAACCATGACTAGGTAAGCCACTTTGCATACTTAGTTTCTTTATTTATTTTTCTAGACTGTCTTTTGAAAAGGGCTAAACTTTTTTTTTATCGATTTTTTTCAAATGTGTTTAATAAAAAAAAGACTACTCCTACAAAAAAGTCTTGTATGGGTGATTATCACAAAATATGTCAAGTTTTAAGAAAAAAATATTGAAAAAAATCCAAAATGAGCTCTACACTGAAAAAAATCATTTAAAAAAAATTCAAAGTCGATTTAAAAACAACACCATTTTTGATTTCGATGAAATTTTGTCTCAAGATAGGTAATTATGTTCCCTACCAACCGTTTATACATCACAAGATGGGCACTTTTAAGGACACAAAGTTTTTCATACAAAAACTTTTTCATGTCCCATTGATATTTTTTCAGTATATTTTGTTATCAAAAACTAAACCAGTGAAGGTCATAACCATCCCAGAATCCAATGATACTCAATTTTTTAGGAGATTTTGTCCTTTTTATTCAATCATTTGGAAGGGTTTTAATGTTTGATCGCAATATGTATTGAATTTCACTTTTATATAGTGAAACTTTTATAATATCTCATATATACATATTATAATATTTGTCTTAGAGCTATTTTTAAACATGTTCTTTTCTTTTTTTTTTGTTCGTTAATTTTTTCATAAAATCTATCGTTATTGATATGAATAACTGAACTGCAACAGTATCGTGAGTCATTACTTCCGATGTGATAATGAAGCTAACATTTGCAAGTTTATTATCTTTCTTATAGTAAATTTCAAATGGGTGTATTGTTGCTTACGGGTTGTTCCAATCATATCCTTGAGCAGAGTTTTGAATTATAAATGAATAATTTTCAGAGAAATCACAAATCGCAAGAATTTCATCATCCTTTAATGAATCTTTTTTATTTCTGAGAAATGATGATTGTTGTTTATAAATAAAGTCATGAGTTATTTACTATTTTATCAACAAGATACGGAACACATTCATCAACAGGTTTAATAATCGTTCCTAAATTACAGCGATCAGTATTCAACCA
Source organism: Aedes koreicus (assembly GCA_024533555.2). NCBI lineage: Eukaryota > Metazoa > Arthropoda > Insecta > Diptera > Culicidae > Aedes > Aedes koreicus. The sequence goes on along the minus strand of JAHHFK020000002.1, from coordinate 91,424 downwards.
CTGCCAACCACATAACATCTTCTTTGTCATTTGATTCTCATATCAATGTAAGTTCCTCTTCAATATGTTCATTGGAAGCACACTTTTCACAAGCACGGAAAAAGCATTCATCTGTTCTGGTGGAAATATCGCAAAGCATTTTTTGTATTATTTCATCTTGTGACTTAATTCTTAAACTGTTGAACATTAAATTTACATTTTCATGAATTGTACACATGCATACATTATGTATACCAGTAGAGTCAAGCAAAATACAATGCTTTGGTCGCAACTGTGTAAATACTGTGAAACCAATATTCAAAGTTTTGTACATATCTACAAAAATCATAGAAACCTATTTGAGCGACATCATCAAAACTCGTTTTTGAACTTGTTGTTTTTTGCCATTTCGAACCTCAGAAACAAAATCATTTTTTCCTGGCATTGGTCTGCTGATATCATTATCGTCAAAAACTTCTCTTACTAATTGTTTTGTATCGTCATCAATACCATGCCCCCTTCTTTTTTCGGTAGTACAAAGAATACCCTGTTCATCAACAAGATCCTTTACCTGCCTCACCAAATACATTGGTGCGTTAAACTCTCTTACGATTTTATTTACCGACCAAGACTTAGGTAGCACAGATAGTATTTTGATCTGCCGCTTCTGTCAGTTGTATGGTGATTGAACTTCTCCTTTAACTGCATAATTATCTCGTCATACGCCTCCACTTTGCCAACATCCGTTGAATCTATTCCGAAGAAATTTTTTCGCACCGGTTTCGTAATCTGCAATGATTTGTTTATGCGATATTCCATAATTCTCATGTTTCTAGATGAGATTGGCGATAAACTCAATGTTTCAGCAATGATATTAAACCTTTCAACATTATATGGACCCTGTAGTTGATCTATTGGTGCGATTGACTCCAATGATGGAATTGATGGTACCATATCTGTAAGATAAAAAAGGTTAAAATTATAATAATGAATGCACTGGAAAGTATATAAAAGAAGTTAACATGTTGAAGGACCTAACTTACCTAACTCATGTTCGATTTGTTGACCACTCGTTGATGGTTCTGGATCATCATGATGTTGCTGCCCTCTTATTGATAGTTGCATAGTTTCGTCGTTTCCATCCGATCAGAGTTTTTTCGTATTCGGACCTCTATTGTGACTTATCAATCCACGACATGACTCACAAATACTCATCGATTCGTCGATTTCATGAGTATATCCCATGGAATGAATTTTGTCTATTATCGTTGATGACATGGTACGTAGGTTATGACGGTGAAACTTTGGATTGTTTATTTTTGCACAGCACTTGAATCTGTTGAATTTTGATTTACACTATTGGTCCATTATGACACTTTTCAGAACTGCTTTTAATAACCTTTCCAAGAGAGAAGTAACACGTTGAATGTCACTGATTCACTTTCTTGTTCAGTTTATATTTGGTTTAGGTATAACTATTGTTTCGTTCCTTTCGTAGTTTGATTCTACTAAATAGCCTTACCTAGTATAAGGTAAGAAAAGGGGTGGAAACGTTTTGGTAGAAATTACAGTAGCACGTATGAAATGCGTGTACTAATATTGTATATTGTGTCGTACTTCTTGAGTGCTGCTGCGTGAATATGCGTGCTTCGCTTTGTCTCACATCACATGTTAAGTTTCATTGAATTTTGAGATGACTACATAGTTGTATAACCTTCACTGGTTTAGTTTTTGATAACAAAATACACTGAAAAAAAAATCAATGGGACATTAAAAAGTTTTTATTAGGAAAACTTTGTTTCTTTAAAAGTGCTCATCTTGTGATGTTTAAACGGTTGGTAGGGATCATAATTACCTATCTTGAGACAAAATTTCATCGAAATTAAAAATGGCGTTTTTTTTTTAATCGGCTTTGAATTTTTTTTTTTTTTAAAGATTTTTTTCAGTGTAGGGCTCATTTTGGTTTTTTTTCAATATTTTTTTCTTAAAACTTGACATATTTTGTGATAATCACCCATACAAGACTTTTTTAGGAGAGCATATTTTTTTTAAAAACATTTAAAAAAAAAAAAAAAAAAAGTTTATCCCTTTTCAAAAGACAGGCTAGAAAATAATGAAGAAACTAATGAACATGACCATGAGCATGATTGACCGCCCACGGATGCAATTCCGTTATTGCCAGATCAGCTGTATTTACACAAAGAACCAACAGATGATATTTGGGACTAACATACATCTTCAATGTGTAAAAACTGGTGACCCATTATAAAGCAATACCGGCGCCGGCCGTGCCCGAATGCTGGTCAAGTAGGGAATGAGAAGGAACGTGTTGACATGATACTCGCTTTGGAGGAAGCCGAGAAATCCTCTGCACTTCCACGAGAAATCACTGGGATGTTGGATAGTTGGGGAAAGGTTAGCAGCAGGGTTCGTTTTGGTTAACGATACGCTGAAAGTACATACCTACACTATCCGCCAAAAGCAATAGACCGCTCCAATGTGACTAAAAATTGATAAGCATAACAAAAAACAACAAAAAATAGACAAAATAAAATAAAACAGGACATTAGATATTGTCTTCAAAATATGGTAGAAATAAATTATTTGTTGCTTTGCAAACCAGCTCTCCTCGATGTCCTAGATGGCCAAGTCCTGCTGGACCCGCAGCTGCTGCCATCGGCACTAGTCCACATCAACCCGGCCGTCGCCGACGTGTCGGAAACCTTCCGGTAGTAACATGATATCTGTGTCTAATACACTCTTCTTGCACCGATTAATTTACAAACTAGGCCTGCACACCGAATAAAAATTCACTTTGGCACGGTTGTGGTATTTTTTCTCTAAAATCTAGTTCTAGATATTGGCACTTGGTTGCAGGAAACAGAATCAATAAAAATAATAAACTTGCTTATGACCTCTAACTTTACACGGTTGCTAAACAATATACACTATCTTCTCCCACAATACCCGCGACGACGACACATTGGACCTGAGCTCGCTTGAGGTAAAATCACCAACACACAACAGCGCAATTGATTGTATGCAGTTTTTTGAAAGAATTAGAGCACGGCGCGATCCCGCTACACGCAACACTCTTCTAACTTCACCTCACCGGAACCAATTGCACACGCACACTAGTAATCCGCAACGCAGAACAACGCGACGCGCGACGAGGTGCTACTGCCGCAGTCGTCGTGCTAGATGATAACGTTGTTGTTGTTGTTGCCGCCTATGCGATGCAAACTACTGCCAACACACACAACCACCTACCTCTCTATCTTTACGTTTTGATGAATCGCATCCAGGGTGGGCGAAAAAAAATTCAATCCTCCAAACTCACACCAACACAACTGCGCTTCTCCCAAAAAGTGCAAACGCGAGCGACAGACAAAGAGAGAGCTATCAGTTCAGTGCGAGAGGGGGAGGTTGAGCGAAAAAAAAAATTTCAGCAAGAAAACTCCTCTGCACTGCCAATGGAGGCTGAGAACCAAGCAAAAAAATATGTTTTCACCACTTTTCCAAACTTTTTAGCGACCACCTCCCCCTCCCCTTCCCCCCCCCCCCCCCCCCCCCCCAAAAAAAAAAAAAACAAACTCCTTCCCCCCCCACCCCCCCCTTTTTACCTTTTACCCCAACCCCCACAATAAAAAAAAACCCCCCCCCAACCCCCCCCCCCCCAAAACAATAAACCACAAACTCATCGATCACTTCTCTCCATATCGGAAAGTAGCCGATCGTTCACCGACGAAGAAATGTTCCACAACGTGTTTGTCATCATGGTTGCGGTATGATTCGTTTTACATCCATCCCAACGTTTTAAACTCACCTTATTCGTTTTTTTCCTCTCAGGGTAACGATACCTCGGGCCTGGCGGTGGCCTACGCGAGTCTATTTCTAGCCATGTTTCCACACCTGCAGGAACGAGTTTATGCTGAAATCATGGAATATTTCCCCAGTGAGGATCTGGCAATCACCGCCGAATCGTTGCGACAACTCGAGTACACGGAAATGTTTCTAAAGGAGACGCTACGACACTGCCCAGTGGCGGCAAACATTGCCCGGGAAAATGTGAAGGACATTGAGTTGGATGGGGTGCAAATTCCTGCCGGGACCAAGTTTATTTTAAGCTTCTGGGCGTTGCATAGGCGACCGGATTTGTGGGGTCCAGAAGTACATGCTTTCGATCCGGATAACTTCCTACCGGAACGGTGCAAAGAACGGAATCCAAATGCTTATATGCCTTTCAGTACGGGAGCGAGGAATTGTATCGGTCAGATAGACGATTGTTGAAAGTGAAGGAGATGTGAATTAAGTTTTATTTTTATTGCAGGAGGACGCTACGCAATGCTCAGTACGAAGGTAATGCTGGTGCATATTTTGAAGAACTTCAAAATCCACACCACAATGAAATTTGAAGACATCAGTTATAAGTTTGGAATAACCTTAAAAATGTCAACGGAGCACTGGGTTAAGCTTGAAAAACGACATAATTAAGCAAATTAAAATAAATTAACCGGCTTAAAATAGAGAACAACACCCAAAACAAAAAGGCAAGATTGTAATGCCATTTCGCATGCTTTTGTTTCATTTCTCGTTATGGATCGTAACTTGGAGAAAAGTGCAACATTGGTCGTGGGCAAAAAAGCAACACATCAATTCGCTTTGAAAAATTTAATGTGTGCGTGAGGTTGTACAGTGTATTAGTTGTTGAGTGTGAGATTGCAGTCCGAAAATTAAATGGCTCACAAAAAAAAAAACGACCTCGATCCGTAGCCGAGATTCGAACTGTGGCCGCCAGCATGACGGCTCAAGATAGTAACTACCCTAGCAACGGAAAATAACAAGCTAGTATCATATTAGTACCAAGTTCTGTTACTTGTTTTGATTTTCGTTGTTATCGCTTTCAAAAATTTAGTTCTAACCCTTGGCTAGTTTTGTTACCATATTTTATCATTTTCAACATACTTCTTTTGACGAACGTTACTAGTAGATTGTGAGACTATGAAAATTACCAGCATATTTGAACAAGAAACAATGTTTTTTTTTATCAAAATAATTATTTCAGATATTAGCATGAGATATTGACATAAAATTGATTACATAATTTGAAACTACCGACTGTTCCAGAAAGTATAAGCACACCTTATTTTAACGGTCACTTCGAATATAATGAAATATTTCAACATATTTTGGCTGCGTCCTTTTGTTTGCACATTTTTGAATGACATAGCATCAAAAAAGTGCTCAGTTTTGTGTTACCTATCAAAATGCGCGGTCTTACTCCGGAACAACGAAAAAGTATCGTGCACAAATGGTGCACTGTGAGCGGACTCTCCTTGAGAAAATTGGCCAAGGAAGAGGGTGTAAGCGTCGGAGTGGTACGATCTGCGATTCGAAAATATAGAGAACACTTTACGTTTGAAGATGCGCCGAAGAGTGGTCGGAAATCCGGTCCTGTTAGTCCAGATATCGATAAAAAGATCAGGGATGCCTACAAGCGAAAACCAGCGACTTCCGTTCGGGATGTTGCGAAAAAACTAGGGATCTCGTCGAGTAACGTCATGCGTGCCAAAGAAAGACTTGGGCTAAAAACATACCGAAAGCAGAAAAAACCCAAAAGGAACCCAAAACAGGCCGCGTCCGTAAAACCACGGAAACTCTACGATTCGTTGTTTTGTAAAAATTTTGGGTGTATAATAATGGACGATGAAACGTATGTGAAACTAGATTACAAAACGCTTCCCGGACCACAATTCTATACTGTAAGCGAAGACAAAGACATCCTCGAAACGGAGAAGGCAATTTTTACCGAAAAATTCGGAAAGAAGATTACGGTTTGGCAGGCAATATGCGAGTGTGGTAAAACATCTAGTCCGTACATCACAACGGAAACGATGAACACTCAGAAATACGTTAAGGAATGTCTCCAGAAGCGATTATTGCCAATGATCAGGCAGCACGAAGGTCAAGTAGTGTTTTGGCCTGATTTGGCGTCATGTCATTACGCAAAGGACACTTTAGAATGGTACAAAAGTCAAAATGTATGTTTCGTGCCGAAAGACATGAATCCGCCGAACTGCCCGGAGGCACGGCCAATCGAGACTTTTTGGGATTTAACCAAAGCAAGGCTTCGAAAATTCACAAAACCAGCGGACTACATCCAAAAATTTAAAAAAGATTGGCCAAAAGTGGTCAAAATGGTGGGAAGTACCACTGTACAGAAGCTAATGGGTCATGTTCGAGGAAAAGTTAGGAGTCTTGGCTATGGTTCATGTAAAATACAAATAAAAATATGATTTGCCAAATAAAATTATTAAAACTAAAACAAATATGACTTTTTTGTTATTTTGAAAGTGTGCTTATACTTTCTGGAACAGTCTATATTTCAATAAATTTGCTGACATCACAGGATTTGTTATCAAAATGTTCGTAGTGATAATAAAGTAAACTGTTATTATGATCTTCAAGGAGTATTTTTTTGTTATTTATTCTGTAATTTTGGCTTTTTATTCGTCCTTGATGATAACATATTCAGTAACCAAACAATTATAACTTGGTATTAATTTTTTTAATCAATTTTGAGAAATCCTTTGCTCGGGTATTCAGTCACAGTCAAAATAGATGGAATAAAAACCCTACAGTTGCTTCGATTGCCGAGCCACTCAGCAGTACAACAATGAAGTAATTGTCGCTCGCTTGATAATAAAAAAAAACACTTTACAGCGGAATTCCAACAGTGGCCACTAGCGCTGTGGCATTCCGTGGTATTGACTATAAATATTACCAGGATATTTGAACAAGAAATTTCGATTTTTATCAAAAAACAAATTTCATATATTGAAAAGTTGTTGACGGTTGAACAAAGACCCAATGGTTGCTTTAACTGTCGAAGAACTATCCGAGCAAAATAATATACCAAAGCAGCCCGAAGTTTTCACCTCTAAATTGAAGAATTGATCCTTGTATCGAATTCGTGCCATAAAAACATGTATTTATGACCCATAAGGCTTTGATGAAATTCTATAAAAACAAAATGAAAATGATCCATAAAATACAGCAAAGTGATCCATGTATAATATAAATTTTAGAAATAAAATGTCAAAACTGTACCGTTATCTATACATATAAAAATGTATTTCTGTCTGTCTGTCTGTCTGTCTGTCAGTCTGAACCTTATAAACTCGGAAACTATAGAACCGATTGGCGTGAAATTTTGTATGGAGGGGTTTTTGGGGTCGGGGAAGGTTCTTATGATTTTGAGAAACCCTCCCATGGGGGGACTCCCATACAAATGAAACACACATTTTTGCATAACTCGAGAACTAATCAAGCTAAGGAAACCAAATTTAGCATGTTGAAGTTTTTAAACGCAAAAAATGTTTCAGTGGTAGTTTGAGAAGGGAGGCTCTCATACAAATGAAACAGGAGTTTCTGCATAACTCAAGAGCTTATCAAGCAAATGAAACCCAATTGGGCATGTGGGGTTTTCTGGAGGCAAAAAATGTTTCTATGGTGGTTCGAGGCTCCTTCTATCTCTAGAAGGGAGGGCTCTCATACAAATGAAACTGAAATTTCTGCATAGGTCGAAAAATAATCAAGCATATGGAACCAAATTTGGAGGTTTTGGAAGAAAGAAATGTTTCTATGATGGACTGAGACTCCTCCGCACTCTGAAAGAGAGAGGGAGGGGCTCCCATACAAATGAAACACAAATTTCTGCACAACTCGAGAGCTAATCAAGCAAATGGAACCAAATTTGGCATGTTTATATTTTTTATGGCAATAAATGATTCTATTGTTACTCGAAACCCCTCCTTTTTCTTAAAGCGGGCCTCCCATTTTTGGCATATGGTGGTTTTTGAAGGCATGATTTGTATTCATATCAAAATGAATGTCTATCTGCCTGACCCTTATAGACTCGGAAAGTTCTGTACCAATGAAAATTTGTATGCAGGGGTTTTTGGGGCTAGGGAGGATTGTTTAAGACTCCTCTCGAAGGGGGGTGGGGGGTCTCTTATACAAATGAAACACCAATTTCTGCAGAACTGGAGAACTAATCAACCAAATACAAACAAATTTGGAATGTGGGGGTTTTTGAAGGCAGAAAATGTGTCTATGGTTGTTCGAAACCCCTCTCCTTTCTACCCTTTCTGAGGGTGGGGGTCTCGCATAAAATTCGGCATGTTCTGGATTTTTAAGGTAATGACTGTATGGTGGTTTGAGGCCCGTCCTTATACAAATGGTTTGAGGGGCTATACAGGCTATACAAATGAAACATACATTTCATCCAAACATGAGAATTATCCAGAATGTGTATTTCTCGGCTAAGAAGCATGTTCTGTTAGAAGTTTGAACTCCTTTTTAGTCAAGAAAAAAAATCATTCCGAAAATCAACCATAAACGTGCCAGTTCCATTAAATTTTCATTCATGTAGTTGCAAGCGTAGCAGCGTTCGCTCCGGGTTCAGCTAGTGTTCCAGAAAAGATTCAATATCATTCATTTAACTATATCAATCGAAGACTATATAAATGTTATTATATACTGTAATTACGTAATGCATTGAAATATTTTTTCAGTTTTGTACGAGGCATATTTAGGTCAATCATTTCACTATTTATGTGGATTATAAGCATTCATCATCTGATTTAAAGGTCCAAATTAGGTGTAATTTATACGATGATGATCTAAAGTGAACATATTTCGATTATGTAGTTGTAGTTTAGTTTAGTTTTGACAATAACTCAGTTGAATCTTCTTCTTCTTTTCATCTTTTAAGCATTTCAAGCTTATTGCTTCCACAATTAGCTTATTGCTTGCTCTCAACTTAGTGTTCTAAATGCACTTCCACAGTTGTTAATTTACGATGCCAAGTACCATTTTTGTATTAGTATGATTGTGTGGCAAGAACGATCATACGCTATGCCCAGGGAGGCGAGAAATTTTCCTTAACGAAAAATTACTAGACCGGGAATCGAACCCAGCCACCTCAAGCATGGTGTTGCTTTGTAGCTGCGCCTTTACCGACTGAGCTAAGGGAGGACCCATTATCAGTTGAATCTATTCGTTGCAAAACGATGCCGTTGACAAATGATACCATATCATACTCTCGACGGTCAGCAAGCAACGTGCTTCATATAAAGGGAGGGGAAATTTTGTCCATCCTAACCTAGGGCGTATAGTAAAAACTGCTTTTGAAATAACTCTATACGCTAGTCGTGCTTTTTTAGGCTAGCCCTAAGATTGCACCTTTAAACTGAATGAAAAGATCCATAAAAAATTGAAATTCATTCCATAAAAAACGTTTTTATGACCCATAAGTCTCTGATTAAAATCTATAAAAAAAATGATCCATAAAATACAGCAATGTGATCCATACTTTCTATACATTTCAGCAATAAAATGTCAAAAATTTACCGTTATATATCTATGGTATGATCGATAAAATTTGAAGTTTTACCCATAAACATATTGCAAATGTTCCATTAAAGGTTCAATATCATTCCTTAAACATGTAAAATTGATACTTAGAAAATAACGTGTGTGAACTTGAACAATAAATTATCGGTAATATTCCATAAATTAATCATCAATGATCCTCAATAGGTATGAAAAATGAACCGCAAACTTCAAAATATGGTCCATAGCAAATCAACTTTGGGCATTAAAAATAATAAGTACGATCCATAAATTGTGCCGGAATTATTCCAATTTTGGGTTAAATTTTTTTAAATTTTGGCTGAGGGGAAATCAATCTATTACTGCGCTACTACTCAAATTTATTAACATGTCCGTTTCTCTAGCTCTGCGGCTTAAATATGGCTTTAAAAGAGGATCGCGTTGATTTGCAGTTTTTTGTTGAGATTTGCAATTTTTCAGAAAATTGTATAATTAGGGCTTTAATTTGACATTAGTTTCAGTTAGAGTGGTTCTCGAATATATTGAAATAAAAATTATATCTTTCACATTTCTTGACATAGCGCAATACAATGTTCTACAAAGTTATTTCTTATTGAATTTAAAGCAACTTTGCTCCAAAACAATAGTCGTAGGTCTTTTGTGTCATAAGTTATGATCATGTTTACGCTTTAAAGTAAAGTGGCCCTGAAAAAAATTAGTATTTTTCACCTAACTTTTTCATTTCAAGTTTTATGGAAACGGTGTCTTCAGCAAATTTTTAGAACTTAAAGGCAAACTTTGATAAAGAAAGAACGTAATTTCATTGATAACGATTTTTTCATATTACATAATCTTTTAAAAGGGAAATCGCAGCAAGCCGTGCTTCGAAAGTGACGTGTTTTGTTTTTGCTGCGTCGTTTTCGCGAAAAAAAATCAAATCATAATTCGTAATTTAACTTGAACTAACAGTGAAATCATAAAATCTCCGCGTGCATTGTGTAAGTCGTAGTGAATACAATCGATTCCCTCTCGAAATGTGTGAGTGTCGGTAGTATTTCCCCGTATTTTTTTTTGTTTTTGTGCTTCGCCCCCGCATCCGGAAGAAGAGTTACATCAGCTTAGTTTTGGTTATTAGTGGTAATATTGTGACACTCGGGCATAATTTATTAGTTTAGAGTGTTTTCCGCTTTGTCGCGAGCGAATCGATGATTCTTAGCAGTTTTCAAGCTCGGTATAGAGTCGCCTCATAGCGGGGATTTGCATTATCGGCAGAGTGTGGAGTGAAAATAAAAAGACTAGTGCAATGTAGAGAGCGGCCATTTGCAGGTCAGAGTTTTGTTATGCAGGTTGCATATCTAGCGGGCGGCTTAGCAACGTTCATTTTTGCGCATATATAATCGCGAGTGCATGAAATTAATTTCGAATCAACGTTGAAAATTTTTATTTTTACGAATGAACAAGATAGTGTGATTGAGGAGGTGGACATGGGTGAGATCTATCTGATTATACACTGATAGGCAAAATAAAGTGCCCACCTCATCGTTTTTTCAATTTCTCTCATTTACTTGGTTCAAATTAAAGTAAACACACTGTATTTTTTTTATTATCTTATTTTTTATATTCTTTTTAAGTTTCACTTATGGAATACTGAAAAAAAAGAGTTTTACTTAAAGAAAAAAAAAATCAATTTGTGTTGAAAAAAAAACAGTGACAAAATAAAGTGCCCACTTCAAAAATCGATATGTTTTCGATAAGTTTCCATTAGAAGACCCCTCGATTGTTTATGTTTTGATATTTTGACATGTTTTGAAGCAAACGGCTCAACCTGGTGCATTTGTATACGTGATCGCATTTGATTCAATTGAAAAAAAAATGGAGAACGCAGTGCTTTCGAAAGCAATTCCCTTGTGTATCCGAAAATTGGTCGTTCGTGATGTGCAAAACGGTGAATCGCACCGGGTTGTCACTAAGAAGTACAGTATCAGTAAGGCAGCGGTTGGCAAAATTCTTCTGAAGCTTAAAACGTTTGGATCAGTGGTGGATCGCCCTGGCAGAGGCAGGAAGCGGAAAACGGATGCGAGAACGGACACCAAGATCATGCGCGAAGTCAAGAAGAACCCGAAGGTAACTGTCCGCGAGATCCAGGAAACCCTTCAGTTATCAGTTTTCGGTCGAACTGTTCGTCGCCGTCTCGTAGCACAGGGGTTGAATAGCAAACTTGTCCGGAAGCGCCCATTTATCAGCAAGGCAAACAAAGCCGAACGGCTTAAGTTTGCTAAGGAGCATGCTGATAAGCCCCTAGAGTTCTGGAAAACGGTTCTCTGGACGGACGAATCAAAATTCGAGCTGTTTAACCGAAAGCGGCGGGTTCGTGTTTGGTGCAGATCGGGAGAGGAGCTTCAGGAGCGCCACATCCAAGGCACGATGAAGCATGGAGGAGGAAATGTGATGGTCTGGGGGTGTTTTTCGTGGGGTGGAGTGGGAAGCATTGTGAAAATCGACGGGATAATGACGGCAGATTCTTACATCAACATCCTGCGAGAAAATCTGGAGGTTTCGATGATCCAGACGGGCCTTGAAGAGAAGTTTGTATTCCAGCAGGACAACGACCCGAAGCATACTGCCAAAAAGACCAAGTCTTTCTTCCGGTCTTGTCGGATCAAACCGCTGGAATGGCCTCCACAAAGCCCGGACCTCAATCCCATCGAGAATTTGTGGATGATTCTCGATGCCAGGGTTGACAAAACTGGTGTTACCAATAAAAATAACTATTTTGAAGCCCTGGAGCGCGCCTGGGAAGAGCTAGATCCACAGCACCTAAAGAACCTGGTCGAGAGCATGCCTTTGGCCTGCAGGAGGTAGGCCAAAGGAGGACACATCAATTATTGAAATGCTTTTATTTTACTTTAATTTATGTTTTCTGTAGCCTGAATGAAGAGGGCACTTTATTTTGTCCCTTTTTTTTTTCAACACAAATTGATTTTTTTTTTTCTTTAAGTAAAACTCCTTTTTTTCAGTATTCCATAAGTGAAACTTAAAAAGAATATAAAAAATAAGATAATAAAAAAAAATACAGTGTGTTTACTTTAATTTGAACCAAGTAAATTAGAGAAATTGAAAAAACGATGAGGTGGGCACTTTATTTTGCCTATCAGTGTAACTTTATAACAATAATCTTATTTTCTAATAATACTTAATACGTGCCTGGTTTGGAAATTTTAAATTTCCAAATCTGGAAATGTGTTGCAGTGCCCTTATTCAAATGATATCCGAAATTTTGTCATGCGGGGATTATTGTTTGTGAAAGTTACCTCGGAATGGGCGTGACTCTCCAGACATTCTGAAATGGGTTGCTGGATCTGCAGTAGAGCTATCACTTTCTAGCTCACGGCTTAAAGCTGCTTCCAAGGGTCACTTGAATGATTGTTGTAAACAGATTTCTTCCATAATATCATTGCCGGCCGATGGGTGTTAGATTGGACAAACTCTCTCTCTCTCTCTCTCTCTCTCTCTCTCTCTCTCTCTCTCTCTCTCTCTCTCTCTCTCTCTCTCTCTCTCTCTCTCTCTCTCTCTCACACACACACACACACACACACACACACACACACACACACACACACACACACACACACACACACACACACACACACACACATCAGAACATGCTTCTTACCCGAGGCATATACGTTTTGTGTTTTAGTAACCTGGATGATTCTCATTTTTGGTAGAAATTTGTGTTTCATTTGTATGGGAGCCCGCCCTTCCAGAGGGGGGCAGGGGTCTCAAACCATTATACAATTATTGCCTTCAATACCCCTCACATGCCAAATTTGGTTTCATTTGCTTGATTAGTTCTCGAGTTATGCAAAAATTTATGTTTCATTTGTATGGGAGGCCACCTTCCCTTCAAGAGGGGGAGGTGTCCTAAACTGCCATAGAAACATTTCTTGCCTCCAAAAACCTCAACATGCCAAATTTGATTTCATTTGCTTCATTGGCTCTCGAGCTATGAAAAAAAAAAATGTGTCATTAGTATGGGAGTCCCCCTTTCCAGAGAGCGGAGGAGTCTCAAACCACCATAGAAATATTTTTTTTTTCCTTTAAAAACCTCCACCTGCCAAATTTGGTTCCATATGCTTGGTTAGTTCTCGAGTTATGCAGAAATTTGTGTTTCATTTGTATGGGAGCACCCTTCCCTACCAGAGAGAGGAGGGGTATCAAACCACCATAGAAACATTTCTTGCCTTTAAAATCCTCACATGCTTAATTTGGTTCCATTTGCTTTATTGGTTCTCGAATTATGCTGAAATTTCAGTTTCATTTGTATGAGAGCCTCCCCTCACCTTCTAGATACATGAGGGGTCTCAAACCTCCATGGAAACATTTCTAGCCTCCAGAAAACCCCACATGCAAATTTTGGTTCCATTTGCTTTATTAGTCCTTGAATTATGCTGAAATTTCAGTTTCATTTGTATGAAAGCCCCGCCCCCCACCTTTTAGATAGGGAGGGGTCTCAAACCACCATAGAAACATTTCTTGCCTCCAGAAAATCTCACATGCAAGATTTGGTTCCATTTGCTTTATTAGTTCTCGAGTTATGCCGAAATTTCAGTTTGATTGGTATGGGAGCCCTCCCTTTCAGAGAAGGGAGGGGTCTTAAATCACCATAGAAACATTTTTTGCTTCTAAAAACTCTCACATGCTAAATTTGGTTTTCTTTGCTTGATTAGTTCTTGAGTTATGCAGAAATATGTGTTTCATTCGTATGGGAGCCCCCCCTTCCAGAGAGGTCTCTAACTATCTTAAGAACCTTTCCCGGTCCCAAAAACTCCTCCACACAAAATTTCAAGCCGATCGGTTCAATAGTCTTCGAGTCTATAAGGTTCAGACAGACAGACAGAAATTCATTTTTATATGTATAGATATGTATAGATATGCAGACATGTTGATGGCAACGACGAAAAAGTCACCATATTTCAATAAAAAAAACTAATATTTGCAATGTCTTCAATTTAAATCGATGAATTTTCTGATATAAATTCAGTTTGAAAAGGGTGAAAAATATAGAGAGATTATTAAAATACCTATCATGTAGGATAATTTGAGGGACGAGGAAGAAAATATACAGGAAGAAATTGTTTTGACCATGAAAATATAATTTTTGATACAAACTGTATTTGAAAAATAGTATGAATTCAGGGGCTTTATTTTGATAAAATTTTTAGTTAAAGTGGTCCTCAAATATATAGAGATTTTAAAGATGTCTTTCGTGATCTATCAGTAATATATCATGTTTGTCAATAAAAGATAATCGATGCTGTTGTTTGCAACGTTTATTTTCTGTATATCAATCAAAAGTAATTAGGTAAGACTCTTGATTAGTGCTTGCGCTTTTTCTGGAAAATTGATTTCTCCTGTGTTATCATTTTTTTTGTCATCATTGAAATGACTGGATCGGATCTGATCATCAGTCGCTTAAATATATCCTCTAGATTGGCTTTGCGGCTGAACTGTCCTCATTGTAAGCTGCAACTTTGCCGAAGATAAAAAATGCATCTTCATAGTGAAAATGATTTATTCTTTTTATTCCTGCTAATTTTTCATTTTGGCCCAGTGTGGCCCAGTTTAGCACTTAGAGTATAGCACAAAAAATTGTGACTACTATGTCACATTGAACAGTATAGTGTGTCTGACTAAGCAGCTGTTTGATCATGCCAAAATATTATGAGTGTCTTATGAATTGATAAAGAACATTTTTACTGGACGTTTTGCTGAAAACCAATGTTTGGCAAAATTTAAGTTGAGAAATTTGTCTAAGAGAATAACTTTTGAACGAAAAGTTTGCTTTCCATAGTACTCGGAGTTTCGTTATAAAATTCTAAATAGTGTTAGCTTCTTATCAAATGTGCTCAAATTTCAAGATGTTTTTCAGGGCACGATTAATAGATGATAGATGAGAGAACATTTCAAAACTTGCATTAGTCTAACCGAAGGATCAATTTCCCAATCTTTATGGACCGAAAATTTGAAAAAAATAGAGACCAAAACTCAAAAATGTTGGCATAATTTATGGATCGTACCCATATGTTTAAGTGCACAAAGTTGAGTTGCTATCCCTAGTAGCACACTTGTTGCCATTCGGTTGAAATAACATAAATATGACTTGCTAAGTCATAATCATGTTACAACAACTAATTATGACCGTAGTGTGCTACTTGGGATGGAGTTTATAGTTCATTATTAATTGTTTTATGGATCATTGACAATTTATTTATGGAACATTTTCAATAATATATGAATCATGTGCATATATTTCATTGCACAGAGGTTACATTCTAGGGATCAATTTTGCAAGTTATGGGAACGCCTTTGAGCAGTTTATGGATCATTTGTTACATGTTTATGACTAATCCGGCTAATCCGATATATAACGGAATATTTTTGAGATTCTATTGCTAAGTTTATGATATGCTAAGATATTGATCACAGTTGTATGGGCCGTGAATGCGTTTTTTATGGAGTGATTTAAATTTTTTAATGGATCATTTAAAAGTTTTTATATGCAAAAGTTTGTTTGCCTTATACCAAATTGATAACAAATTCTAATACCAGGTTAACATTGTTTGATCAATATCATATATCAAACATCATAAGAGTAACAAGGTCTGTTATCTTAGGTATCACTTTGATTTGAGATGTTATCGCATCAATAAATTTAGTAATCAACATCAGTAAATTTTGTTATCGAATGTTATCATTTTAAAAATACTAGTTTTGACAATAGTTACAAGTTCAATGGAATATTTGAAATGTTACCCGTCCATACTGAATAAATTAACTTGCTCTATACCAAAAGCTATCTTTCAATTATTGACATAAGAATTTAATATCAAATTGATAACATATTTGGAACTTATTGATTTAATTTGCTCACATTCCAAGGCTTCGTATCACGATGAACACAGTGGTTTTTGTGTTATCTCTTTTGATATTTTGGCTGGTTATTCAGCCTAGTTAATAACACGACTCGAATAATTCAAATAATGATAGCCAGGTGTTAAAATTGGATATCATTTTGGTATAAACCATGACTCGGGAACCGTTTGCACAAACTGGCATGGCTTCGGTTGTACCATAAAACGCTTTGTGAATCAAGATGAGCAAAATTCCCACTTCTGAATCATGCGGATTCCTCAAGATATGATTGCAAAAACTGGAATTGCATTTTTTTGCATTTCCACTTTTGGGTGTAAGCTTCAATAAAATCAAAGCGATTGAATCAGCTAGACCAACCACTTCCGACAACAAAAACTGGATTGCGACATGCATTCCCGGTGCACTATTCCAAGTTGCAAAAAAAAAAAAAACGACGACAACGACGACTGTCAGTCAGTGAACTTTGCGAATTAAGTTTCTAGGTCGGGAAGTGAATGTTGATATTTTTAAGCGGAAACCTTGAAAACCAGTACACTGTAGGGCATGCTTCTCCAAACCTAAAGACTTTACCAAACCAAGAAGATCAATTCGTTTTTTGTTGTCTTTTGTCGATTTAGTTGCAATTGTGCAGTTGATGGGTTACAACGGCTTGTGAGAAAATGTTTGTTTTCATAGTTTTATTTTTGGTGGCTGTTTTGGGTTTGTGTTTTCTATGGGTGCATCATCAGTGCAAGTTCAAATCATTGGTTAACGTACCGACGGTTCAGCCATGCTATCCTGTGTTGGGAAATGCTCCCATATCGTTCTGGAAAAATGACGAACAGATTTTCCGGACAGTTCTGCAAGAGTGTATGAAATTCGATCGATTTTTCAAAGTTTGGGCTGGGCCCAGATTGGTACTGGCAACCTGTCACCCGGATTTGATCCATCAAATCCTCACTCACCCAGATTGCATCCAGCGACCATTTCTATACAAATTCACCGGATTTACGCAAGGAATTTTCTCGGCCGACTGTAAGCATTCTTTCGAGTGATCAGTGTCGAAATAAGGATTCTAATTCGATTCATTCTGGCAGGGAAGCTATGGAAAGTCCAACGAAAGGCATTGAACCCAGCTTTCAACACGATCGTTCTGAACAGCTTTATACCCACCTTCGAGGATTGCAGCCAACGGATGGTTCAACGAATGACCGAGGCGATTGGTGCTGATGGGGGCGCCAGTGTGGCTGTGAATATTTTAAAGTTCGCATCACTCTGCACGCTCGAGATGATTTGCGCCACCTCGCTGGGCAGTGACGTGATGCAACGTGAAGCGAAGGAAGACTTCATCCACAGCATAGAAGTGTAAAGCAATGCGTGACTATTTTACGACACTTGGTCTGACCTTCACCATGATGTAGGTATGTTTAAATGTTTTTTTTTTGTTTCTTCAGGGCATTCAACTGCGCATCGAGACGGATGGTGAGACCATTACGATACTTGGATGTTATTTACCGCATGACTCAGGATTACCGCGACCAACGGAAAGCTTGGAAAGTGATTTGTGAGTTTTTCGTGAAGGTGAGTTTTGATGATTGTTACGTTATTTTACCAGGGTAGCACAACTTGTTTCAACGGAGCATAAACAATCTCTTTTGAAACGAATCAGTGATAGTTTTGTTCTGCAGTGTACCTCAAAATTATACACAGTAGCAACGGAAAAGCGCATAGAGTGGAACCTGTTTACAACATGTAATTTTTCCTAGACAGTTGCATTATAACTTTATAATACTTTCCAGTATGTTGCAAAAAAGTTATTTTTTTAAAATTTGTACAGGCTCAATCGAATCAACTTTACAAAGCCAAGTTTTCATATTTATATACAAGATTAAAACTAACGTTAAGGGGATAGGACCGAATACTCGCGGCCATCTCGAGATTAATAGGAATAACAATTGAACGGATGGGAAGATGGGCGGGAATTTGAATATGGTTTACAAAGTACGTTTATTTTAAATTCAGAATTGGCTAAAAACTTATAACTATACAACTTTTGGTTTTCTTTTGACTTGAACATTTTTTAGAAAGAATAAAAAAACACACACAAAAAAGATTTAAAAAAACTTATAGTAAATATACAGGTTAAACTAACTACAATCTAACGCTAATGTTAGTCAAAAACACATAAATGAGTTTCATAAACTCCAGATCACGTACAGCCAAAATATCTCGAACTGGTACATTGGGTTGTCTACCTCGAGCCCGAAGGGAATCATAAAGCTCAGATCTGACTCCACGATGCTCAGCACATGACCAAAGAATGTGATCTGCGTCCTGATAACCTTGTCCACATTCACAGAGATTGCTGTCGCTCAGCCCAACTCGGTATAAATGAGCGTTCAAAGAATAATAATTGGACATGAGGCGAGACATCACACGAATGAAGTCTCGACCCCCATCTATCCCCCCAATTCAAGACTTCTTCGACACCTTTGGGATGATAGAATATTGCCATCGCCCCAAATCTCCTTTACTCAATTTATACTGCCAGCTGACGAGTGACTGTTGACGAAAAATAGTATAAAATTCATTGAAGGCGATTTGTCGATCATAAATTTCGCCTTCCATAGCGCCCACCTTTGCAAGCGAGTCCGCTCTCTCATTGCCCGAAATCGAACAATGAGATAAAATAACGCGAAGATATAGCGCTTAGAAGCTCCTTTATTTTCATGAGAAAATACGAGGAGTGCTTTACCGGCCTCAATGAGCGAAAAGCCTCTATAGAACTGAGACTATCCGTGAAAATGAAGTACTGATCCGGTGTTAGTGATGCAACAATTTCTAGCGTAAAGTGTATTGCCGCTAATTCAGCGACATATACGGAACAAGGAGCTTGAAGTTTACGATTGGCGCTATAAATTTCATTAAATATACCAAAGCCTGCTGACTCCTCTATCAAAGATCCGTCAGTGAAGAACGATTTAGTGGAATCAACTTGGTCAAACTTTGCAGAAGGAGATGTCTCGCTCATCGCCATGAGGCACCAAGAGTGGACAGTAATGTTTGCTAGAATGAAAGATATGAAGAGAAAGTTGAAAGTTTCGTCAGTGTACGGTAGGCTAGAAATAGAACAGAGGTATTGAAAATTGAGTGAAAGGGCATGGTAAAGTAGTATTCGAACCACAGACGTTTCATTTGCCACCCTGCCACCTCGACGAGGCTATCTGTTTCTCGAGCTACCCCATAGTCCACTGTCCACTCTTGGTGCCTCATGGCGATGAGCGAGACATCTCCTTCTACATCATAATCGTTACTCCACGCACGGAGAACACAAACATAACAATTAATGTATGCAAACTTTGCAGCAAATATCACCGGAGCAATAATAAGACGATAATACTCTGGGATTCCATGAAGCTTCTGCTTAATGGATAAATCAAAATGTATCTGAAATATTCGACAAAGGGCTGACATCCTGTGTTATGTACAAATGGTACAAAGTCATGAAGCGAGTTTGAGGGTTCAACTGGAGAAGCTTTTCAATGTTTTCGATTACCTCGGGGTTCATAACTTCACACCTGGTGAGGAGCCGGAGAGATAACTCTGTAAACCGATCCGAGAGTGGCAACATGCCAGCCAGCACTTTAAGACCCATGTTGTGAGTCGAGTACATGCAACCTAACGCGATACGAAGACACCGATACTGAATACATTCCAGTTTGAGATGTTCGACCGAGCCGTTAACTGAAAACAAAAACGACCGTACTCTAAAACCGACAAAATCGTTGTCCGGTACAATATTAGAAGATTTCGCGGAAGTGCTCCCCACCAGGTTTCGGTAATTGTTCGAAGAAAGTTGATCCTCTGCTGGAACTTTCGCTTCAGCTACTCAATGTGGGATCTCCAGGTGCACTTAGAATCGAACCAGACCCCAAGATATTCAAAGGACATAGAATGAGTTATCGGTTTACCCCAAATTTGAAGCTTTGGTTGTGCAGGGTTATGCTTCCTAGAAAAAACTACCAACTCAGTTTTCTCCGTAGAGAATTCGATACCTAGCTCGAGAGCCCAAGTAGACAAATTTTCCGTGACAGACACTACGCCGTCATCTAGTCATCAAGTTGTCTCAATGTACAGTTGTCACTTAGACAACCGTCAATGTCTTTGACATAAACATTATACAAAAGAGGGCTTAAACATGATCCCTGGGGGAGACCCATGTAGCTAAATCGGGAAGCTGTAGTGGTTCCATGAGAGAAGCTCATATGTTTCTCTGACAGCAAATTGTACAAAAAATTATTCATTAATGGTAAAAAGCCACAAGCGTGGAGTTTATCTGAGAGAACTTCAACAGTTACTGAATCAAAAGCCCCCTTTATGTCCAAGAATACAGAAGCCATTTGCTCTTTTTTAGCAAAAGCTAACTGAATATCTGTGGAAAGCAACGCGAGACACAGTCGTTCGTTCCTTTACCCCTACGGAAACCATATTGAGTATCTGAAAGCAGGTTGTTCGTCTCAACCCATTTGTCCAGACGGAAGAGGATCATTTTCTCCAACAACTTTCGAATGCAGGATAACATCGCGAAGGGTCGATAGGAGTTGTGGTCGGACGCGGGTTTGCCAGGTTTTTGAATGGCGATAACTCTCACCCACCTCCAATCATCCGGTACAATGTTGAGCTCCAAAAACTGATTAAACAAGTTCAACATGCTCCTCTTCGCGACGTCTGGAAGGTTCTTAAGCAAGTTGAACTTGATTCTATCAGCTCCTGGAGCCGTATTGCCACACGAAAGGAGCGCGAGAGAGAGTTCTACCATTGAAAAAGGTTGGCTTTTCTCATCTATCGAATTCTCTGTTTCGCGAGAAATCATCCGTGCCGGCACAGAATCTGGACAAACTTTTTGCGTGAACTTGAGGATCCATCGGTCCGAATACTCGTCGCTCTCATTGTTCGTAGTTAGGTTACGCAATCTTCGCGCCGTGTTGCAAAGAGTACTCATCGACGTCTCGCGACGTTGCCCGTCCACGAATCTTCGCCAGTATCCGCGTTTCTTGGCCTTGATGAGGCTCTTAAGTTCGCGTTCAAGAGCCGTGTATACTTCGAAGTGCTCAGGTGTTCCACGCCTACGGAAAACTTTAAACGCGTCGTACTTTTTACGGTGAACCTCGGTGCATTGCTGATTCCACCATGGAGAAGGAGGTTTCAAAAAAAGTGAATGGAAACAATTATTTGGATCCAAGAAACGTAAAGATAATGATACCGATAAGTATATTTTACGTTATTTTCTACTCGCCTTGACTCTGTTAATTAAAAAATAAACATTGATGAGATTCTTTTATAAAACAACAACATAATAAGCGGTTTTTTATAAGCCTTTGAGCACTCCCGCCGTTGAAATTTGTACAACACATGTAGATTTTCCATTGCAGAAGCTCCTATTGATGTAAAATCAACGTGTATCCCTCAAGGAAATCGTTCTTGACCAAACAGCGTATTCTTTGATTACAGAAATTCCTCAAATAGCGAATGCGATAATGCGAGACGTGTCCGCGTTAATGAAATACGTAGTGTATCAAATTTTTCTATAACTGATTCTAACTTGAAACATCTCGTAATCCGGACCATCTCGATGGCATTTTTCTTCGACAAAAGGATACAGTAGATCAAAGCCTTTTCATTGGTAGCTAATGTGCAAATAAATTTCTTAAAACTGCTTTATCTTTAGATTCTGGCCAAATGGATGGTTGCAGCCTTCGACAATGTTGTTCGGTAGGTCAAGGTTTCATGATTGATGAACAGAAGTTCATAATTGTCTCAATACGTGGCGCTAGTGTGTAAGTAAATCTCCCAAATATGCTATATCTCGGGACCTTGACCATATTGAACGTTCCAATCTTCGTTACAACTTCGAATACTTGGTATTCAAACACTGGACTGTAATCTGTTCTATGATGAAAAGCAGAGTGCGCCTAGAACTGCTGTTTTGTTTGATAAAACACTGAATTGCTATCCCATATCAGAATTCTTCAAACGGGACATTGTTGCGGTGATGGTTGAGGTGCCTACCACTAGAGGAAAAACTGAGGCATAGTGGCTTCAGCCTATTTTCCGGGTGATGCTCCTGAAGTGCCTCCTTCTGAGATCAACTAATTTGTGCAGTACTGCAGACCTACCCGAGCAGGAAAGAATAACTTGATAACTGGCCTAGGTATTTAAGAGCCCAGATTAAGAGATAAAATACCTGAGTATAATACCAAAAAATTGTTACCACAGTGTTATGAGAATACCAAATTGAGGCAAGACAATACCAAAATAGTATCTCTCAGGTATTCCCAGGTATCAAAAATAACAAGTTTTGTTATTCGAGAGATAAAAAGTGCCGTGAATATAGAGTCCCAACGCATCATCTATTCATCGACTTCAAAGCCGCATATGATACAATTAACCGATATGAGCTATGGAAGATCATGGACGAGAACAGCTTTCCGGGGAAGCTGACCCGACTTATCAAGGCTACGATGGATGGAACCCAGTGCTGTGTGAGGATATCGGGTGGATTATCGGGTTCATTCTAATCCCGCAGGGGGCTTCGTCAAGGTGATGGTCTCTCTTGCCTCCTGTTCAACATTGCTCTTGAAGGTGTTATGCGACGAGCGGCGTTTAGCATGAAAGGCATGATTTCTAACAGATCCGGTCAATTTATCTGCTTTGCCGATGACGTGGATATTGTCGGCAGAACATTTGAGGCGGTGGCAGAGCAGTACACCAGACTAAAGCGTGAAGCAGAGAAGATTAGGTTGAAGATAAATACGTCCAAAACGAAGTACATGCTGGCTGGCGGAACCGAGCACGACGGTACCCGACCGAGGCAGCAGTGTAACGATCGACGGCGATGCGTTCGAGGTAGTCGATGAATTTGTCTATCTCGGCTCACTGGTTACTGCGGACAACGATAACAGCCGTGACATCCGGTGGCGGATTATCAGTGGAAGTCGTGCCTACTATGGGCTCCACAAGCAACTACGGTCAAACAGACTTAGCTCCCGTACGAAGTGCATCATGTACAAAACGCTAATAAGACCGGTTGTTCTCTACGGGCATGAGACGTGGACAATGCTCCAAGAGGACCTTCGAGCACTCGGAGTTTTTGAGCGATGGGTGTTAAGAACCATCTTTGGTGGAGTACAGGAGGACGAACTATGGAGGCGAAGGATGAACCATGAGCTCGCGCAACTCGCCGGCGAACCCAGTATTCATAAGGTGGCAAAAGCTTGTAGCTTTCATTTGCCGTCAACAGAACTGAAATCGGTTCACAAATGGCTGAGAAACCGATGTGACATTATTTGTAACGCACACACACACATACACACACATACACATATACACACACACATACACACACACACACACACACACACACACACACACACACACACACACACACACACACACACAAAAAAAAAAAAAAAAAAAACCAAAAAAAAGAAAAAATTTTTTTTAAAATTAAAATTCCCTTAAAACAAAAAACCCAAAAATTAATGAGCAATTCAAAACAACTTTATTAAGATTATCTTCGCTTATGATCTATCGATTATTCCATATTCAAAACATTACAATTCCTACACAGATAAAAAGAAACATTGAATTTTCTGCGTTATCTAATGCACATAAAAGGAATGCTTGAATTGGCAGAGAATAATGGGATATTTCATGTAAATTTAAGCCAGATGACGCCTGAATCTAGCTTGTTGTATGAAAGACTGCAAACATTGTTGTATGGCACATGAAAAATTGCAAACAATTTCGTTGTTTACGCCTTCTTTCGTTTAGAATTAAACGAGGGGAAATTTTACGCGCTTGTTAAAATTCATTTTTTTTTTTTACTTTCTTTTTACTAAAAAAAAAATAATATTCTGATTACCATCCCAACCTACTACTATCTTATTTTGCACCAAAAAATTTTTTAAATGTTCTTTAAACTTTTTTTTTCCTTAAACATTCAAATTTTTCAAAACAATACCACCCCTTTTTATTTTTCTTTTTTTTTTGAATTATTTCTTTACTTCTTTATTTATTAATTATTAATTCACCGAAATTAAAATATTATGCTCTCACTATTTGAGTGCTTATCTTTTTTATTAAAAAAATAAATTATATATCCCACCCACTACCTCTTTTTGGACATAGCAACAAATTCCTTTTTTTTTTTTTCTTGTTTTTCCCTCCATTTCAAAACATAACAGCTCATTCATTACATACTTTATCTTTCTTTATTTTTTAAATTTCACTTTCGTGCTTTTTTTTTTTATTTCCCATTAAAATATTATCTCTCCTTTTATTCCTTGTTTTAAAGTGAAATAGTAATAACCACTAATACGAAAATCATGGCTTACAGAGGGTGCATAATGAACACATGAAGCAATTTTCTTTGTTAGGCCTTTACAATAACAACAAGCTCTAGAAATCAACCCTTTCCTAATTTGATCAGATTCTGAATTGATTATTTTTTCATTCATATCAAAACACATATGGTCGGTAGTGTGCATTTCATTCGGATATACTTCAATCGTCTTCACTGTTGTGATAATGTGCAATTGAACGTTGCAAAAACGTAAAATTTTTCGTTGACTTTATGTTACGTTCTCATTACGTTGCGCATGTGGCTCAAAAACGCATTTTGAAAACATCAGGTATCAGAACGTTTCATTGGAGCAAGAGTGTAAATTATTTGTTATGCTGCACTGTAGGTGAACATTTCTTCATAATAAGCATCACATAAACTGGAAAATATTAAAAATGCAACGTCATGATTAAGTTTACTAAGTTGCAAGTTTAAAAAGGCAAACAGGTCTCGACTAACTCCAATGTTTGTTTTGAATGGTCTTGCAAACCATATGAGTAACACCAATGTAATATCTAGTTTATCGTATATGTGAAATAAACTCTGCTGCAACAAAACCTGCTTTTTTCAGATTTACTCAAATGAAACTTGAAAACCAAATGTTGAATATTAAAGATGTTTTGTGTGCTACCTTGGTAATAGAATTTTCTAACATATTTTCGTACACACTACCAAAACGTCATAAAAATGTCTGTCCCCTGAGACTGACACATGCAAGCGTCCTTTAGCACATAAGAATGAGTTGAAAGAGACGAGAAAATAAATTCAATCAAACACATCTGTCACCGAATTGCGTATGTGTCAGTTTCAGGAGACATAATTTTACACGAAATCTTTCTTTACGTTTCCCGACTTTTTACAAACATTAATTTTTTCTAAAATTATTTCTAATTTCATCATTTCTAAGTGTGTATTTATACCGTTTCAACTTCTTAGTAGAACAGCACCTGCGTTACCATGTGCCACTACGAAACTCGTTTTAAAGGTTGCCTAATCTTACATTGTTGTGGATACAACAAGGGAAACAATTTCCGAAAATTTCAATCCGGCTTCATTTGCACGATCGAGCACCGCGATTAAATTTTCCTGTAAATACATTAGTCTTAACTTAGGTTTACATTTAGGTTATGACAATTACAACTCACGTTTGTACATTTCCGTGACTTACCGTGGGTTTATCTACCAGCGATGCCTGTTTGGACGAACAAAAGTATCTAATTTTAAGTACAATTATTAGTTTAATCTGTTCTTCCGTACTAATTAGACCTAATTACCATTAATTTCACATGGGCTCACTAGTTGGATTCTTTGCATGCAGAATCAGCTTGCTGTCTCTCTTTTTTCCCTGTACATTTTTTCCCTGTACATAGTATTTATTTTAGTTTTTAGGTTCTTTTTTCTTTGTCTTTCACTAGCTTACCGTTTAACTTATTTTAAGGTAGAGTAAAAGATAATTATAAACATGAACAAACAATTATACTATCACGGAACAAATTCTAGTAAAAACTTTCAATCTAGCCAACAACTTACTCAACACTTCATCCGCTCTTAACCCGCTTTGTCGTCGTTGACAGCTAGCCATAAAAAAAGATTGCAGTCACCTTCAGGCCGTTGAGTGCAAATTGTCGCCGCAGGTATGCATATCAACGCCGTTTGGATGTAGGTGCTGCGTCACGCTTGGGGTGTTCGCAACATACATGTTGAACATTATAATGCATCAAACAGTTTAACGTAGTCTAAATCTACCGGACGTTTTTCAACAAAATCGCTGTAGTCTTTTTTACTGCTTTCGCACACTGCAAGAATGTTCTTTTTGACAGCGCATGCGGTAGCTTGAAAATACGAAGCCAGTTATATAAATAGTAAAATTCAGTTTCGTAGCTGAAAACAACGAATGCATTATAAAGACATCTACATCGTCTTTAACTCGAGGTTGTACAGACTAAACATTGAACATATAGTGCCTTACAACGGACAACTTATCCTAACACCCTGTGGACCAGAATGGACATTTTTGTTTTCACGAAAAGTTCCACAGGCTGGAGCGGGAATCGAACCCGCACTTCATGGCAAGCGTTTGAACGACGAGTGACGTCGCTAACCGTTTGACCACGAAGCATTGCTGAGTCAAACGATCGATTTCTTTAGTATAAACTAATTTTTATTTTCAGTGTAGTAACAGAAGATCAAACCATTGCTTGCTCACTAGCACCACCTGGTGGTTGCATTCCAAATCAATTGAAACAGTTTCAGGTCGCTCTTGACCATCAAAAGACCATTTCCGAAAGATTCGTTCATCTGGCTCATTTGGCTCTGGTGATATAGAAATTGGAAAAAAAAATGCTTATTATTAGTGCCATCTAGTGAACGATCCTTGGGCCCTTCTCAAAATGATATTGACGGTTTTAACTGTCTTGAAATCCTTTGATAATCCAAGTCATATCCGCACAGCTCGAAACAGTAGTGTGAATTTCTGTTCATTATCATGCACATAATTGGAGCGTCACAAAACATACACATTTAAATTATAAATCATGTAATGTTCTGGGACATTCCATACATTATCGATAATGTTGTATGCAAAAGCTCATCTTGGTTAGAACTATTTCATGCAAGTCACTGCTTTGTGTGGAATGAAATACAATTTCACCGGCTCTGATATTTACATCACATTGAAAATTCAGATTTTTTTTCCGTGCGAAGAGACCATTCCTAATAATTCTATGCAAAATATGGCCGAAATACTTTTAAAACAATGAAATGCCGGATGAAAATGTCAAAAGGTGTACCGTTTAAAATCCGCACACACAAAATTAATTCTCAAAATTCGAGTTTCATCCGATTATCACCAAATTTTCAAAGAGTAAAAAGGAACAATTGAAATTCGTTTTAGCATCATTCATATAATTTATTTCGCCTTTATATTCGAATGCGCACGAGACCGACAGCATTCACCTTACACAACACTAGCACGTGCTTCGTGTAGTGGCATGATGCCAAATCCGGCCAGAAGATCGTCGGACCGTCGTTAGCCTTCAAGAGAAGGAGAAGCCGCTTTTGGAGACACTCTTCCAAATACACCTGTGCCACCGCTTTCCGCAAGTACAAATTGCTTACCAAATTAAGAACTTCTTGGCGAACTTAGACATCTTCTGTGTCCGAAGGTTTTCGGGAACATCAAACTTATCCTTGGCAGTCACATACAGGTTTCCTGGAATCTGGTTGAAGTCGGCCTTTACATATGTCTCGTCATCCATTACGCAGCAGTGTGGTTTCGTTTACTTCTGATTGTACAATTTCCGGGCACGGCTTTTTGCGACCGTAGTCTGTTTCTCGTCACGGCTTGGGGACCTCTGATCCTTAAACGTACGTAGTCCAGCTCGAGTTTTGGTATTCTGTACGAAAGTCTTGCTCAAATGCAACTTTTGAGCCACAGCTGGAACTGAGGAGTTCTGTTTCCGTTTAAAGGCCCCAACCACGCGTTTGGGATCTTTCTCGTTGACCTGACGGCTTTTTTCCGGATCTTCGCTACCGATCAACAGTCACACGTTCTTTGAATCATTTTATGATACCAGGATCCATAGAATTCGCGATTCACAACCTTTTTCTAGTGGCACGATGCGACAGATCCTTATTCTCAAATTACTCGTGCAAAACTTTTTCGCGCACGCACTATTCTTTCGTCGCCCTTTAGAAAATTGTTGCGCACCTGATGAAGTCAACTCACTGAGTGCTCAAAATTCAAACTAAACTATGCCTACGCAAAATTTTAATCAATTTTACCCAACGGATCAAAAGTTAGAGCAATTTAAGTGTGTGCGGATTTTAAACGGTACACCCTTGAGGCCATATTTCAATACCCCAAGACAACCTGAAATAACTCGGAAACCACTTTAGCCTTACAAATTTAAGATCCATAATCTTAAACAAGAAAAGTTATAAAAAAAAAATTATTTTTGAAGTTTTTTTTAATTAGGGCATGAGGGATTTTGTATTTATGTGTTTATTTGTGGTTTTCTTTTGTTTGTTTTTTCACTCTTGTGTAGTGTAAGAAGTTTGTTGGATGAGTTTTTTTTTTTTTATTTGGTGTGGGGGGGTTGTTGGGGGTTTTTTGTTTTTTGTGATTATTTTTTTTTTTTGTTTTTTTTTTAAAAATTTTTTTTTGGCCTTATCATGAATTAGATTTTAGTGTGTTTTTTCAACGTTGATTATGTTTGTTGGCTTGGTGGAAGTTGAATTACAAGAAAAGGTTATATATATACAGGGGATAGACAAAATGATCGGGACAGGCAAATTTTTGATCAACTTTGCAGTGCTCTAACTTCATGAAATATTATCCGATTTCAATTTTCCAAGAAGCATTTATTCGACGGGGAATTCAATGTAATTTTATGTCTTGGTAACAAAATTGGCCATGGTCACCGGATACCGGAGTTGTTCCGGGTTTCCGGAGGGGCTATTTTACATGTTGACTTTGCGATGAATTTTCGTACAAGATGACGTTGTCAAATATATTTTTTCAGTAAACACACGAAAAAACAAAACATTTCCCAGGCAAATGAAAGGTCGATCACAGGAATCGGCCTTAAATTGACCGAGATATGGCCATTTCCGTGAAACAGGTTCTGATGAAGGGTCCTGGATGCGGTCAGTTGTTTATTTTACTCAAAACATGCTATGTCACAGCTTTTTTTTTTTGTTTTTTTTCTTGTTTTTTACCACAAAGCTTATTATAAACAAAAAGTGGATCTTTGGCAATATTGGCCCCTCCCGGAACCACCGGAACGACCCCGGGGGAACCGGTAGTAGGGGCCAATTACGATTTTACTCGAAAGCATGCCGTGCAGCAGCTCTATCTTCATGATTTTTCATAAATATGATTTTTATACACTTAAGAAGGACATTGGCTACATAAACCACTCCCTGGGCCACCGGAAAGACCCCGGAGGAACCTGTAGTAGGGGCCAATTAAGATTTTACTCCAAAACATGTAAACAAGCTACCTGAACTGTCAAATGACGTCATGATGCAATGTTCTACACCAAATCCTTTTTACACGTATTTTTTTGTTCATATTTTACGCGAGTTTTCAAAATAACAAAACATGTAAGCTACCTGAACTGTCAATTTTTTTGCTCATTTTTTACGCGAGTTTTCGAAATAACACAGTTCACGATGGCTACGATTCTTACCGAGTTTCAACGTGGCCGGATCGTTGGTGCGCGAGAGGCAGGAGCTTCGATTGCCGAAACGTGCAATATAGTCGGCTTTTCAAAAACCACCGTTCGTCGAATCATGGCGGAGTATGAGGCCGGAAAAATTTCTCCCGGTAAAAGTACTAGACGGAGACGAAAGCTTGGTAGTCGACAGCAACGGGCGTTGAAACGGATTGTTAAGGCGGATAGAAGGATTTCGGCTTTTAAAGCAACAGTAGCCTTGAACGACTCAATTGAAGAACCTGTATCAACAAGGACTGTCCGGAGGGAGCTGCACAAGATGAACCTGCGTGGGCGGGCAGCAATTGCCAAGCCGCTTATAAAGCCAGCGAATGCAGTGAAGAGGAAGCGCTGGTGTAAGCTCTATGCCGCTTGGACAGAAGCCCAGTGGAGGAATGTAGTCTATTCAGATGAATCCTCTTTCACGCTCTTCTCAACAACCGGGCGGGTGTACGTGTGGCGTTCTCCTGGAGAGGAGTACGACAAAGATTGCCTGCTTCCCACTGTGAAGCATGGTGGGGGATCGGTAATGGTCTGGGGCGCGATTTCCTGGCATGGGGTTGGTCCATTTGTCGCTGTAAAAGGCAAAATGAAGGCTGACCACTACAGGACTATATTGGATGAGCAGGTATTTCAACTGTTGGTGACATATGTACACTACAAAGAGTTATTATTTTTAAATTTCAACTAGGTGCTTCCCATGATGCGATCCATTTTCCCAGAAGGGAACGGCGTCTTCCAGGATGACAACGCTCCCATCCACACAGCGAAGTCCATCAAGAAGTGGTATGAGGATCACGCAAGTGATTTCGATCACCTTGAGTGGCCTGCTCAGTCACCGGACATTAATATTATTGAACCATTGTGGTCAACATTGGAAGCAAGGGTGCGAAATGTGTTCCCACCACCTTCGTCTTTGAAGGAACTGGAGAAAACTTTGATCGACGAGTGGTATAAAATACCTGTAGACGTGATCCAAAACCTCTACAGCTACATCTCAAGGCGGATTGAAGCCGTTCTTGATGCGGACGGAGGACCCACTCGCTACTAATAAAACCCACTCTTCCCTATACTTCATCAAATTATTTCTTGCATATCCGAACCAAAGCTAAATAAATTGATCCTTGAATCTACCAGGAAGCTGGTTCAGGCTAGCTAGTGAATCTTATAGTTCACATTTTGGAGTAAAATCGTTATTGGCCCCTGCTACAGGTGCTCTCCCGAGGGCCGTTCCAGCGATCCAGGGAATGGCTAATGTAGCCAATGGCCTTCCCAAGTCCATCGAAACCATGTTTACGAAAAATCATGAAGATAGAGCTGCTGTGCGGCATGCTCTGGAGTAAAATCTTAATTGGCCCCTACTACAGGTTCCCCCGGGGTCTTTCCGGTGGTCCAGGGAGTGGCTAATGTAGCCAATGTCCTTTTCAAGTGTATAAAAATCATATTTATGAAAAATCATGAAGATAGAGCTGCTGTACGGCATGCTCTGGAGTAAAATCTTAATTGGGCCCTACTACAGGTTCCCCCGGGGTCTTTTAGGTGGTCCAGGGAGTGGCTTATGTAGCCAATGTCCTTCTCAAGTGTATAAAAATCATATTTATGAAAAATCATGAAGATAGAGCTGCTGCACGGCATGCTTTCGAGTAAAATCGTAATTGGCCCCTACTACAGGTTCCCCCGGGGTCGTTCCGGTGGTCCATGGAGTGGCCAATGTAGCCAATGTCTTTCTCAAGTGTATAAAAATCATATTTATGAAAAATCATGAAGATAGAGCTGCTGCACGGCATGCTTTCGAGTAAAATCGTAATTGGCCCCTACTACAGGTTCCCCCGGGGTCGTTCCGGTGGTTCCGGGAGGGGCCAATGTAGCCAATGTCCTTCTCAAGTGTATAAAAATCATATTTATGAAAAATCATGAAGATAGAGCTGCTGCACGGCATGCTTTCGAGTAAAACCGTAATTGGCCCCTACTACAGGTTCCCCCGGGGTCGTTCCGGCGGTACAGGGAGTGGTTTATGTAGCCAATAGCCTTCTCAAGTGTATAAAAATCATACTTATGAAAAATCATGAAGATAGAGCTGCTGCACGGCATGCTTTCGAGTAAAATCGTAATTGGCCCCTACTACAGGTTCCCCCGGGGTCATTCCGGTGGTCCATGGAGTGGCCAATGTAGCCAATGTCTTTCTCAAGTGTATAAAAATCATATTTATGAAAAATCATGAAGATAGAGCTGCTGCACGGCATGCTTTCGAGTAAAATCGTAATTGGCCCCTACTACAGGTTCCCCCGGGGTCGTTCCGGTAGTTCCGGGAGGGGCCAATATTGCCAAAGATCCACTTTTCGTTTATAATAAGCTCTGTGGTAAAAAACAAGAAAAAAAACAAGAAAAAAAGCTGTGACATAGCATGTTTTGAGTAAAATAAAGAACTGACCGCATCCAGGACCCTTCATCAGAACCTGTTTCACGGAAATGGCCATATCTCGGTCAATTTAAGGCCGATTCCTGTGATCGACCTTTCATTCGCTTGGAAAATGTTTTGTTTTTTCGTGTGTTTACTGAAAAAAATTCATCGCAAAGTCAACATGTAAAATAGCCCCTCCGGAAACCCAGAACAACTCCGATATCCGGTGACCATGGCCAATTTTGTTACCGAGACATAAAATTACATTGAATTCCCCGTCGAATGCTTCTTGGACAATTGAAATCGAATAATATTTCATGAAGTTAGAGCACTGCAAAGTTGATCAAAAATTTGCCTGTCCCGATCATTTTGTCTATCCCCTGTATCTTGCAAACAAATCTCAAATCCTGCAAATCTGCCACACATTTGTTTCTCTAAAACAAAAATTCAAACATGTTTCAGATCATCAAGGAGAAAAAGCTGCAATCAAATTTATATTCATCAGGATTGGAACCGTTAAAGACTAGTACAATCGATGGCAACGACAAAGTCGACACGGAAAGCACAAAATCCAAAATATTCATCGAACGGCTTTTGAGTGAAACCCGCGCAGGCATTCCTTTCAGCGATGCTGAAATTTTCGATAACACCTATCATATCATCACTTTGGTAAAACATGGTGTCATTAGATTCCAACCGAAAAAATTGCAACTGAGAACCCCCTCTCTTTCTTATAGGGAAACGACACTTCGGCC
Source organism: Aedes koreicus (assembly GCA_024533555.2). NCBI lineage: Eukaryota > Metazoa > Arthropoda > Insecta > Diptera > Culicidae > Aedes > Aedes koreicus. The sequence goes on along the minus strand of JAHHFK020000002.1, from coordinate 58,358 downwards.
TTGGAGGTTACCCATGCCTCGTTATTCCTAGCGATATATCCCGAAATACAGCAGAAGGTCTACGAAGAAATTATTCAATTCATCCCACAGAATACTTCAGAAATAACACCGGCATCCCTTAAGGAAATGGAATATCTGGACAAATTCCTGAAAGAATGCCTCCGGCACTGCCCAACTGCCGCCAACATTGCCCGGACCAATGTGGTTGACGTGGAGCTGGACGGAATGAAAATTCCGGCCGGGACAACCCTGTCCATGTGTCTGTATGCGCTGCACAGACGGAAGGATTTCTGGGGACCCGATGCGGAACGGTTCGATCCGGAAAACTTCCACCCAGACCGCGTGAAGGAAAGGCATCCGCATGCCTTTCTGCCGTTCAGTGAGGGCGCAAGGAATTGTTTGGGTAAGATCACTGTTTGTTCGAGTGTTGATTGCTTTAATTATGATTGATTCTCACAGGTTCGCGGTACGCCATGATCAGCATGAAGGTGATGTTGATCCACATTTTGAGAATGTTCCGTTTGCAAACGACGCTACGTCATCAGGATTTGCGATACAAATTTGACATGACCCTTAAGCTGGCCATCGACCCACTGGTGGAGCTGATTCCCAGAAAGATGTGTAGTTTGTAATTCCATCAAGTGGCTTATTTATACTCAATTTAATTTAACCGTAACGAATTAATCACCGAAAAATAAAGTATACTTTTAGCTACAAGCTCAACCAACTCGCACCCACGAAAAGAAACTGTTTCGCGACACACCATGCAGCTTTGTAGAAAATAATAAGAACGTGCTGTTCAATCCCCTCCAGCACTGTAATTACGGTGAGGTTCGCCACCGCTGCTGACATCGCTCAAACTAGTTTGATCATTGCACTTGCATCAGCCAATAATCAATGGTTTTCTTGGTTAGGCTCCATTCACACTGGTATAATAACGCGATCGCTTAGTGCAATTCAACTTCCCACCATTGGTATCGAAGGCTTACGGGATAATCGTACTGAGTTTGTTCCTTCGGGATATGATATGCAATAGTTTCATGATTATTGGTTATGGTAATTTTATTCAAATCTCGGAATAAAATTTGCAACATTCCACGCATTCAGATTCAGTTCTAGATAGATTGTTCCATTCAAGAGATGGATTTCATTTTGCTGCTGCTGGTCTTGCCTTTTATTGTGGTTTCTCTCGTTTTGACCTACGTTTGGGTTCTTCGGATCAAGTATCGATACGCAGAAAGTGTCCCATTTGCAGGGCTCTCCAAATATCCGCTCTTCATCAACGACTGGAAGCTGCTCAGAGCATCGCCGGAAGGGAAATTCGACATTCTTAGGCGTACATTTACCCAACATGACCGTTTGTTTAAGGTGTGGCTGGGTCCACGATTGGCATTCGGGACGTGTCATCCTGATGTGGTTCAGGCCATTCTTACCCATCCGGAGTGTGTGGAAAAGCCGTTTTTCTATCGATTCACCCGACTGGATCATGGATTGCTGGTCGGAAGGGGTAAGAGTCAACTGATTTGTGCTTCGTTCATAGTTGGGTAATGTTGGTGTTGATCTTGCAGCGTCCTTGTGGAAACGGCAGCGAAAACAACTGAATTCGACGTTTAATTTGCGCATATTGGCGAGCTTTATGCCAATCTTTGAGAAATGTTGCCAGCAGTTGCTAGAAGATTTGAAACCACATGCGAGTAAGGAAGCATTCGATGTACTACCATATACGGCCCGTTGTACCTTGAACATGGTTCTTCAAACCAGCATTGGTGCTCAGTGTCTTCCTGTTGAAGAAGGTGACATTCTTGTGAAGCATATCAAGAGGTAATAAAGTTTGTTGATGCTATTTCTAAGTTGACAATCCTAACGATGTCCACAGATTCCTGTCCATAAGTACGAATCGTGTTTTGAATTTGCATCAGTACTGGGAACCAGCGTACCGATTGACCAAGTACTACCAAATGGAATCTGAATCACAGAGGTTTTGGGAATCAGTTACAAGGAAGGTTTGTATTTCAGTCCATAAAATTTGACTTTTTTTAATCATTGATACGCAATCAGATTCTTAAGAAGAAGAGAGCACAGATTAATGAGCAGCCAAACTCAGACGACGAAATTGAGAGTAACAAACCACGAGTCTTCTTGGATCAACTTCTGAGAATGTCAGAATCGCTAAACGAAAAGGAAATAATTCATAACACCTTTACCATGATTGCGGCGGTATGGTATCTTAAAGTTTCGGCATTTCCTACTAATCATTCTTGTTCCTTGCAGGGCAACGACACATCCGGACAGTTGATGGCATATGCCTGCCTTTTCCTCGGAATGTATCCGCATATTCAAGAAAAGGTCTATGCGGAGATCATCGAAAACATTCCATCAACCAACACACCACTTGAAGACCATATCACGGTGGACCAACTGAAGTCTCTAACCTATACGGAGATGTTCTTGAACGAGTGTCTTCGCCTGTGCCCCATCGGTCCGAACATTGCCCGACTGAACATGGCTCCAATCGATCTAGATGGAATCAAAATACCTGCAGGACATTTTCTGTTTATTTCATTCTACTCGCTACATCGCCGCAAGGATGTATGGGGACCGGATGCAGAGGAATTTGATCCGGAACGGTTTTCACCGGAACGATCCAAAGACCGACATCCGTATGCTTTCCTGCCGTTCAGTGGCGGTTCAAGGAATTGTATCGGCTGGCGCTACGCAATGATCAGTTTGAAAATGATGACGGTTTATCTCCTGAGGGAATATCGGCTCAAAACGGATCTATCCACCTCAGATTTCCGATTCAAGTTTGATATGATGCTGGTCTTGGCGTTTGAGCATTGGTTGAAAATAGAACGTCGTACCGGTGGTGTGCTTTGAAGAAGTATTATTGTGAAAGTAATTAGTGCCTAAATTTTTTTTAAACCTCTGACTTTTGATGAAATAAACCAATCCATAATATATTTTCTAAAAGAATTAATTACATAAAACATTTTTTTAACGTAACTTTTTTGTATAATGTGTTTTAAAAAAGGCTTTTTGGAATGAGGTGTAGAAAAAATTATGAAACTAATTTTCACCGAACAAAGTATGGTAGATGATTGCAGGCTATGTTAACTTTTATACTATACTGATTCTTGCTGATACTTGATGATTCCATGGTTTACGGATGAATGCAAGGTATTAACGGTGATAATGACTCACAAGGCACAATGACCACACAGTTCCAGGGAAGTCGTACTCATGGTGAAGGCAAAACAAGGCATAGGTCAACCGAAGGAAGGTCAAAATCAAGAGAGGCTGACTGTAGGAATCAGAGTGAGATTATGAGGATTTAAGAGGGCTATTCAAGTGATCCCTCAGATTTATTTTTATTTATTTTATTTGTCGTCAATCATATAAAGGGTGTCCACGATGAAATTGCCACACTATGAAATTGCTCTAACTTTTTAACCGTTGGGTAGAATTTAATGAAAATTTGGGTGGATTTAGTTCATAGTGCATTATTTACATCCTGCAAGTTTTAAAGTCCTGTGATCAAAACTCGCGAAAATGGAGTCGAAAGAACAGCTCGTGCGTGATAAAATCTTGCGCATTCATCACGAGAACAAGGATCTCTCGCATCGTTCCATCGCTAAAACGTTGGGAATCGCGAATTCCACGGTGTCGCGAGTGATTAAGCGGTTCGAGGAACGGTTGACCACCGATCGGAAGCCCATAAGTGAAGGAAAAAGTATTCCGTACAACACCAAAAATCACAACCGCGTAGTTGGGGCCTTCAACCGAAATCCGAACGCCTCCGTTCGGGATGTGGCTAAGAAGCTGCACCTAAGCCGAAGTTTTGTCCAGAAGGCCAAAACTAAGGCTGGGCTTCGAACGTTCAAGGTACAAAAGGCCCCTAATCGCGACGAGAAGCAGAACAAGTCCGCCAAAACCCGTGCCAGGAAGTTGTACCTCAACATGCTGACGAAAGTTGAATGCTGCATCATGGACGACGAAACATATGTGAAGGCCGACTTCAAACAGATCCCCGGCAACCTGTTTTTCACGGCCAAGGATAAGTTCAGCGTTCCGGAGCATGTCCGCACTCAGAAGATGTCCAAATTTGCGAAGAAATTCCTGGTTTGGCAAGCCATCTGCACGTGCGGGAAGCGGAGTGCACCTTTCGTGACCCAGGACACGATGAACGGACAGGTGTACATAAAAGAGTGCCTCCAGAAGCGGCTGCTTCCTCTCCTGAAGGCCCACAACGTCCCAACAATCTTCTGGCCGGATTTGGCCTCATGCCACTACTCCAAGGACGTGCTGAAGCGGTATGCGGACAATAAGGTCAATTTCGTGCCGAAAATGTTCAACCCTCCCAACACTCCGGAGCTCCACCCCATCGAGAAGTACTGGGCGATTATGAAGCAGCACCTTCTTAAACGACCTAAGGTAGTGAAGACAGTCGAGGAACTGAAGAAAGTATGGGTTTACATGCAAAAAACGGTTGATTCACAGGTTGTGCAGAATCTTATGGCCGGGGTTAAGGCCAAGGTGCGGGCATTTGCGTATGGACTGTAAATAAAATACGAGTAAAATGGTAAAATGAAGTTTAATAGTTATTTCTCAATCCCTGAAAATTTGATGGCAATCGGATGAAAACTCGAATTTTGCGAATTAATTTTGTGTGTGGCAATTTCATCGTGGACACCCTTTATGTAGACCGGTTTTACATTTTTGCCTTAATTCTACTCTTACAGATATTCTGAGAAAAATGCTTTTTTTAGTTGATTTTTATTCATTGTTATATCAATTGTGGTGCAGTATTTGTTATAGCAAGACATCATCTTATTTATGTGTCCGTTTTGGGCATAGTTAGTTCTTTGATTATTCATGTAGAATAAATTCCTGTTTCTTAAGTGACGGGTGGGAGCGTAGAAGTTGAGCTTCTCTAAAATATCTGCGTCATTTATTCTTTGCCCAATAACATCGTTTATAAATGATAGAGTCGCAAACTCACGTCGTTTTTCAAGACCATCTATTTTAATTAACATACATCGAGATTCATAAGAAGGTAACCGAAAAGAGTTCCATCCTAACTTACGCAAAGCATACAATAAAAACTGTTTCTGAACTGACTCAATACGGTCTTTATGTGTATTCTGATATGGATCCCAAACCACGCTGCAGTACTCAAGAAGGGGCCTAACATATGTTACATACAATGTTTTTATTGTATAGGGATCATTGAAATGAAAACTAAACCTCTTGATGAACCCGAGCATATTACTTGCCTTGTAAATTATATTGTTGCAGTGTTCTACAAAAGTGAGCTCGGAATCAAGTATGACTCCCAAATCTCTAACCTGATTGCATCTTTCAACAGTTTGTTGACCTATAGTGATGGTGTCTTGCCTTACATTGCGCTTTTTAGTGAATGAGACTGAGATGCACTTTTTAACGTTAATCTCTAGTAAGCTTTTTGTACACCAAATATGAAAATTATCAACTTCTCAGACCCGTGTTCGCAATTCTACACATAGTTGTAGGTATGGAAAGAAATAAATGAAACACTTTCAACCACCTGCCTTTTGATAAGCTGTCGTCTCGTAGACATGTGCCATAGAAAATTGAAAATTAAAACAACTCTTTATAAATAATACCATGGTCCTGAATTGGCCACTCAAGAATCTTGAGACTCACAAATGAGGTGACTTAATAGCTGACATTCAGTGTCCAGCGAACAAGCAAACAGTGAAGTTCATTCCGTCCGCTCTCCGCTGCTTTGGAAGTGTTTTGTATTAAACGCAGTTCTCATTTTTTTTTCTCGATACTCTCCCACCGAACGTGAAATCGAGTTTTACTTTTCTGAGGAAGAAAACATCCAGTTTAGGCAGTGCTATTCTAATTAATTGCAATTGGCAATCGACCATATCGAGCCATATTGCGCTCCTCCGCGTGGCACGCATACCTACAGTCCGTCTTGTGTTGCGTGCACTCGTTTATGTGCCAACCACCGCCGACCAGCATCCTTATCATCATCATCATTATCATCATCATCATTATCGTCATCGTTGAGCTCCCCTTCTAACCGGTACACGCGACCACACATCGTCGCTCGGTAGCAGAAGCACATTCGTCGCCCGGCTGCAGCAGATCAGTGTTACATATAAGAAAGCTCCCCATCACCCAATGTAAATACAAATCCCTTTGCTTCTCTGTCAGATGACGAGTCTGACTTTGATTTGGCTGAGGAGGGAACATCATTCAGCTTTCCGGAACGTGCTTCATGGAAGCAAAGACGCGTCCGCCCACGGAAAGTTACTGAACAGGAGCCCCAAATCAACCTGCCCGTTTGAAGGAAAGGTGGAAAAAAGGAAAATCCAATTCCACCTGGTTTTCGTAGCACAAACTACACCCAGGACTTTCCATCTCTTCCGGGGACATCCAAAACCCCTGATGCCCCGATTTGATGAACAGAAGCCCCTTCCTCGACTGGGCTATTGTCATTTGATTTTCTCCTTGCAATTATCATTTCCTTCGATGGATAATTTTCCAAATGAGGTCGGAGATTTGATCACTGTTCTGTAGTGGAATTGTCAAAGTATTATTCCTAAATTGGAATCTCTCAAATTTTTGGCTCACAATACCGGTTGTGATGCATTTCTAGGGTTTTTATTCATTAGGGCGAATCTACAATTGAGAGACTCTCTCTTGCTCATAGGCGTAGCCAGAGGAGGGCAGGGGGGTGCCGTTCCCCCCCCCCTAAATTTTGATTTTATTTTTAGATTTTTAATGTTTGTTTCAATTTTTTATTATTTATTTTTAATGTTTGTGAGATTGTCTCTTTACATCAATGAAAAAGTGCGAAGTCGCTTCGATTTTGTAATAAGTTGTAGCAAAAAAGCGCAAAAGCGGACATCTATGACATTTTTTTTTGAATAGTAAACCCAACCTAGCTAACCTAGCGTATCTAAAAAAATATCTCTAGAAATGTTAACTATGATTCAAGCATTGATTGGTTTTTTCCCGCTAGCTGAAAGTGGAAAAAGCTATGCTCAGTTCAATTTTCAGTTCTTGGCAATCCAAAAACGTAATATTTTAACCAATGTTATAGCTTTCGGAAGTCAAATAACACCAGATTGAGAAACATAATTCATAATTTATAGTTAGAAAGTGTATCAACGGAAAATGTGTATTTGAACTATTCATGATATGGGCCAAACCGATCAATGTTACTCCGCTGATCAATAATATCCCGTTTTACGGTACTGTAGTTTCGTATTATTGAGGATATATGTTAATCATATTTAACAGTTTGATTCAGTATTTTAAAATATTGTTTCTATATCCAAGAGATATTAAAGGAGCACATGCTACGATATACTCCAGGTGAAACGAGACGAATCGTATCCGATTTTCAGACCAGTAATTTGATAAGCGTGTGAGAAAGCAAGACAGCATGCTAATCAGAGCGAGAAGTTGCAGTGGTCTTATCCTATTCAATGATTTTATCCCTTTCTATGAGCATGAGCAAGATAATGAGCATGATTGACCGCCCAAGGTTGCTACTCCGTTGCTGCCAGATAAGCTGTTATAACACAGAGAACCAACAGATGATGGTTGAGACTAGCATACATCCCCAATTAAAAACTGGTCATCCCAAGGCAATACTGGCGCCTGCTTCACCCGAATGCATGTCAAATAAGAAAAGGGTAGGGCCTCTGCACTTTCACTGGGATGTTGGATAACAGGATTGGGTAGCAGCAGGATTTTTTTTGGTAAACGATAAGCTGAATTCACGCGGCGTTTATTGAAATATGTAAATATTAGTACCGATTTCTGATTTGAACCTATTTAAACCAACAGTGAGGATGCTATTGGGGCCACTCACAAAGTGTGGTGGTGGTTTTTCATTGGAAAAACAAAAAGATTCTCTATAATGCTGGAAATCCGATTTGACCGATTTAAACCATTAGTAAGGATGGTATTGGAGCCACTCACAAAAAGGTATAGTGGCTTACTTTCTCCAAGTGACACGGCGAGTATGTCAAACCAATATTATGGATGACAATTAATTGTCAGAATTGCGCAATGATTTTTGTAAATTGTTAGCAGTTCTTGATTTATTGTTATCTAGTAGTACCATAAATGTAATTAAAAGAAACAAACGAGCAAAACTAAATAAATGCCGCTGCAATAACCACGAAGAGAAAATTATGCAAAATGATAGTTTTTCTCGAAGTTGAACAACAATTTCAATAACATTCATTAATACACCGTTTTTGTTTTATACTACTCACATACACTCCACTTGATACGACGACACTATACCATCGACACTATACCGTTTCGACAGATCGTGTTTCACTTGGATCATATCAGATAAATCGGTTCAAATTTCAAAACGCAAATGCACCAGTTTATCTGAACTATTTTAAAATTATTGAGGAGTAGCAGATAGAACGCATATGAATTCCTTTTCGTCATTGATGAATAAACTTCCTAAATTATTTCTTATTACTCGTGTATTAAGAATACAAGTAGCAACAATTTATCACAAAAATCACAGCTTGCTTACAATCGCAACTTACGTCGGTTTGTAAAGTTATGCATGATTTTCCTGTTTAGATACAACAGAGAAAATAATTAAACTGAAGGTAAGTTAAGAGGACACAAACCATAAGCTATAAATCACCAAAACTCAAAATGTATGTATGTTAAAAGCTAACCACTTTTTATTTGAACAACCATTAAAAAAAAATCTATTGAAACGGTGTGAGCACGGTGAGTAAAAAAAACGATGTTTTTGCAGTGTTGCTTTGTCAGTATATGCACTGAAAATTTATTTTCGTGAATTAGCTTTCCCTTGTTTCGTAAACATGGATTTTGTTCATAGAATAAATTCCTCGTAATTTGTATGAAACATTTTTTATGCACGAAATGAATTTTGTGAAGACCAACCTATCACTGCTTTTCTTCAATCGTACTCATACATGTTGGTATTGCTGCTTGGGTGGGCTGGAATCATTGATTTATCCCAAAATAAAAATTAAAGCGCTATCGAGAGTTATAAGCTCATACTCATTAATCAAGTAAATTCTAACGAGTCACCATGGCTTAGTGAGATCAACGACGGATTCAATAACAAGTCTTCCCAAAAATACAGGTTCGAACCTCATTTCGGAGATATTTTTAAAAAAAATTCTGAACAACTCCTCGTGATTTGCGCTTTTTTTCCAATTTCATACTGAGTCGATATAGAAGTTCTGTCAGTCAATCATATAACCATGCATTCTGATTGATAACAAAATATTCGTAGCATTTTGTATTGTTTTCGTACAATGAACGAGTGTTCTTTCTGTGTCAACTAATGCTTCGTGTTTTTAACAGTTATGTAACAGCATTGTGGCATTGAATACGAAGGTCGTTTCTTGAAAAGTACAAATCAATTTCGGTGTAGAAAACAACGAATAGATTTGTTCGTTCTACATTCGATTTCGTAATAAAAACGAAATTTAATTTTCAGTGTGGGCGAGCGGGTCGCGAGGAAAAGTACATTTTCAGTTAAAACTGTTAACAAACTCCGTGGTTGTCATATACAAAAATCCAACAAGACTGTAAAATGAATATTTTGACACATTACAGTACCCGTTAGATTTCAGCATGGTTCCTATTTAATGGGATACGATTTTGAAACTTGAGGAAAATCGAGAGTTTTTAAAATCTTTGTTTTTCATTTCAGATCAAGTCTAGAATAGTTTAATCTTGTTGCCAAAATCGGACGGGTATTGTAAAATGGCAGCAGGGTAAATGCACCCTACTTTTTGGGGAAATGCTCCTCAAACTTTGGAAAAATGCTCCTTAGATGCGTTTGCCCGGTGTAATGCAATCGGAGGTATTAACCTTCTGGTTAGCACTTGCCGGTTGTTTTGACGGGTCTTAAGTTTCTTCAAGATTGTATAGCGGAGCTTTGCTCCGCAATCGTTTAGGTAGTTTTGACGGGTTAAAATTTCATTTTGACGAGTCTTAATTTCATTTTGAAGAGTCTTAATTTAGTTTTGACGGGTCTTAGTTTCGTTTTGACGACTCTTAAATTCAGAAACTTAAGACCCGTCAAAACTATACAATCTTGAAGAAACTTAAGACCCGTCAAAACATCCGACAAACGCTAACCAGAAGGTGAATACCTCTGATTGCATCTAAGGAGCGTTTTTCCAAAGTTTAAGGAGCATTTCCGCAAAAAGAAGGGTGCATTTACCCTTTGCCATTGTAAAATACTTAAGGTGAAAGCAGAAAAGTTAATCCACCCGCCGTTCAGGTGGATTGTCTCAAAGTGAGGGCTCGATTCCCGCTCCAGCCGACGGAACTCGATAGTGTCCCTACTATATGGGTCCACCGGGCGTTGTGTTGTCCGTTGTATAATGTTAAGTGTTCAGTCTGTGCAGCAACTGGTTGAAGACGGTGTAATTCTCTCTCTCTCTCTCTCTCTCTCTCTCTCTCTCTCTCTCTCTCTCTCTCTCTCTCTCTCTCTCTCTGTCTCTAAAAAAAAAACTAAGCTTGCCCCCCTCTATTCGAAATCCTGGCTACGCCTATGCTCTTGCCTCGTTCTTTTTCATTTATTACAGCGCCATTATTAAATTGATGAATTGATTCTTTAACACAGATCGCAAGATAAGAGTGCTGGCTACCCGAGCAAAAGATTATACCAAATTGATAACAAGTTCTATTACCATGTTATCATTTTTTGATCACTGAATATGTTATCATTGAGGCTGAATAAACAGCCAAAATAACAGAGTGAATAACAAAACAATACTCGTTGAATATCATAATAATAACTTATTTTGTTATCACTGCGAACAACCTGATAACAAATCCTGTATTGTAAGCAAATTTATTGAGTTAGTTTCAAATTATGTTATCAATTTGAAATCAAATTCTTATGCTAACTGAAAAAAATATTCTGATTAAAAGCAAAATTTATTGTTCAAATATGCTTGAAATATTTATAGTTTTACAATTCAACTTATAACGTTCATAAAAAATAGCGTGTTCAAAATGATAACATATCATAACAAATTTTGCCAATGGTGATAACTAAATTTGTTATGCGATAACAGCGGAAATCAAAACGATAACTGGGATAACAGAACTTGTTACTTATATGATATCAGCTTGTTATTTTCCTTTGCAAGGGTAGCATATTGGGCAAACAGCCAAACAAAAAATGTGAAAATGATTAAGCTAGTGGTGAAAGAGAGAGTCTCTCAATTGTAGATTCGCCCTAATGAAAAAAAACCCAGATTTGCTCTTTGTGAAACATGGCTCTCTTCCGAAATCGTTCTTCCGTTTCATGATTTCAATATAATTCGTCTTGATCGTGAGGATTCACGTGGAGGAGGAGTACTTTTGGGGATCAAAAAGTGCTACTCCTTCTATAGAGTGAATTTTTCTCAAACTCCAGGTATTCAAGTTGTCGCATGTCAGGCTGTTATTAAAAATAAAAGCATTTGCATTGCTTCTATATATATTCCTCATAGAGCCTCAATTAACTGAAAATAACTTTTAGATATTTGTTCAGCCCTTCCTACCCCACGGTTGATCATGGGAGATTTCAACTCTCACGGTACAGGCTGGGGAGAACTGTACGATGACAACCGGTCTTCCTTGATATATGAACTCTGTGACAACTTCAATATGACAGTCCTTAACAATGGAGAAGTAACACGTTTGGCTGGTCCATTCTCAGTTGGCAGTAGATTAGACCTCACACTTTGCTCGAATTCATTATCGTTGGACTGCTCTTATACAATATACTTATACTTACCAATACATTTCTCGCACCCGCACTAAACGGCATATAGGCATTTGGTTTCCGATTTCGCCAATTTTCCGGAAGAAAGTTATCCGGGTCGAACAATTCCGCATTAGGTCCCCAAATGTCTTTCCTGCGATGCATGGCCCACAAGTCAACAATGAACAGGTTTCCGGCCGAAATGCGAACGCCATCCAATTCGATGTCTCTGATGCACTATCGGGCAATGTTGGATGCTACCGGGCAGTGCCTCAGAACCTCCTTCAGGAACATTTCCGTGTATTCGAGTTGTTTGAGTGATTCATTGTTGACTGCTACGTCCTCGTTCGGACCAATTTCCATGATTTCCTCATACACTTTCTCCTGCAGATGTGGGTACATGGCCCGAAAAAGGCACGCATAGGCCGTTGTCAATCCGGAAGTGTCGTTGCCCTTTGAACAATAGATTAGTAAATGAAGGGAAAAGGATTGCAGTCCCAGAGAACTTACCGCCCCCATGACCCACATGTCCCCCTCATCAGTGAACAGCCGGCTGCTGTGAGATGTTGTGAGAAGTTGTTCAATAAAGATTTGAGGTTTTTTGAAATAATCCTCCTCAGGATCAGAACCTGAGGTTGGTGCTTGGGCCAAACGGCATTTGGTTTGTTTCTTTTCTTGGAGAATCTGATGGAAATTGAAGAAATTATTGAATTGGAAGCTATCAGTTACTTTCCTTGAACGAAACTTACCTTACCTTTTCGTTCCCTCCAATAATATGGAGTCAACATGTAGATCAGATCCGAGTACATATAAATACTCAGCATGCGTCTTGCAAGGCATTCTAATAATCTAAAATCGTATTTAAATCATCAGCTCTAAAATGATCGGTCAAAACACATCCCAAGCTTACTCTTCCAGTGATTTTAAGAACTCATCCTTTCCGTCCCTTTCCAACACATCACTACCGAGGGTGGTTCCGCAAACCATTTCCAGTGTACATCTCGACGTGTATTTGAACATGTTGATTGTCTCACCGTCTTTGCATTTACCCAATTCATTCACTAGCTTTAGACAACATTTTTCGAAAATGGGCAAAAAGCCATTCAGGATTCGAGAATTAAACGTTGGATTCAACACTTTGCGTTGACTTTTCCACAATTTCACTGAAAATATTCTCATTTTAGTCAACGACAATAAAACATACTTCGGAAGAAATAATAACGTTTTGAAGTCAGAATCCTTTGATCAAACTTCATAAACTCGTAGAAGTTTGGTTTCTCCAAGCAATGTGGATCGGACAGAATGTTTAGCATCAGATCCGGATGGCTTACACCTAGCATCAGCAAAGGACCAGTCGTTATTCGAAACAAGCAATCATGTTGCCGGGAAATCTTGTTCACCAGCTTAAATCGTTCCTCATCGTTCAGATTCAGCAACGTGTAGTTCAGGCCTAGGAATGATTTTTCCGTGACAACTTCCAGCAGATCTTAAGCAAATGCTCGGTTACTCCTGATATGATATCGGATCACAAAGAACAGCAAAAAGACGTTTGTAAGGTGTGGCCCAGTTAGAATTGGAACATAGACTATTGCGCATATCTCTGATATACATTAACAAAATAGTATTCTGTTTTAACTCAAATGTTCTACTTTATGTGAACTTTAGAGGGAAAATACAAAACAAAATTAATCATCTCGACTTCGAAGAAATTTGCAGACTTTTCCCGGAATACGTTTGATCAACCGACGCACATTATTCTCATCCATCGTTTTGACAGTCTTATTCCACTTGGTTCTCAGTTCATTGATGCTTTTGACGATACTGCCATTCACCTTCAGCTTCCTCTTCATAATAGCTCAAAATCTCTCTATCGGTCTGAGCTGGGGACAGTTTGGTGGGTTGAGTTCTTTCGGTATAAACTGAATCTTTTTAGTTTCATACCACTGTAGCACTGTTGAACTGTAATGACAGCTTGCAAGATCTGGCCAAAACATGACAGGTTCACTGTGGGATCTGATGAATGGCAACATTCGCTTTAAGAGACATTCAGTTCTGTACAGCTTGCTTTGAGGCTTGCGATCCGTCGACAAAGTTTTTCTGTACTTTTTCAAAACACGCCTCACGGTATTTCGGGGAAAACCCAACACTTTAGCAAGTTTTGACCCAGACCACGAAGGGTTTTTCAAAAGATTGCGCACAATTATTTTTCTTCTTTCTTCTTCCATTTTGTATTTCTCTGAAACACGTTCGAACTGCACCACGAAAAAAAAACTTCTGGTGTTTTTATTGTTATAGGGAACACATAAGATGTCATAGTGTACAAATCCGACCACTACGGTCGCTGTAAGAAGCAAATATGTTTAATCCAATACTAAATAGGCCACACCTAAGTATGAAAGTGAGCATTTTGAACGATGTCCTAAAGACAGATTTTCTCCAACGCAAATGGTTAGATCAAAATCTTAAAACCGACTGATTATTGATGCTGCTATGGATTTGGTCCAAGTTGGATAAACAATTGCATGCTGTCTTTTATGTTCGCATTTTCATTGAATTGTGTATACCTTTACGCGCAAAATTAAGCAATACGCCAATGTTCACAGTTGGGGAACATGACCCAAAATAATAATGGGATTGAATAAAGACTGCCGGGGAAACGGGGAGAAACGTGCTACAAGCTTGGAACGATCACTCATCACTCATACTCAGCTTGAATCGTACTGGGCTTAAAAGCTCGGTGACACGCCATCAACCGTATCATTGGCATTGTCGCTTGGTGGTTTAGTTTTTGTAGCTTGCCCTAGCCATCGATTTGCTTTTGGTGAGCAATTTTGTACTGACAAACATGATAGATGAAAATATTTGAGGCTCTGGCTGCAAATGAAACTTTTTTACGTGTTGCTGATGTTTTTTCACAATAACTGTTTTACCTACCGTTTTTTAAGGTTTTAAGGATCTTTCAGGCATGATCATGTCCACAGTTTTTTCCGGTGTGTTTTGTTTTTTTATTATTTAGTTTGCCAGTGTCACGTCCCTTGCGCTGAACTGGCCGGCTTGACGTGCCGCAAGGGCTCAGTAGGGATCAAGACCCGAAGCTAAGAGTCAGTTCCATTGTGGTTATATCACATTTATTAGCAGAGCAGCACATCGGAATTTTAGGTTCATTATTCTTTATATGCTATACAATTTCAGATCATCCATGGATATCCCAAGTTTTGTAAAATAATTTCAAATCAATTTTTTTTTTCTGGTGGCCATGATACATTATCTAAGCTTTCAGGTTCATGGTGGATGTGCGGGTCCGTATACAATTGCAGCAGGACCACAATCTGCAGACACGTAAATACAAATGAAATTATTATCGTTTTATATTATAACATCCATTCACTACATTTTGTATGCTTTTTTATAAGTCATTTTCAGCTTCACATTTATGCATCCTTGTCAGTTATAGCTCATCTAACCTACGTTATGTATTTGAAAAGATAGGAAGGTTTTGATTGTTTTTTTTTTAGAAAGGATCATATTCGAAAAATTCTACTTAAAACAGCACTTTCCTTCTTCATCAGAAATATATATTAATTCAAAACCTAACAGTTTACAATCATTCATTTCCTATTTCACAGACTTGGGTGTACAAAAGCTATAGAAAAATTCAATTTCCTAATTTTTTATTTTAGTTTTATTAAGATTCAGTTTTTAGATTCATACTCATCTGAAATTTATTTCGCCTTATTATTAGCTGTCTTCAGTTTTTCTAATATTATTATGACATTAATACACATCTAATTTTTATTTTCAGTAACATACCAGTAGATGTCATATATATCTTGTACCTACGCTTATTATGTTCT
The DNA here is from genome assembly GCA_024533555.2 of Aedes koreicus. Classification (NCBI taxonomy): domain Eukaryota; kingdom Metazoa; phylum Arthropoda; class Insecta; order Diptera; family Culicidae; genus Aedes; species Aedes koreicus. Next base: position 42,728 of record JAHHFK020000002.1, on the reverse strand, counting down.
CTGACTATTATTGTGAAAACAAATTCTAATCTTAGTAGATCTTATTTCAATAGAAACTGCAACAGTCTTTCGATGAGTGGATGGTCAGATTAATTACGGATATATGTATTCTACTATAGTTTACTGGCTTGCTGGTATTATTATTTTATATTTTAACGTCAGTTTATTATTTTATGTTGTGATATTAAATGATGTGACATAATTGCATTTAAATTCATTTCATTAAAATCGCTATTTCAGATGAGACTCACTACATAAATTATTGCAAGGAAACGGAACAGCACATCGAAATTTTAGGTTTACTATTCTATTGCTATATAATTTCAGATTATACATGGATATTCCAAGTTTGATGAGATAATTTTAAATCAATTTTTTTTCTCGCAGCTACATTGTCTAAACTTTCAGGTCCACAAATGGAATTGTTATTATCATTCTTATATCCATTCACTATATTATTTGTCATTATAATATTCATTCGCTATATTTATTAGAATTATAATATTAATTCACTATATTTTATACATTACTATATGACATTAAATATATATTGGGAAGGGAGGGAGCATTGGGGTATCACTCAAGCTGGAATTGGACAATGGAGTGGTATGACAACCGGCGTCTAGGAGGGAACAAACAGTATCATTTTCTTTATCCTACCGATTCGATTGTGGTGCTGTGAATTCTACTCCCACAATTTCAGTGAGAGTGACGCGCCCTTCTTAACAAGCCATCCAGTAGAAAGCTTAATGAGTATTGCAAATTGGGTTATTCGATTTGTTGGATCGTATCGTTGGAAGGAGATTCTCATGTTCCCGCGGGTTTCGCGTAAGTGTCTCTGCTTACGGGTCCGCCCCACCGTTTTTGGCCCTTCATACAGCGTTACTGTGAATGCAAATCGGTAACTCAATTTGATCTTGCTATTAAGTGGAGCTGCATACATGACAAGGTCTTAGAAGGGATGGTGGCTACCTTACATACATACATACATTTAGTTTGCCAGTGTCACGTTCACAAGTTTAGTAAGCCGTTTTTCTTATCGCTGCAATTTCTTCAGTCTCTTATTATTCAGTTCGTTGGTGCGTCATTTATGTGCTCTGAGAGTATTTTGAAGTAGTTTTTAGTTGTCATTATTTCGTCGAGATATTTGATTTCTACCAGTTGTAGTAATGTTTGATGTTACACGTTTTAGTAATCCCAACAATATAATTTGTATGGTTTCAGGAGAGAGCAGTTTCCTTAAAAGGAGTTTGAGAGGTCGTTGCGTTACTTTATGTTATTTAATTAGTCAGCCAGTGTAACGTTAAAGAGTTTCGTAAATTTCTCAGTCATTTATAATTAAGTTAATTGATGTCTACTTTTTATATGCTTTGAAAATCTTCGATACATACCTCGTCTTACCTCGTTTAATTCACCTATCACTTTATCCGCCTAAGTCAGTAATTGCCTTTGGGAAGGTCCATTAATTATGTCACGCAGTAGGGGAGGAGGGGGGGGGTTCGAGAAAACGTGACGATCCATACAAAAAAATTTGAAGGTCCATTCAAAAAACGTGACATGGGGGGGGGGGGGGGGCAGGTACAAAAAGTCAATTTTTGCGTGACGTAATTAATGGACGTTCCCTTTTGAGTAATTCAGTTAAATTCTATAGTCACTGTAGAAAATTTTACGTTTAGTTGTCAGTTTAATGTCTCTTTTTTATTTGTCTAATGCTTATCTCTAAGTCGTTTGGATTTTTTCAAAATCTTACATTGCATAACAATAATGATTTGAGTGATGATCAGCTATAAGATTCACTTTTCGGTGGCAAAGTAAAGCTTCATTACGCCTATTCCCTATCTATTATTACAAAATTATCGAGAATGAAGGCGTTATAATATTGTTTGCATACCATTGTTATAAGGTTTGGTATTTTTATTATGGCTTTTTGAAGTGAGACATAACAAAATAAGACTTGCGTCTCGTTCCTGATTTTAATAAAATCTCCACGCAGTAAATCGAACAGTCAATTCCCTACGAATGTCGATCATCTTGAACACATTGCCTATCAATATATACCTATCTATCTAGATTAACGTTTGCATTTAAAAAATGGACTTTTATCGGATGGTGATAAAAAAAAGCTAAGATAGATAATTGCTTTTGATAAATTTCCCATGGAAGGTAATTATTTAAGCTTACTTGCAAACAAGTTCTACGCCCTTGCGAGCGGCCATCCGGCAGTTAACCGTAAAATTCGCCATGGCGGACAAAACCTGTGTGTAGGCATGTTTTTGAGTTCTTTCTTCGTTTTATTCATCAATTCCTCCTCAGTTTTCGCGACAAAATTGTTGGAGTAGATCTTACACTTCAGGTTGGCCCAGAAATTCTCAGAACGAATCCAAAAATGGAATCTTCAAAACATATTTGTGACGGACTGGAAGTGTTCTTAAAGAGGAAAATCATAAAACTATTAAAACACGTGGTAGTTTTATCATAGTTTTAAGCATGTCTTGAATGTCATTACAAGTATGTACCGATGAAACTATCAAGTTTTAAGCGATTCTTGAGAAGTAGGCTTGAGAACCTCCTGTAGTATGGGCCTATTTGAACTTATGAGGGTTTTATGGCTGTTTTATCGATGTTATGTAGAATATCTAGATTTATGCGTGGTGAAAACTTCTTCAAGTGTACCTTAAAATTGAATTTGTTACTTGGGATTGCACAGCTGCTTGCTTCGTCAGCTGCGTTTTTTTTTCATTGATGTTCCGCAGTTGATTTTTCGAATTGTTGGTGTTAATTGCACTGAAAATGTTTTGAAATGGCACAGAAAGAGTTTTTCTTCATTTCTTTTGTTTGTGACTTAACATCTAAAGAAAGAATGGCATTTATGTCCACCAAATCATTCCTTTGTTTAATAATTAATTTTGATGTTGCTGTGGTTCTTGTTTTGATTACTTTCATTGCTGCCACTGCTGCCGATTTGACCGTTTTTTTACAGTCATGCATGTGTCCGCTGAAGGTGTGGACAATAGCGCTGATTATTGATCTTTTATTTCCGCGGCACTAGTCTTGCGGCTGCTGGTGACGATAATAAGGTTATGCTCTATGTCGGCAAGCATTTTTTTCAATGCGTTCGAGAGCAGTGTGTAGCACCGAAGCTTTTAAAATTTGTGAGGAGTTTGTGATTTGCCTTTGATGCATACCAAATGCTATTTGTGATCTTTTTGAAAGACGAAGTCAGTTTATTAAGGTTGTGTACAGGGGTACAATTTTCCTGACAGAGAGGCAGAAAAAAGGTTCGCAATACGTCCTCGTGGTTTTGATGCATAACAATGAACGGTATGTGCGCCCGCTGGTTCCTTGGCAGTGCCGTTTGTACGCAATATTCTACACTTCATTACACTCGCGTTGGATAAAAAAGTTTACTTTGAAATGCGTAGTCATGATTCGTTCCCGAGTCTGTTGAAAATTAAAAAAAAAAAAGTTAAAAAGTAAAAATAAATAAAAAAGCGCTGCACAAAAGTTTAGTCAGGAGTCGTTCGCGAGTGAGTAAAAAATTAAAAAAAAAGTAGGAAAAGGAAGTAAAAATAAATATAAGAGCGCTGAAAAAACGCGTCCGAACTCTGTGGTTCATTTTAATTCCTTATTCTTTTTTCAGTTTAAGTTTAAGTTCAAAGGATTCGGTTCATATTTGTAGAGATTCGTAGTTCTTAGTAAAATTGTTGATTGGATTTTCTTGGTTAATCAAAAACTCCCGGGACTCGAGGTCATAAGATCTACAAGCAGAACCAGAGATATGATGGTAGTTTATGAAGAAGAGTATACATCGTCTGATCTCCAAGAATAATCTAGGTCAACCTTTCATGTTACACGTTTACTCCAAAGACTTCTTGGTTTACTGTGGACCTGAATACATGTTTCAGCATAAATCTTTGGATCAACATGAATTTCTGTTGTTTACTAGAAAATTGATAGTTTTGCTCATATATCTGATGTCTTTTACTCAAAAGAGTTCTTGTACGTCCAAAATCTTTGGTGCTCCATGAAATTATATCGGACTTTTGAGTTAACAAACTATTGATAGTTTCAATTGTACATATGAAGACCTTTATTCCAGAGAGTTCATGGACAACCTTGAACAATCATCCACTCCAATACTTGTTTCACCTAAGATTTTTGGAACTCCTTGATTTTAGGAATGAAGAGAATGCAATCAGGCCAAGGCCGTTGTGGCCTCTGCACAGACGTTTTCTGCATTCAATTCAGTCTATGGATACACTCCGCCAACCTTGCAGTCTGCGAAGAATCCGCATGCCACCTTCTACTTTATCAACCCACCTTGCTCTTCGCATGCCTCTTCTTCTTGTGCCTGGCGGATCATTAACGAGAATCAGTTGCTGTCATCCAACGTAGTCGGGTTTTTTCGAACCAAGAAACTTCCCCAATAAACTAAAACAATCCGTTATGATTCTTCCCCCCCCAATAAAAAATAAACGCCAAAAAAAAAAAAAAAAACAATTGAAAATAAAACAATTTTCCCGCACGGAGCTTCCTCCACAATAAAAACCAGTGTGTGATTTGATCGCCTTTCAAATCTAAAGACTGGACTCGGAAAAAATGAGACACACAAAAATGATCACCAAAAATTCATTTTAAATCTGATACTTCTCAAATTTTCAGAGATTAAATAACTATATATAACCTATGTAATTAATTTATTGAATTTCCTCCTCCAAGCTGAATGCTCGTACATTTCTCTAAACACTGCTCATGAGATCTTGGACGAGGCTTTGCCCATCTTCCTTACACAATTTCTCCCAGTTTTTCTTCAAAGCTTCATTGGTTTTGAATGTCTTTCCGCCTTTCTTCAACTTTTTCTTCATTATCGCCCAAAACTTTTCGATCGGACGAAGTTCTGGTGTATTTGACGGGTTCGCCTCCTTCGGGACCACATTAACGCCCTTCGCTTCGTACCAATCCATTACAGGCATTACAGGCCAGAACAGCGTGGGACCACGGTGAGAGCGGAGGAAAGGCAGCAAGCGCTTCTGCAAGCATTCTTCTTGATAAATCTGCCCGTTTATGGTGCAGGTTGTAACGAACGACTTGCTGTACCGTCCGCACTCGCAGATCGCCACAACAGGTACTTCTTCGCGAATTTGTCCATCTTTCTCTTCCGGAACTTTTCCGGAATCTCCATGCGGGACGTACCGACAAAAAACTCGAGGCTGGGGATTTGTTTGGTGTCCGCCTTGATATATGTCTCGTCGTCCATGACGAGACAGCCTGGCTTGACCAGCCGTGTTTTGCTTTTCAGTCCGGTTTGGCGCCTTCCTGACCTTAAACACACGTAGCCCAGCCCGATTCATGGTCGGCTGGACAAACCACTTCGAAGAATTGACCTTTTTGGCCACGTCTCGCGTGGAAAGGTTCGGGTTATTCTTAAAGTACTGCCTTATCTTCCGCGCCTTCTCTAGGTATTCCGTTTTCGGTTTTCGGCCGCTTCCAGCGCGCCGCTCGATGGTCTTCGTCTCCTGGAACATCTTCACAACGCGGGACTCGGTGGAATGGTGGATTCCAAGCCTTTTGCCGATCCATCTGTGCGACTGACCAGGATTATCGATCACCGCGCTCAAGATTTGCTGGCGTAGCTCTTCTTGTTTCGAAAGCATCTTGGAAATTACTTGACAGATCGCAATAATGCACACATAAACATTACAGTCTAAACTAGTAATAACCAAAATGTCATTATTTTTTACCCACGCGATAAAAAGTTACAACCAAAACAAGGTGTCGCATTTTTTCCGAGTCCAATCTTTATGTTTTGATTGTGAACATATCACCGCGTGTAAATATTTAAACTGCAAAAATTCGGACGTTCTATGTGCGTGACAAGTATCTTTCTGTTGGTGTCGTTATCGGCGGTCACCAATGAGCCCAGGTACACGATTTCGTCTACCGACTTGATTCCATCACCCTCAATCTGAACTTATGGTGGGAAGCTAACATTGTCTTCTCGTGAGCCTCTTCGCTCCATATATTTTGTTTTCAACACATTAATCACAAGCCCAATTCTACCACCCTCAGTCTTAAGTCTGATGTACGTTTCCGTTGTTGCTTTGACCAACCACATCAGTTTTTTGAATATCCATATTTATGAATGATCTACCATAGCTAGTCTTGATCGATTGTGTCGTAAGCTGATTTGAAATCGATGATAAGTTGATGTGTGGGCACTAGCCTAGATCGCGCTCATGTACTACTGATAGAACGCGTTCCAACACGTTACGGTTTCGTCCGTGCCTTGATCTACCCCGCAGTGGGATGTTAGGCAAAGGTAACGTCCTTGTTTCGATTATTACTTTACCCATGCCCTTTCACTCAATTTTCAATACTTCAATTCTGCTTCACAGTAGGTTGTACACTGACGGAACTTTCAACACTTTCTCTTCAGGTATTTTCATTCTAGCAAACATTACTGTCCACTCTTGGTGCCTCATAGTGATGAGTGATCATCTCCTTCTATATTTTAACGCCCGTGGTTTTAATTTTCCATAGTATTTCCTATGGAAAAACTTACCTTTACAAAGAAATATCTGGCGCAGAGACCCGTTGTCCGTTTAAAAATGAATCTATCCCTTCACTCACTGAAATTTTTTTTTTAACAAAACTTCTTCGAAGACCGCAAAGCGATCAGAAGCTTGTGGAAAAAGTTGTTAAGCTGAAACAGCTATAGCAATGAGCCGTTTGTCTGAAGCTGAAGCTGGGCACGTTTTACTCACGATATTTCTGCAGCACTTGACGAATCGCAAAAATCTGGTCCGTAAAAGCGAGGGCACCCATGAATCCCGCTTGGTATTGCCCCACAATCTCCTTTGCAATTGGTGACAGGTGGTGGCATAACATTTGGGATAGCAACTTGTAGGTGGCACTCAGTAGCGTGATCGCACGATAATTTCAGCAATCCAGCTTGTCACCTTTTTTATAGATGGGACACACGATACCTTCCATCCAATCCTCCAGTAAATGCTCTTCCTCCCAAATCTTGGTAGTTATACAGTGCAGCACCAGTTCCTACACCACCGTATTTTAATAGCTCTCTTGGGAGTTGATCAATACCAGCTGCTTTGTTGATTTTCAACCGATCAATTTTCTTCTCAACTTCCTGGAGGGTTGGAGTCGGAATCCTGTCCTAGATGTATTACCGTCTAGGTGCTCGACATAGTATTGCTTCCACCTTCCAATGACCTTACACTCATTTGCGAGAAGGTTACCTTCCAAGTCTCTGCACATATCGGCATGAGGTGTGAACGTTGATGAAATCAGAGAAGAATTTCCCGTCGATCAGAAATTGGTCGATTTGATTCTCTGTTCCTTGGTCAGGTGATCTCTAAGTGGCTTTGTCTCTACGGGGAATGAAGGTACTTCTGTCTAAACCACGGAAAGCCGCAAAGTTCACGCATCATTGGCCGTTATCGTTCGATGCGGTGTATAGGCTGTTTGGCCCGATTACCGGTCTGTACATTGCCTCCAGTCCTACCTGATGTCGCCAATAACGACTTTAGTCATCCCGCTGCGGGCAGCTGCGCGTAGATCGCTTTTTTTCGTCGTCGGGTCTTTCTTTGTGTGAGCAGTGTACCCCAAGTAACAATTTCAGTTCTATTCCAGCCGTATAGCACTCCTCCCGGCTTAGTTGATGACACTACATTCAAAACTGTTTTGTCCACAAACACCTCCTCTATGCATCTTTAAAGCTGAAATGTGTACAAAGTGGCCCACTCTATAGACGGTTGTGAAAACAAATTAATAAAACCTCTCTAAGACCATAAAGATTTTGAAAATGTTCTAGTGAAAGATGTTATGACCACTTGAGAACCATCATAAAACCTATTGGCCGCCATCAAAACCAGCATAGGGCTGAATGGCCACAGCTGTCAAACTTCACGGCGATATCGTTGTTGGATTTTGTTGTTTTGCTTTGTTGCTCTTCTGATTCATTCAACAGCAAATAATGGCTCAGAAAAAAGTTCTTCTGTTGCGGGAAATTATGATTGATAGCAAAATATATAAAACAAATTGAGTTTTTTTTATAGCGTATCATGCTCCAAATCATATGCGCATTTAATTTTATGGTGAATATTGGTACAATAAGAGCTGAAAATTAATGCGCCTTGGAAATTATGCGATATGAAAAATTATTTACAACAACAAAAACAAAATAGCCGGCGTCGGTGGTGTAGTGGTAAGCGTGACTGCTATTTGGCACCCCAGTGGGTCTGGGTTTAATCCCAGTCGACGTCGGTGGTTTTTCTGAGGCGAAAAAATCTGGTCACGTCTTCCTTCGGAAGGGAAGTAAAGCCGTTGGTCCCGGCTCATATTCATGAGTCGTTAGGTAGGGTCCAGGTGGTGGAGTCGTCTTCCTGGCGTCGGTGATTGTCACCATGGGAGGAAATAGGCCGACGTAAAAATAAAGAAAAAAAAAAAAAAAAAAAAAAATTGAAAGAAATATATTCCGTAAATTAATCATGAAACTCCTGAAAATTGATGGAATTCAATAAGGTTATCTAAACGAATACCGAAGTTTGTCTCAGATCTACAGTTCAATTGTATTACTTTTTAAATTTGGTGTATTTATTTTTTCACATTTCAATTATTTCATATATTTCAACATGGCGATTGCAAGAAATCACAGTTTTGCCAAAAAGCCAATTTATCTTAGCAATGGCTACTATAAAACTATCTGGCCGCTCTTCCATACCCTCTGCCATGTCCAGCAAAGTTCCTGCAGTGCTACGAAGTTACATGGTTGAAGCTCGTTGCTCGTTCGAAGTTGCGTGGTTGAAGATCGTTGTAGATTATCCTATCGCAGCCTGGGAAGTAGAGCGATTTGCAGTTCCATGTTCCGAGTTTCCAATCGTAGTCCTTATTTCGTCATCTAGGTCTTTGCCAATTGTTATGGTCCGTTTAAGCTTCTGAATTAATGCTAATTTTTGAGCCGCTCCTAACATGGAGAAAACACGATGTTTTGAGCTGCCCCTGACATGGAGAACAGACGCTCAGATAGATTGCAATCTTCGTAGAAGGTAGCTCCTCTTCCCTGTCAGCCAAGGTTCCACCAGCGTTGGCTACCCGATCTTTCCTATGGTTACTCAGACCCCAGTCGGCACCAGGTACGGTTAGGAGTTACTGCACAAGTGGCAAGGGATCACAATAGAATCTATTTAATAGTTGCAGGTACGCGAAGAATGAATGATAGATATTTTCCAGTCAATTTCGAGACATTAAGATCAGCGGCCATCTTACGTACAGGACGTTGTGATTATCGTCGAATTCGTTCCCTGACGGTCTTAATCACTATGTCTTACGGTACCTTCTTATGGTTAGATACACAAAATCACACTCTACTCCCAGGTTCTTGAAACTCGTGTAGTTTCCAAACACTGTTTTATCATTACAGCACGACATTCTTTCATCGTTGATAACAGATGGACACTGAATGAAAATAATCAAACAGAACATTAAATGGTTTGTGTAAACACAGTGCAAGATAACACCAATACATAGATAGTGTATGAACTTTAGCTTCACCAAATGACGAGATGAAAAGTGTATGTATTGACAACGGTGTAAGCCCGCATAATCACAAACCATTGTTGGACCATTTCCCTTATTGTTGACGACCGTTTCCGTTATTGTTACAACATTTACCCTTATAGTCGACAACTATAAACTAACAATCTCTTACACAGTTTTAACAGTATGTCAGATGGTAAAAGGCCAAATATTCTGAATAGGCGGTTAAGTTCAGTAACCATAACGAAATGACAAAATTCACACAAAAAAAATGCCTTATTCTATGCCAGTAAGTTGGTATCTAATCCAGAGTGTAGACAATAAAAAACCTTCCAATGACAATATGGCACACATTAACAATATGTGTTAATGTACAGGTTATATGGTGAAAACAAGATTAAACTGTTTTTTTTTTCAGTTCATTTATTTGTACAGGCTCAATCGATTTAACTTTACAGAGCCAAGTTTTCATATTTAGATACATCAATTATCTTAAACCTAACGTTAAGGGGATAGGACCGATTACTCGCGGCCGTCTCGAGGTTAATAGGAATAACAACTGAAAGGATGGGAAGGTGGGCTGGAATGTGAAGTGTGGTTTATATAACACATTTTTTTTTTAAATTCTTAGTTGTCTAAAAAACTTAAAACTATACAACTTTTGGCTTCTTTTGAATTGAACATTTTTGAGTAAGAAAAAAACACACAAACACAGATAAAAACAAGAAAAAAAAACTTAAAGTAAACATACAGGTTAAACTAACTACAATCTAAGGCTAATGTTAGTCAAAAACACATAAATGAGTTTGATAAACTCCAGGTCACGCAGAGCCAAAATATCTCGAACTGGTACATTGGGTTGTCTACCTCGAGCCCGATGGGAAGCCTAAAGCTCAGATCTGACTGCACGATGCTCAGTACAAGACCAAATAACGTGATCTGCGTCCTGATAGCCTTGTCCACACTCACAGAGATTGCTGTCACTCAGCCCAACACGGTATACATGAGCATTCAAAGAATAATGGTTGGACATGAGGCGAGATATGACACGGATGAAGTCTCGACCCACATACATACCGCAAAACCATGATTTTTTCGACACCTTTGGGATGATAGAATGTTGTCATCGCCCCAAATCTCCTTTACTCCATTTAAACTGCCAGCTGACGAGTGACTGTTGACGAAAAATAGCAAAAAATTCATTCATTGAAGGAAATTTGTCGATCATAAATATCGCCTTCCATAGCGTCCACCTTTGCAAGCGAGTCCGCTTTCTCATTACCCAGAATTGAACAGTGAGAAGGGACCCATGCAAAGGTGATGATAAAATAACGCGAAGATAAAGCACCTAGAAGCTCCTTTAAAAATGCGAGGAGTGCTTTACCGGCCTCAAGAAGCGAATAGCCTCTAAATAACTGAGACTATCCGTGAAAATGAAATACTGATCCGGTGTTAGTGAGGCAACAATTTCGTAAAGTGTATTGCCGCTAATTCAGCGACATATACGGAACAAGGTGCTTGAAGTTTACGATTGGCGCTATAAATTTCATTAAATATACCAAAGCCTGCTGACTCCTCTATCAATGATCCGTCAGTGAAGAACGATTTAGTGGAATCAACTTGGCCAAACTTTGCAGCAAAAATCACAGGGGCAATCATAGGACGATGATGCTCTGGAATTCCACGAAGCTCTTGCTTCATGGATAAATCAAAATGAACCAAATTGCCGAAGTCGGAGGAACAATCACGATTGGGAATATTCGGCGAAGGGCTGACATCCTGTGTTATGTACAAATGGTACAAGGTCATGAAGCGGGTTTGAGTATTCAACTCAAGGAGCTTCTCAAAATTTTCGATCACCTGGGGGTTCATAACTTCACACCTGGTGAGGAGCCGGAGAGATAATTTTGAAAACCGATCCGAGAGTGGCAACATGCCAGCCAGCACTTCAAGACTCATGGTGTGAGTCGAGTGCATGCAACCTAACGCGATACGAAGACACCGATACTGAATACGTTCCAGTTTAATGAAGTGCGACCGAGCCGCTGACTGAAAACAAAAACTACCGTATTCCATAACCGACAAAACCGTTGTCCGGTACAACGTTAGAAGATCTTGCGGATGCGCTCCACACCAGGTCCCGCTAATTGTGCAGAGAAAGTTGACCCTTTACTGGCACTTTCGCTTCAGATACTCAATATGAGATCTCCAGGTGCACTTAGAATCGACCCAGACCCCAAGATATTTAAAGGACATAGAATGAGTTATCGGTGTACCCCAAATTTGAAGCTTCGATTGTGCAGGGTTATGCTCCTTAGAAAAAAACTACCAACTTAGTTTTTTCCGTAGAGAATTCGATACCTAGCTCGAGAGCCCAAGTAGACAAATTGTCTAAGGTATCCTGTAAGGGTCCTTGCAGATCGACCCCATTGGGTCCCGTGACAGACACTACGCCGTCATCTGCAAGTTGTCTCAACGTACAGTTGTCACCTAGACAACCGTCAATGTCTTTGACATAAAAATTATACAAAAGGAGGCTTAAACATGATCCCTGGGGGAGACAAGTAGCTAAATCGGGAAACTGTAGGGGTTCCATGAGGGAATATTAAACTGTTTGATAACAATAACACAAAATGTGATAATATAACGTTTGCATTAAAACAAATGGACAAAACTTGCCGATTTTTCACATGCAGTGGGTTTACCTTCACCCGCTTTGACGAAACTACCCATGCAGCATCGATCATAGTAACTCATGAGTCAGCAGACAAAACTTGACAGCTCTATCAGTCGAACTCTAACCGTGATGGCAAAAACAGTTAAGCAACTCCGTTCAGAAGTGTGCGCGTTCAAAGAACGGCAACCCGCCGCGTCGAAAACGGACATCGTGCGGCACTTTGTGGACGCCGGATACGCCCGTTCTGGCATCTACAACATCTTGGCACTATTAGACAACAATCAGAGCATCGAAGAAAAGCCCGGTTCCGGACGGCCGACGACCGTGAGCGACAAGAAGCTCCAAAGGATGCTGAAGAGGAAGACCGAGGGAAAAGTGACTACATCGCTGCGTGCGCTTGGCCGGGACGTCGGTTCAACCGGCCAAACAGTGCCAAAGTACCTGACGAACATGAACATACATATCAGGAAGAGAATGTTGTGTCCACTGGTTTCGGAGCTGCAGGTAATGACGCAGCGGCAGCGGCTGAATAAGATGGTCAACTCGATTTTCCCGGCGGATCGCGTGGTGGCGGTGGTGATGGACGACGAGACCTATCTCACCCTGGATGGCAACGACTGGCAGGGCACTTCGTATTTTACTTCCCCGCACGAAGGAAGTGAGCTCCGAGGTGAAGTTCATTTCACACACCAAGTTCCTCATGACGGTGCTGCTGTGGCTGACAATCAGCGAGAAGGGGATGTCAAGGCCGCTCTTCTTTCGCTCCGGACTGGCCGTGAACGGGGAAATTTATAGTACGAAATGCCAGCTGGAATTTGCGTCGTTCATCAATAAATTCCATAAGGGCGAAGACGCGGTGTTCTGGCCGGATCTGGCGTCGGCCCACTACTCGAAGCGATCGTTGGAGGAGATGGAGCGGCTGAATATCGATGTGGTACCCAAGTCAACGTCCCTCAGCTGCGTCCCATCGAGAATTTCTGGGCCAACCTGAAGCGTAAGATCTACTCGAACAATTTTGTCGCAAAAACTGAGGAGGAATTGATAAATAAAACGAAAGAAAAACTTAAAAACATGCCTACACACATGTTTTCGTCCGCCATGGCGAATGTTCCGCTTAACTGCCGGATGGCCGCTCGCACGAGCGTAGAATTTATTTGCAAGTAAGCTTAAATAATTACCTTCCATGGGAACTTTAGCTTAGCTTATATTTGCTTTTTTTTTTCTATCACCATCCGAAAAAAGTCCATTTTTTTTTTATACAAACATTATCTTACATTCGAAATATATGGCAAATGGTTTTTCGTTATGCGGGAATTCTTTTGGCATATAAAAACAAATTTAGATTTTCGATTGTATGCTTGGTCCACCCTTGGTCAAAATGCTGAACGTTGCTGTCTCATCACGAGTATCAAAAATGCGATTTCCGCAAAAATAAACCTTGACCGAGACACAAATGTCCTGCAAATTTTTTGCAAAGCAAAACAAAATAATCACCTGGTTGTCAAGCGTAGCCAAAACAAAACGATTGAACTGTCAAATTTTCATGGCATACCTGAGCACCTTTAGATTATTGCACGGAATGTGTTATCCTCACTTTTTTGACAGTTCCGGGAGCTTGTAAACAATACAAGTCGATAGGATTCAAACCGCACAAATGAATTTTTTTTATTGTGTTTTCCGGATTCTTTACGATCAGATTCAGGAAATTACGTCAAAACAAGAACTGGTGTCTGTTTTCAGAATATTTTACTTTAATAGTAATATGTTTATAGTACACAATACCATACCAATCTTGCTGGAAATTTTATGTCCACGTAAACAAGCACCAAGAACTGTCAAAACTGCATTGATGATGCCATCGTGCAATGATCTATTGGAACCACTATTGGAACATCAGGGCTCATCGTAACGCTTAGAGGCACAATTCATAAGATGGGGACGAGAGACATTGTGCCATGCGACTCGCCCCTTTATCTTTACATCACTGTTTAGCAAATTTTTCACATAATCCAAATTAATTTTCCATAAAAATGTTCTGAAGCAAGAATAAGATAGTAAGATTTAAGGTAGTTATATGAATGCGGGAAAATACTTAACTAGTCGTTCCGTGCAGCAAAGGATCATCAATGCAATATTTTTATTTTTGAAGACAGTTTCTCATAAACACCAATGACCTTTTTTTATGTAAACTCGAATTCGTCTTAATTAAATGCACTTTCAGAATCACACTTTCTTTCTTCTAACAGATATTTCCGGAAGCTTAAAAACTTATTCGTACGTAGCAGTGTGAAATAGCGAATAATTCTTAGATAAATCAACTACCACCAAAACTAAAAAAAACTTCGATTAACATTTTATAACAATAAAACTGAATTGCTTCACTAAAATGTATCTATTTTCATTCTTCTGAAGAACGAAAGAACGTTAAGAAAAAACCAACAAACTTGACGTCCATCCACACTCAAGGCCTATCGCGATCCAGGCAGTTAGTTTCCAAGTGGTAGCTCATGAACTAAAATCCCCTTCTAAAAAATTCGACCGGTAACTGTTCTGTCAGCAAAATTGTTTTCGTTTTTACTGGAATTAATTTTTTCATACCTCTAATGAATGCTAAGTTTTTAAACCCTTAATTTTTTTTTACTGTTGACATTAATTAGGATGTCGCGTCGCTTTTAAATTGGAACATCATACTTATCACATTTTAGTTCAACTTTTTCTCTCCGTAAAGAAGCATTGTCAAACAACATGTTATTCATTCTCATTTTGACCTTATTGGCCCTTCTTTTCTATGCATTGAACCGTGAAAAATATCAATTTGCAAAAGATCTACCGTCCATCGATCCTTGGTACCCCCTGCTCGGAAATGTGTTGATGTTCATCGGTAAAAGTCCTGAGGAAAAATTTAAAAATTTCATCGGATCATTCCAACGAACGGATCGGCTTTTCAAGCTTTGGTTTGGCCCAAAGTTAGCCCTCGCAACGTGTCATCCTGATTTGATTCAACAGGTCACCAACCACGCGGAATGCATCGAGCGGCCACTGTTTTTCTACAAACAGCTTCGAATGACCAAGGGTCTGCTGGTGGCAAGGCGTAAGTGTTTTGTTTTTGTGGTCATGTTTTTAGTGATTATGATTTTAAAATGCAGACGCACTGTGGAAGTCGCAGCGGAAAGCGTTGAATTCAACTTTCAACTTGCGCATCTTGCATAGTTTCATACCGATATTTGTGGATTGCAGTAAGAAATTGATCGATTGTTTGGAGCGAACTCCGAGTCATGGCGCTATCAACCTGTATCAGTTTGTGTCACAATGTACCCTGGAAATGGTTTGTGGGACCACTCTTGGCCTGGAACATCTTCAGCAAGCTTCCGGAAGTAGGTTTCTGCGGCACATCGAAAAAGTGATGGACATCATGGGAGAACGTATCCTTAGCTTACATCTACAAATCGGTCCAGTCTATGTTTTCACGCCTACTTTCTGGAGGGAAATGTACTCGCTAATGCAAAATCGGAGATACGCTGCCGAAGTACGCTTCTTTTGTTAGATCGATTCTAGTTAATTATTAGGATTCATTGTTTTAGATAATTGAAAAACGGCGGAGGAAGCTTAAGACAGAGGACTGGAAAAAGACGATTGATGACGATCAGGATGGTTATCGCAAGCCACAAATATTTTTGGATCAGGTTTTGACCACGAAGCGAGCCGGGGAAACATTCGATGATGAGGAAATTCAGCACAACGTGAGGACAATGATTGCGGCCGTGAGTTGTTTGTCATTGATATCATCTTCATATCACTATTCCATCATTCACTGTCACCAACAGGGAAACGACACATCTGCTCTGGCAATATCCCACTGTTGCCTTTGGCTTGCGATGTACCCGGAGATTCAAGATCGCATGTATCAGGAAATTAACGCCATTTACCCATCAGATGGTGCGGAAATTACCCCGGACGGATTGAAAAAACTCACCTTCACTGAAATGTGCATCAAAGAAACGCTTCGCCTGAGTGGACCAGCGCCCAATATCGCACGGGAAACCATGACTGATATTGAGCTCGATGGATTGATCGTCCCGAAAGGAACGGTTATCATCCTAAGTCTATACGCCATGCATCGAAGGAAAGACATTTGGGGCCCTAAGGCCGATCGTTTTGATCCAGATAATTTCAGCGAGGAAAAGTGCCGACAGCGCCCACCTTGGGCGTTTGGTCCGTTTAGTTCTGGACCTCGCGATTGCATAGGTATTTTAATAATGTTGATTTAACAGCAATGAGCTAGATTGATTTTAAATTTCCATTTCAGGTGGGCGATATGCAATGATCAGCATGAAAATTATACTTATCTACATTTTGCGGAACTACCAGCTATCGACGAAAATTCGACCAGAGCAGTTGCGATATAGGTTTGGACCAACTTTAAAATTAGCCTTTGATCATATGATAAAGGTGGACAAACGGATTAGTTGAGGTGCATCGTGGCAAACAAGATTTATACTGTATACTACCTAGGCAATCAAAAAACCTGAAATTATATGAATGAGTGAATGAAACGAGTTTGTTTTGATAGGAAAGTTTAGGAATCGTTGTAATTTTTAAGTGGACATTTGTTATTAGTTAATTGCGCAGCTCATAGGCGTTTCATATATGTGGGGGGGGGGAGGGTCGGTTTCAAGCCATTTTTTTTAGAGAAAGAGGGAGACAGCGAGAGAGAGAGAGAAAGAGAGAATTACACCGGGGGGGGGGGGGGTGTCGGTTTCAAGCCATTTTTGTTTTGAAAAAGAGGGAGACAGAGAGAGAGAGAGAGAGAGAGAGAGAGAGAGTGAGAGAGAGAGAGAGAGAGAGAATTACACCGTCTAGATTGAACAATCTTAGACTTCTTCTGGAATGAAAAAAAAAAAAACGATTTAAGAAACTTTCGCTTTTTCCCATATTTTAAAATCGAACCACCTTAATATTAAACCAAAACGTTGTAGCGTTATATTAAAATTGTTGTTCAAATTCGAGAAAAAACACCATTTTGCATTATTTTCTTTTCGTGGTTATTGCAGCTGCATAAAAAACAATTCTTTATGTTTTGTTCGCATGTAATTAAATGCTGAAAATTGTTATAGGGAAGCGGAACCTATGCTCACCATAGTACATATATTCATCACATTCTGCAGTCATCCAACTTCAAACGTAAAAAGATCTTGAATTTCTCCAATAAATGGACGCAGTAACCAAGAATATATAATCCTGGCAAATAAAATTAGGTCTTGAATATAATTAAAAGCTACAAAAACGTTTTGGAGACTTAAATTTCGTAAAAATAATGAGCAGTCAGATTTTCAACACAATATCTTACCTTTGCACTACAAATTAGTCGTATTGATCTAACCGTACTAGGGAATATACTTGAGCCAGACTCCAAGTTTTCTCTTTAATTGCAATATATCCTCACACATTTTCGTTGCGTAATTGCACAAACCATAAAAATCACACTTCACTTATTACACTAGCCACACGAGAATCAACGAATACGTGATAAAATACTAGAAAACTATGGGATTAATTTTCACAATAATTTAAATACGCTTGCACCTATTCTGAACCGTGTTTACAATCGACGTAATCGCTTGATGTTGCCAAACTATTTTATTATGACTCTTATTCGAATGAAATGGGTTTGGCAATAATTCAATATCAATTTTTTTTTGTGGGAGTGCTACAAGTCGCCTAAAGTTGAACTATTTAATTTTTCCATAGATTCAATAAATAATAACATACTTCTAATTGTAGATTTTTTCAATATATACCGAGAAATAAAATTCCTCATATCATAATATTTTTCCATCTCTGTTGAATTTGCCGGCTCTGCTCACATTCTGTATAGCATACACATCAACGCTAGTGTGCGTGTTCAATCTGTCATAGGGCATTCTATGCCCAACGTTATGGTGAGTATTGTTGTCAATATTCTCATGGAAGAATAACTAACAAACCCTTTCATTTTGTCTTGGTTATATGTATGCTACCCAACACACGTAAAGTGCTATCAAATGATCTACTTTATACGAGATTTTTTTTTAAAAGGGCCTTGTCGAAGTTCTTTTGATTGCAAACATTGAGCTTTTACTTATGTCACACTCTGCATTTTAATTGATAAATATTTTCAGTCAAGTTTTGAACTTTTTATCATTGATTTGAATTGACACAGTCCTCCTTGAATATGAGAACCAATGAACCCTAATAGTAATATCCCATGTTTCCCAAAGATGCTCAACCAATATTGCGCATTTCGCTCACCACTGGACTCCGAACTTACATTTTATAAGTGCGGGATTGTCTCAAATCGTGTCGTTGTCTTCAGCGCACTTATGAAACGGCTCGTGAAGAATAAGTGCACCGAAGACATTTACACGATTGTATGCAAACCCGCACTTTCTTTAACGGTTCTGCACTTAAAATTAATTGCGAAACAGTAGGGTGCCAAGTGCGCAATATAACCAATATGTTATAAGTTCTGAAAATGAGAGACAGTTGCGCCATTATTTTAAATTGATATCAAAGTTCCAAAGTTGCCCACTAAATACAATCTGGTGGGTTTTCTCAGTTGCTTTAATTTCATACGGCGCATTGAAATTTTCTTGAAGATTGATAAAGCTATGTGTTACATTTTATGTGTACTATATTTAGCTTCCTCCCAGACACGATTCAATAAAACCGTATTCACTTTCGCTCACCCACACAAAAAAACCCACCCAACAAAAATAGCTAAAAAAGCCACAACAACAAGCTTGGTCCAAACCCACCCACCAAAAAACCAATACCACCCCCCAAAGAGCGACTAATAATATAACCAAAAAAAAAAAAAAAGAAAGGGCCCTTTTTAAAATTTTTGTGAACTTTAATTTTTTGGGGTAAAAAGGGGAGGGGTTACTTTTTTTATATTTTTTCTTGAATAAAATCAGTACGATTAACATATGAGCACACATGGGATTACAGGGTGCGGCAGAAAATAAAGCGAAAATTTGTTCTATTTCTTTCAAATCCCATTTTCAACTAATTCAAGCAATAATATCAACATTTTGGAGTGCAGTTATCTTGATAAAGTCCTTTTAAACAAATTTATTCAATGTGTCCTCCATTTTTATTAATAACATCCTCGAGCCGACACCGGAAGCCAGAGCATGCCTTTCGGACGTAGTCCTCCGTCATTGACTTCCATGTGCGTGTTATGGTTGACTTCGGGGTTTTCACACTAGGGTGTGATGTTTTGCAGGCTCGTGCTTCAACATATGCCCAAATCGAAGAATCCAAAGGATTAAGATCTGGACTGCTAGGGGGCCACAAATCCTTCGGCCAAAACTTCATGTTATCGTTCAACCATTGTTGGGTTCGATTGGACTTATGAAACGGCGCTCCATCCTGCTGTATGACAACGTTTTGGTCCTCGGAGAAGTTGGCCTTCACCCAGGGAAGCACTTGGTCCTTTAAAATACCGATATACACTTCGGTATTGATTTTAACTCCAGCATCAATGAAAACAAGTGGCATTTTCAAACCGTTGGACGCCACCAAGCCAAACATCATGACACCAGTCGGAGGTTTGGTTTGAAATTTGAAATTTTCTGCGGTGAAATGAACCGGTCCGTGCGGCTGTTGGCCACAGCATCGATGCTGAAAAGCTTTTCGTTGGAGAACAGGATTATCATTTTTTTCCTTCTTCAACAAGGAAAGAAATCTCTTGGAACGAGTCACTCGTAGTTCCTTGACCCGGTCCGTAATCAAGTGGCGTTTGACTCTGGCTCTGGAAGATGCATGCAGGTCTTCTTTGATGATTCTCCGCATGGATTTCTCCGAAATATTGGCTTCCTTTGCAAGTTTTCTTATGGAACTCACCGGGTTGCGAGCAATTTTTGCACGGACCGATTTGATCTCGTTCGGCGTGCGTGCAAAGCGCGGACGTCCGCTTCCCGGCTTCCGCTGCTTAGGACCATCATGCAGGTACTTTTTTATGCGGTAAACTGTTGCCATATGGCAACCTACCACCTTGCTAATCTCTTTCCGCTTCTGTTTAGATGCAGCACCTGAAAGTAAATATAAACAAATACACTTTCGACAGAAATTAGTCACTAGCTACACGAATCAACCCAATACTCAAGTTTGAACATTTTCGCATTATTTTATGCCACACCCTGTTATGTTTTTCGTGATATTTTTAAAATAGATACATAACAGTGGCAACTTTTCCGTATTTAATTGGAAGAAAATGATCAGAATTGAATGTTTTGTTTGTTGTTAACGATTAACGGCAAGTGAACGAATAAATTTTGAATAACTTGTGTACTCAGTGTTCGGTATTCAGTGCATATTCACCGATTTCCACTGGAGTTCTGCTTATTGAGCTCAAGATAGGTTCCGCTTCCCTACTTACATTTGAAAAACTTTCGAATGCTATTTATGGTACTTCTAAATAACAATGAATCAAACTGCTTTAAACTGCTAATAATTTACAAAAATCCTTGCGCAATTCACACAATGTGCACTAAATTCATAGAGCAGAGCAACTTTTTCGAAATCAAATTTAAAATGAGAAGTAATGAGCATCGACATTGATAGTAGCTTTCTTCTTGGCTCATTTGAGTGTTCTCGGCTTGTAGTGGTATGTATTTGATTGATAAATTTCCTGCCAATGAACTTATTTAACTAATTCTTGTTTTATGCAATTGACATTCAAAACAGTAGCCTAGTGCTTATGTACGTAGTCAAGCTGGTAATCCGTATTGTTACGGAGATTCTTCTTTTTCTAAACACGCGTCGAACCATCGCACATAAATTTCGGCGCGTTATTGTCCCATAGAAACGGATAAGATCTTTGAGGGAGAGATAGCTTATCAAATCTTCCGGTCTGCCTCTAAGCATCTTGCTATAAGATGGCAGGTGGGTCTCCACCGATTGCTTGTCGATCTACCAAATTTGGAAGACGTCTGCATTGAATTATCTCAAATTATAATAATCCGTCCACTATATCACAAAACATTGCGACTGGAAGAGTGGATGGAAGATAATGAAATCATTGGTTGTAGGACCAAGTCTCCCCCGGTTGGTATTAAACCGATAAGCATGGGCATTAATAGAAGCATAAAGTTTCCAGAAGGCACGATATGCATTTACGACGGACTTTTATTTTTTATCAAATCCCTCAATCGCAATTTTAAATGGATGAGCATAGATTGTTCTTAAGAAGCTTCAACTTCATTGATACAGATCTTAGTTACAGAAGTGAAATAGATTGTAGGATACAGTAGTAAAAATTGAAAGTTTACGTAAAAAGAGTTTGGTTCAAGCATCCACTGTGAAAGGCGAAAAAACCATTTTTACCTCACATTTTTCAAACACACCCCCCCCCCCCATTTAATTTTAACGAACCCTCTCCAAACACCCCCCCCCACTCCACCCCCTTCGAAAACCGCTCCCAAAACGAGCCCCCCCTCCCTTTCGGGCGCGGCCGTATGCCTTTTTCCTTTTTAATTTTGGGATTTTTTTATTCCTCCCTTTCGCTGAACTGGCCGGCTTGATGCGCTGCAAGGGCTCAGTAGGGATTCTCTGTCAAGACCCAAAGCTAAGAGTCGGTTCCATTGTGGTTATATCACGTTAATTAGTTTTTCTACTGTAGTTAACTGCACATTTTTTCAGCATTTCAGCATGGAGTAGCTGGTTGACGTAGCCTGGGCAATGTTGTCAACTTGACAATAGGGAAGAGAGTGGCTGCGACTGAAAATCGTGTTCGAGCAGGGTATATTTTCCATTCTCTTTTAATAAATAATTTCAGCACGCTTTGGGACGTCTTTGCATTTCAAATTACTCTTGCATTTCAGAGTATGGATTAGCATGACAATTTAATGCTTGTAATGCTCAATTTGTTTTTCAGGATTTCAGCATAACATTTTCCTTAAAATTGTATTTCTGTGGTTCAACTACTATTCCATAAAAGACTGATATGTGATTATGAGCAGTATATGAATGTATTTAAATAAATGCGTTTAGTAGTATTATGATATCATAAGATATTGCATTTATTTCAAAAATCATCAAACCAGGCTCTTCGTACACTAAAACTGCTTTATTCGACCTATAGAATAGTCTGTTGATTCTAAAAAAAAAAGAAAAAAATTAAAACAAATCAAATATCTTTTCATTGGAATTTTGTTTATCTTTCAAGGAGTATAGGATTGATCAACTCTGATTTTAAGATTTTCCAGGACTATCAAGATATTAATACATATCCAATTTTTAAAGACTGTATTCGATGAAATTTGGACACACAAAATAGGTCACCATTTTCCTTGAGCCCGATTCTTTTCAAACTTTCTGGAAATAAAGTACTACTAAGTTTTGACATCATTGGTTTATTGAACCTCTTCTCCCAACCCAAATGCCCGCACCTTTGCCTTGACCCCTTTCATCAAATTTTGGGCAATTTTGGACCGACTTGCTTACTTACTTTTAACCACACTTTCTTTAGTTCAAGTTCATTTTCTATCAGTTTTGGAGTTTTAACGAGCTTTGCCTTCATGATTGCCCAACATTTTTCAATTGGGCGAAGTTCCGGAGTGTTTGGAGGGTTGACGTCTTTTGGTACAAAAACTACATTATTATCTTTGTACCAGTCTAAGACGGGCCGGGCATAGTGGCAAGATGCCAAATCCGGCCAAAACAGTGTCGGGCCATCGTGAGATCTCAAGAAGGGCAGAAGTCGTTTTTGGAGGCATTCGTCCTTGTAGATTTGTCCGTTGACGGTCCCAGAGGTGATGAAGGGCTGACTCATTTTGCCACATCCGCAGATCGCTTGCCAGACAAGGAATTTTTTGGCGAATTTCGACAGTTTCTTCTTCCGTACACTCTCCGGAACGGCAAACTTAGAGGTGGCGACGTAGTGTTCCTGTCCTGGCATTTGTTTGGTGTCGGCTTTAATGTAGGTCTCATCGTCCATCACAATGCAGAACGGTTTTGTGAGCCACTCCCTGTACAGTTTTCTTGCACGAGTTTTGGCCACCGAGTTCTGTTTATCGCTCCGGTTCGGTGCCTTCTGGACCTTGTACACATGTAATCCAGAACGTTTCATTGTTTTCTGCACAAAACAAACTGAAACTTTCGCCTTTTTCGCAACATCCCTGATCGAAATGTTGGGATAACGCTTAAATTGGTTCAATACCATCCTGGCCTTCTCCGGATTTGATGTGCCACGTTTTTTGCAACTACCATTTTTCCGCTTGGTTGTCTTACGGTCCTTGAACGTTTTGATCACATGAGATACGGTTGAATGAGCGATTCCGAGCTGTTTTCCGATCCATCGATGAGAAGCGTTTGGATTTTCGAAGTGAGTGCCCAAAATTTGTTGGCGCACTATTTCTTCATTCGAAGCCATCACTGAAATCACTACACCGATTTTCACGAAACTCATTACACAATTGACACAACACAATGAAATACATTCAGTTAAAAT
This sequence comes from Aedes koreicus, assembly GCA_024533555.2. Classification (NCBI taxonomy): domain Eukaryota; kingdom Metazoa; phylum Arthropoda; class Insecta; order Diptera; family Culicidae; genus Aedes; species Aedes koreicus. The sequence goes on along the minus strand of JAHHFK020000002.1, from coordinate 19,005 downwards.
TTCAATAATTTTTACCCACACGCTAAAAAGTTACGAACAATTGCGTGTGTCCAAATTTCATCGAATACAGTCTTTAAAAGCGAAAGCTTGATTACTTTTATTTGCCATATTTATAAAAACTTTCAGATCGACGAACATTTTGACGTACATAATTAACCCAGAAGATTACGACGTTGGGAATTGTTTCATTGAGGAAATAACAAATCCTCCATCTCATCTTCATAATTTGTCTGACGGCCGAAAGGCGATCTGCCTTCGAAACTTATTTGTAGTATTCAATTTAAAGGTTTTGGTATCAATTTCTAATTAAAATAAAATCTATGGACAATCAATGCAAAAAGCTTGTTCATATTAAAAAAAACCTGTGGTTTTCTAGAAAAAAAAATGCTATTTTTTCTTTTCTGATTGGTAATTTTCATAAGTAAATTGTCTTTGAATATTTTTTTATAATTGTGACGAAACTTCACCTCGGGTTTTAACTAACATACTTTGTTTTCTCTTCTATATAGATGGCAGGTGACATAGAGGGCAGAATCGAGCAACGACTTCAATCGCTTAAGAAGAAATTTGGCAGTGTGGCACTCCAGCCCCAGATAGTTGCAATGGGCCCGGATAGAGGGACGATGGCGATAATGGTGATATTCGGTGGTGCGGTGTATATTGCCGACAATATGTTGCATGCTGTGTGCATATGCATCCAGATAACATACGTGCTGAATCTAAAGTATACGCCCGACTGAAAACCACTATGGATGTTCATACAGACATATCTTTTTAAAATCCCGGCGTCTATATTGGAACTTCCAAAAAGTACACGGGACTTTCTACAATGTGTGGATGATTGAAACAATTAATTAAAATTTAATTTAAATAAAAACAAATGAATTTATCTCTAATGGATATCCAAAAATTAGTTTCTTGAAAAACATAATAATTTAATTTTGCACAATTTCATGACTCATAATGAGAAAATCATGATTTGGATTCATGGTCCTAAAAAAAAGCGAATCCACTATCATGAGCCAAGGTCATGATCTTCAAAACTTAAATCATGATTTGAGGAGCAGTGACTCATGATATCATGATTCCGATTCATGATTTCCTTTTAGCAATACAATTCATAACGCCTCGGGTGCGTTACGGGAGCATTAATCATGATATCCTGAACCCAAATCATGGTGTATTTTCATAAAGTGAAAATACTCTAGGCTCGTGATATCATGAGTCGTTTTGACCATCTTTGGGAGCGGATTTGTTTCCGTGTAATAACAACTGATCTGGCAGTAGCGGAATAACAACCTCGGGCGGTCAATCATGCTCTTTATCTTCCTCATGCTCATAGGAACGGATAAAATCCTTGAATAGGATAAGATAGGTGCAATTTTTCGCTCTGATTAGCTTGCTCTCGTGCTTTCTCACACGCTTATCAAATGACTGGTCTGAAAATCGAATACGAGTCATCTCCTCGCCGGATAATATCATAGCATGTTCTCCATTAAAATTTCTTGGATACGGAAACAATATTTCAAAACACTGAATCAAACTGTAAGATATGATTCACATATATTCTCAATAATCCGAAACTACTCCAAAAACGGGGTAACTCATCCGCCGGAAAAATTGAACGGTTGGCCCAAATCACATTTTCCGTTGATACACTTTCATACTATCAACAATATTTCTTAATCTATTTATTTTAGATACATTATGTTCGATATGTTGAGTTGATGGCACATCATGATATACAGCAGAAAAGAGATCGTAGCGTGCGGTGCTTGAAGGATTACGTAAAAATGTCTCTCTTGTCAGTTTTGCTCTGTTTTATTACTTTTTTTATCTGAGGTTTTCACAAGTAAATTTGTGCAATTTGAGAACTTCAAAAGACAAATCAAGAGTCGTTATCCACACTGGATAACCAGTATTAGATAAAAAGTGATTGAATTTGAACTCCAAAATTTAGCCTTTAACCTCTTCGACGAGGACGGCGCCTGAATAGACAGGAACATAATAGCTCCGGCACTAAAGAAAAGGGATAACGGATGTATCATTGGACTTTTCAGAAGTGTACATTTTGTTTAGCTGCTTCAAAAGTAAAAAAATAACAAAAACGTAATTTGGAAGCGGAGCAACGCTTATTGGAGAAATACCGAAGCTCGGACAGGGAAAATTTCATTGACACCATCGCCCATTGGATAATTATTCATATTTGACCAGAGCTGATTACGACAGTGCCTGCCGCTGTGTGTTAAACAATCCCTTTCTCTGGTGCGTGGAATGTACTAGGATTTTATTCCGTAAGTAAGGACTTCCGGGTCCATACTTCTGAAGGTGAGTTGCCAGGTAGCTGCTGGAAGAAACTGTTTTTATTTGTAATTTCCGATCATGCCTCACTATATTTATATAACATCTCTGATATTGTGAATAACTAAATACGCGTCAATCAAGCATTGCACATACGCTTGATTGAAAGTTTCAGTATGTCACTACTGGAGCGGGGCTTATTGTGTACGAAGATAGCTTCGGAATGCTTGCGTTCTTGAAATGGGCTATTGGAGTCGCGGTAGAGCTGTCACCTTCTATTTATAATACACTAGCTGAACCCGGTGCGTGCGCTGCTACGCTTGCAACTAAATGAAGGAAAATTTAATATAACTGGCACGTTTATGGTTTTTTTCGAAATGAGTTTTTTTTTCTTGAATAAACAGGGGTTCAAACTTCTATCAAAACATGCTTCTTACCCGAGAAATACACGTTTTGTGTTTAAGTAACCTGGATAATTCTCATTTTTGGTAGAAATTTGTGTTTCATTTGTATGGGAGCCCTCCCTTCCAGAGGGGGGTGGTTTCTCAAACCCCCATACAATCATTGCCTTCAAAACTCCCCACATGCCAAATTTGGTTCCATTTGCTTGATTAGTTCTCGAACCATCACATTGGGCTCATCGATTATAATAAAAAAATTGAGTTTCATTTGTTTGAAGTCCCCCCCCCCATCAGAGATGGGAGGGGTCTTGAATTACCATAGAAACATTTTGCCTTCAAAACCCCCCACATGCCAAATTTGATTCAATTTGCTTGATTAGTTCTCGGGTTATGATGAAATTTGTGTCTCATTTGTATGAGAGCGCCCCTTCCTGAGAGAGCAGGGGTCTCAAACAATCATAAGAACCTTTCCCAGCCCCAAAAACCCCTTCATATAAATTTTCACGTTGGTCGGTTCAGAACTTTCCGAGTCAGAAATTCATTTTTATGCATATAGAAATCTAGCCTCCAAAAACCCCCATATGCTAAAAGTGGTTTCATTTACTTGATTAGTTCTCGAGTTATGCAGAAATTTGCTTTTTATTTGTATAAGAGCCCCCCCCCCTCCCTTCAAAATGGGGAGGGGTATTGAACTGCCATAGAAACATTTCTTGCCTCCAAAAACCGCAACATGCCAAATGCAAAATTTGGTTTCATTTGCTTCATTGGCTCTCGAGTTATGCTAAAAATAATGTTTCATTTTTATGGGAGTCTCCCCTTCCAGAAGGCGGAGAGGTCTCAAACCACATTGGAAACATTCATTTCTCTCAAAAACCTCCACATGCCAAATTTGGTTCCATTTGCTTTAATTTTTATCGAGTTATGCAGAAATTCGTGTTTCATTTGTATGAGAGACCCCTCTTTCAGTGAGCGGAGGATTCTCAAACCACAATAGAATCATTTTTTGCCTTCGAAAACCTCCACATGCCAAATTGGGTTCCATTAACTTGATAAGTTCTCGAGTTATTCAGAAATTTGTGTTGCATTTGTATGGAAACCCCCCTCCCTCTCCCTTTCAGATGGCGGAGGAGTCTCAAACTTCCATAGAAACATTTCTCTCCTCTAAAAAGATCCACATGCCAAATTTGGTTCCATATGCTTGATAAGTTCTCGAGTTAGGCACAAATTTGTGTTTCATTAGTATGAGAGCCCCCCTCTTACAGAGGACGGAGAGGTCTTGAGTTACCTTAGAAACATTTCTTGCCTTAAAAAACCTCTACCTGCCAAATTTGGTTCCATTTACTTGATTAGTTCTCGAGTTATGCAGAAACTTTTGTTTCATTTGTATGGGAGCCCCACCCCCTCTACCAGAGAGAGAGGAGGGGTCTCGAACCAGCGTAGAAACATTTATTGCCTTTAAAATCCCCGCAAGCCAATTTTGGTTCCATTTGCTTCATTAGCTCTAGAGTTATGAAGAAATTTCAGTTTCATTTGTATGACAGCACCCCTTCTAGGAGAGGGGAGGGGTCTCAAACCACCATAGAAACATTTTTCGCCACCAGAAAACCCCACATGCCAAATTTGGTTCCATTTGCTTGATTAGTTCTTGAGATATGCAGAAACTTTTGTTTCATTTTTATGGGAGCCTCCCTTTCTAGAGAGGGGAGGGGTCTCAAACTACCATAGAAACATTTCTTGCCTCCAAAAACTTCCGCATGCTAAATTTGGATTCCTTTGCTTGATCAGTTCTCGAGTTATGTAGAAATATGTGTTTCATTTGTATGGGAGCCCCCCCTTTCAGAGAAGGGAGGGGTCTCCTACTATCTTAAGAACCTTCCCCGGCCCCAAAAAACCCTACATACAAATTTTCACGCCGATCGGTTCAGTAGTCTCCGAGCCTATTAGGGTCAGACAGACAGACAGACAGACAGACAGAAATCCATTTTTATATATATAGATGGCCCTACCTCTCCTTTCATTTATTCTTTTTTTCCCCATCAACCCCCCCCCCCCTCACACAACCCCCCACCCCCCCCACCCGCCTTTTTTACCCCCCCACCCCCCCCGGTTTAAACAAAAATAAAACAATATATTTTTATAAACACAACACACTCCCTTTTTCTCCTACCCCTGTCTCCTCCCCTCTCCTCCCCCCCCCCCCCCCCACCCCTTTCCCCCCCCAACACACACCTCCCCCCCCCCGCCTTGCTTCAACCCCCAAAATTTCTCCACCCCCCCGTTTCCATCCTCCGCTGAACGGGATGAAAGCGAACGGATGTCTTCCTTCGCTCCGCTCCGCCGAAAAGTTCTCCGGATCAAACTTGTCTGCGTCCGGTCCCCAGATATCCTTCCGTCGGTGTATGTTGTAGATGCTGACAGCCAGAATTTGACCCTCGGCACCACGATTCCATCTAGTTCGATGTCAGACGTTGACTGTCGCATAATGTGTGGCCCAATAGGAAATAACCGTAGACATTCCTTGATGAACATTTCCATGTACTCAAGTTGACGAAGGTTGTCCAGGGTGAATTCGGTCTCGTACGGAAATATCTCCATCATTTCACAGTATACTTTGTCCTGTAGTTCGGGATGGAGGGCCAGCATCAAAGCAATGTAGCCCATTTCGTTGCCGGAGGTGTCACTGCCCTGTTGGGGTGAGAGAGGTGATTTTGATAAAAATCCATAGAATATGGCGCTAGAAACCTACCGCAACGATCATCGTATAAACATTGTGATGAATCTCAACCTCCGAAAAGTGTGTGCCTTCTTGGTGGTCAAGAAGCTGATCTACAAATATTTGAGGTTTCCGGTAGTTGTCACTTTCAGCGTCACTGTTGGCTTCGTTGTTTCTACGGACCTTGGCATCCTGAGTGATCTGGAGTGAAGAATTTAAATGTTTTGAGAATCAGTGTTCGTGACATTATTCGATTCAAATTTGAGCATGGTGATATTGTTTTCAACCGAAATAATGGTTGAAAATTGCCAACTTTATGTTTAGAATTATTTTCAAACAAAAAATGCAAAAAAAAATCAACTAAGAAATTTGATGTCTGACATATGTTCATCAGTAAATTCTCGGCTATTGGTAGGAAATTTTCATTATAAAAATAGCACTAAACAAGCAATTAAAAAAGCCTATTGACAAAATACGATTTTGAAAATATATTGCAAAATTACAAAGATATGGCTGAAACTGAAAAAGTTCAATATTTTTCGGCTCAAATTTGGCAGGGTGTCTTCTAAATATCCAAAAATGATAGCATCCCGACCAAAGGGTTATACTAAATTGATAACAAGTTCTAATACCAGGTTATCATTTTTTGATCACTGAATATGTTATCATTGAGGCTGAATAAACAGCCAAAATAACAGAATGAATAACAAAAAAATATTCGTTGAATATCATAATTATAACTTATTTTGTTATCGCTGCGAACAACTTGATAACAAATCCTGTATTGTAAGCAAATTTATTGAAATAGTTTCAAATTATGTTATCAATTTGAAATCAAATTCTCATGCTAATAACTGTAAAAGAGATTTTGATTAAAAGCTAAATTTGTTGTTCAAATATGCTGGAAATATTTATAGTTTTGCAATTCAACTTATAACGTTCATAAAAAAAGTGTGTTCAAAATGATAACATATGATAACAAAATTTTCCAATGGTGATAACTAAGTTTGTTATGCGATAACAGCAGAAATCAAAACGATAACTGGGATAACAGAACTTGTTACTTATATGATATCAGCTTGTTATTTTCCTTTGCTAGGGATTCCCGACCAGAAGGGCATAACATAAAAATATCAAAATTATAACAAACCTTGTTACGCCTAACTGATTATGATATAAATTTGTTAAAAATGTTTTCATCTGAATAATTGTGTAACAAACTTATAAAAAATTAAGATATAATACCCTGGGAGGCTCAATCGGCGTGAAGAAATAGATTAATTATAACAATAGCTGATATAGTTTTGCTACATCGTGACAAAATTGTTACATATTTTGTTTTGTGTATGTTATGTCTATATCATAGTTTGCTAATATTTTGTTACCTCTTGAGGATTTTTTCTAACAATTTCTGTTATTTTAACTACATTCGCGATCTAAATTCTAACAACCTCTGTTATAAAAAAGGCATAACTAAATAACAACACTTGAAATAATTTTGTTATTTCCTTCTGGTCGGGTTGCGTTTTGGCATGTTATACTTTTAAAGCTATGAAAGTTACATCTGTCACCACGTGTACACCGCCAGACAAACCAACTGATTAGAATTTGGACTGGTAAGTTAGATACATTCCATTCAAACAAAATCTCTAGCTGGGAAAATCGAAAACGTCGTTCTGAATTTGTTTTGCCAGTTATTGTAAATATAGATTTATCAATCCTACAAAATGACTACAGGGTGAGTGAGAATTCCTGTCAGTGAAGTATATGGTCATAAACATGTGAAGTTTTCATGAATTTCATTTTTCAATGTAGGGTAAGGGAATTAAACTAGGCCAACGCTTAGTTTCTTCCTTTGTTCCAATTGTACCATAAGCGATAATTGTCTATTTTCAAGCACATTATTCATCAATTTATAGTTTTTTGCTTGAGTGAGATTTTTGATTTCCTTAAAATTTTAGCAACCATGGTTTAACCATAAGTTAAGCTAAACAAATCATCTTCGTGGTGTAGGCCTAAATTTGACAAAATTGAAATATACTATTCCTTAGCAACATGAACACCGTTCTCATAAGAAAACTGGAGACCCAATATAAGAGACGCGTTTTTTCCTATGTGTCCGGCCTTATGTGTATATAATAAAATGTTGATATTGATGTGGTTGTACATTTTTTAATGGGCTCATCCAAACTACAAACAAAGACAATCCCAGCATATCCCCCTCGTACCAGAACATCCCCAGCTGCCTTCCCGCAAAAACAGAAAAAAACACACACAGACCACCATAAAATTTCAAAATTTCTTAATTTAACTAGTTTTTTTTTTTTTTTATAAAAAAAAACCATAAACCCTCCGTTACCCCCACAGATCCTTACTTTTTTTTTTAATTGAAACCCCGGTTCCGCCTGCCCCCCAGTGCCCCCCCAAAGTAAAAAAAAAAAAAAAAAAGAACACCGAGAGCAACATGCCCCCCCCGTCCCGCGCTTTAAGGCGAGAGATTGGTGGGACGTTGTTCGAAGCACTCTACGTTCTCTTTTTGGATGATGCCGAGGAGCTATGATGCACACACTTAGAAATTATGAATTTTACACGAAACGTAATTCATGCTTGTAAAAAATCGGGGAACGTAAACAAAGATTTCGTGTAAAATTATGCCTCCCGAAACTGACACATACGCAAGTCGACGAAAGATGTGTTTGATTGAATTTATTTTCTCATCTCCTTCAACTCATTTTTATGTTCGAAAGGACGCTTGCATGTGTCGGTCTCAGGGGACAGAAATTTACATGACATTTTGATAGTGTGCAGTTGTTTGTTACAATTTTCAAAAAAAAACCGGATTTGCGGATTTGCATTGTAAATTGTGGTTGAAAATGTTCAAAAACCATCCCTGAAAAGTTTCAGATTTATAAAAAATCGTTTAGCTTGACGGCTGTTGACTGTATGGGATAATGACTTTTTTATTATTAAGAAAGTTGATTTTAATTTTTACTCAAAAAAGCTACTTTAAAGTTGAGCTAACATTAGTATTAAAATTCGAAACCCCGCCCCCGCCTAAATTAATCCAAATTCAAAATTTGTAGGGGTAGTACAAACCCCCACTGCCCCCCCCCCTCCATTTATAAAAATATATAATTACCAATCTCCCCCGCCCCCCACCCAGAGACTGCCCCACCACAAAGTCGGCAGGCGCCCCCAGCCCCCCCCCCCCCCATTTAATACAAGAAGGTGGTTTCCTCCTCACCAAAACAAAACAGAGATACCAAAACACACGCAAAACAAATATTTATCGATCGAAACGAAAGGAAACAAGCAGAAAATCGATTGCCATTTTAAATTAAAAAAAAAGATATCTTTTTGTAAAGAGAGAGAAATACTGCGGCCAATTAAGGCTGAAAACGATGTCACGTGTCGTTTTAAAATACAAGATGGCAGCTTCTGTTTAAAAAAAAGACAGGTATACTGAAAAATTCCCTGCAATATCGATATGTTTAGATAGGAAACGTTGTATAATGGCTACCCGAGCAGAACACAAAAGCATATGAATACCTAATTTTGATCTTGATATTATTGGTATTAAAGAGCTCAGATTAAGAGGTAAAATACCTAAGCAAAATACCTAAGAATTGCAAGCAAAATGTCTCTAGAATATCTAAACTTGATATTCCGGATACCTGGGTAAGTATCTGGTCACCTTAGAGGTATTATTTTGGTATTGTCTTACCTTAATTCGGTATTCGCATGACATTGTGGGAACAATTTGATGGCATTATCCTCAGGTATTTTACCTCTTAATCTGAGCTCATAAATACCAAGGCCAGTTATCAAGTTATTCACTTCTGCTCGGGTAGATCATTACCTTAGTTTGTCCACAACAAACGACGGTTAATACTAACAAAAGAAAAAAAAAAAAAAAAAAAAAAAACAAAAAAAATAGAAATCGAAAAGGAAGGATAAGGACACAAAAAATAATTTAACCAAAGATTATAAAATAGGAGGTTGGGTTTTATTAATTAAAAAAAAAAAAAAAAAAACAACCACCACGCATTAGTGGACCGCCGACCAGCAGAAATTAAGAGACATAACGACCCCACCCGATTGCCTCGTCTTGCAAAACGACATCAATGAAGTAATGCAGTGGTGTAATGAAAACGGTATGAATTTAAATACAGGAAAATGTAAGACGATAACGTTTTCCCGCAGGAGTGTCACCATCACGTATCAATACACAGTTGGCTCTGCCTCACTAGAGCGTGTATCCTCCATCTGCGACCTCGGTGTTACAATCGACGCCAAGTTGAAATTCAGCGAACATGTCGCACTTGTCATGGCAAAAGCCTCCGCGGTTCTCGGACTCATTCGACGTCATGCCTGGCAGTTCACAGATATATACGCACAAAACACAATGTTCTGCACCTTGGTCCGTAGCATCCTTGAATATGCAGCCGCCGTCTGGACACCTCATCATGCATCAATGATCACAGAGTGGAGAGAATTCAAAAGTCTTTCATACGCTTTGCACTCCGCAATCTCCCTTGGAATGACCCTTTAGCTTAACCCGACTACACCGCACGGTGCATGCTGATAGGACTGAAAACCTTATCTGCTAGGAGCACTCACATTCAGGATCTTGTTGTATTCGACTTACTACGTGGCAATATCGATTGTCCCGAACTTCTCCAAGACGTTCCCCTGTATGTTCCTCCGAGGCAATTGAGGAGCTCTCAACTCGTCGCCGTACCTGCACATCGGACTAGTTATGGTTTCAACAACCCACTCGACGCTTGCCTTCTTCTTCTTCTTAGCATTTCAAGCTTATTGCTTTCACAATTCGCTCATTGCTTGCTTTCAATTTAGTGTTCTAAATGCACTTCCACAGTTATTAATTGAGAGCTTTCGATGCCAGGTACCATTTTTGCATTAGTATGATTGTGTGGCAAGTACCATCATACCCTATGCCCAGGGAGTCGAGAAATTTTCCTTAACGAAAAATTCCTAGACCAGACCGGGAATCGAACCCAGCCACCTCCAGCATGGTGTTGCTTTGTGGCCGCGCGTTTACCGACTGAGCTAAGGGAGGACCCGACGCTTGCCTGCGAGCATTTAATAACGTTAGTGAACATTTCAATTTCATGACCAGCAGAAGCACATTTAGAAAAAGTATTAAGAATATTAGAAATAAGAGTAGTCTGTACGATTTTTACATCGAAGATGACATAATAAATTTAAAAAAAAATTGATTGTCAAAGTCGTAAAAAAATGGTCGAAACAATTTTGGAATCCAAGATAGCGCCTTTTGGTTTCGAAAAAAGTTGGCTATACTGCAAAAACAAAACCCTACGTTATAGTTAGTTTCTGGACCGTAACCCGTGTATAGAAGCTAGACGTCGATGTCTGATGCAATTTTGGAAACCAAGAAGGCGGCTTCTGTTTCGTAGAAAGTTTTACTTAAAATCTTGTATTCCAAAATAGTGTCATGAATCGATTTTCAGCCTTTATACGCTATTCCCGATCCAAAAGTATCCATATTGCAGGCTTTTGACAGTATGTCTTACTCTTTTCGAAGCTGAATCCCCAATTTTGGATTCCTTAATGAAGTCGGTCATCGTTTTTTAACATCAAGACTGCGGCTGCGTTCCAAAAACATCCATATTGCGGGGTATTTGACAGTATTTCACTTACTTTATGAAACAGAAGCCGTCATCTTGGATTCCATAATGTCGTCAAAAATCGATTTTCAGCCATTATACACCGTTTCCGATCTAAAAATATCGCTATTGCAAGATATTTGACCCTTGTTTTGCGAAACAAAAGCCTCCATCTTGGATTCCAAAACGACGTCAAACATCGATTTCCAGCGTTAATTGGCCGCTTCTGATCCAAAAATATCCTTTTTGCGGGGTAGATGACAGCATTTCTAACTTAATACGCAACATAAGCCACTATCTTGAATTCCAAAATGGCGTCAGGCATACACAGAAAAAAATAATTAATTTTAACAAACGCGTAAAATTTCTCCTCGTTTAGTTCTAAGCCAAAGGAGGCGTAAGCGACGAAATTGTTTGCAATCATGCGCCATACAACAATGTTTGCAATCTTTCATACAACTGACTAGATTCATGCGTTATCTGGCTTAAATTTACATGAAATATCCTATTATTTTCTGCCACATCTGCGTTAGATAACGCAGAAATTTCAATGTTTCTTTTCATCTGTGTAGTTATTTTGTCCGATCCATACATATCCGTTTTGCAGGGTTTTTGACAGAAATTCCCAGTTTTTGTAAAAGCGGAAGCCGCCATCTTGTCCAAAATGGCGTCAGACTTCGACGTCCTCCAGGTGCCCACCTGTACAACTTTGTCCAAGGCGGCATCTTCCTAGATGGCCAGGATCTCGAGATACAGCTTGTACAAGATATTCATATGTACAATAGCGCCGCGTAGTGAGCCACTTCTGGACTACTTTTCACCAACCGAAAGGCCTTGATCTACTGAACAACTTTGCTGAAAACAGTAACTTTCCATATGGCCAGGATCTCGAGATATTCCATGTTGGAACCAATTAGCACAAACATTTTGCAGGCCAGCTAGCTCCATCTACCGAACCAACTCTGACTTAATAAGACCGCTACGGGGTAGCTCTTTCACTTCCTATTAAATTCCTCCAGAGCAATATGCATCTATTGAGTGAAAATCACAAGAATATTTTTCGATCAAATTATATTAATTCTTTAGCTACGTGCGCCCTCATCCTGTTAGGTGAAATTACTGTAGCTGGGTGCCACCACCCACTTTCAGACAGTGATGCCACTTTGAAAAGTGTAAAATCATTCAACAAAATGGAGCAGCACTTAAATATTGAATAACTTTCCTATTTCAAACTCAAATTAAGCACGGTTTGTTTTAAATGCTTCATGAAAAAGTGACATGTAGTTTCGAAGTGCCTCCGATTTTTCAGTTCAATTTTAAAGTAGCTAAAAAATCAAAATCCCGTCGACAGCCGTCAACGATTTTTTTAAAATCTGAAACTTTTCAGGGATGCTTTTTGGATATTTTCCAACTTTTTTAAATTACACTAAGGTATACCTTATAGACGGTTTGATTTCAGCGATAACTCCAGAACAGAACAGCTTATCGACCTAATTCAAATCACATCTTACGTTTTGGGTAATAAGTAATCATATGGCAGTTTGTCAAAAAATTCATAATTTTTGGTGTAAATACTCAAAATTTCAAAAACTGTATTTTGACCATTGCATGGAAAGGCAACACATGCAAACAAAATCGAAGCAATTTAAAATGTTCATGCATGTGAATTTATCAACTCTATTTACTCTTGTTTAACATGGTTTCATAGTAAAAGTGGAACGTATATACGCATATGCCCCGTGTAAAAAAAAAAATTTAATGTATTCACAACGCACAATTTGTAAATTTGGTTTTTTTTTTTAAATTCGACACAGCCTAATAATGCATTCCGCGTCGCGTGACACTGTGCGGTAAGCGTTGACCACTCACAGGCACATTAACCTGTGCGTACTATCCATTTTCCCTAGGTACCTCTTATTACTGAACACGGTGACCCACGCCGGCCCGCCATACCGCCATACAGTATGAACAGGTTGACCGCTGAGCAATTCAACATCATGCGGGATAATGCCTATACAGCCATGGAGGTCTTCTTGTAGGCCTAATCAACGTCGTCGATCATGACCGCAATGTACCTTAGGTGCCGCTTTGAGGTTATAATGCAGTTGTTCGCACTTATCGTCCCCTGTTGTTTCAATTTTCTGTTATTGACTAGGATAACCTCTGTTTTATGAAGGCTTAGCTCCAGTTCCTTCTATTTTGTCAATGGAGAGTGTGGCCGTTAAGTCCACCTCCATAGACCATCTCCATTAACACCAGCTCCACAGATTCTCCATAGACCTCTAGGGTGATGTTGTCCGCGAGACCGACAATCTTTACCCCGTTATGGAACGTAAGTCGCAACACTTTATCATACATCGTGTTCCAAAGCACCGGGCCAATCTTGCGGAACTCCTGCGGTGATTTGAACACGTTCCTGATCCGCTTTTGTGTTGTAAACGAGTACACGATTCTCAAAGTAGTTTCCCAGAATGCTGTACAGGTACTCAGGAACCCGGGGCATAGCCTCTCAGCCTGAAGAGCCGTCTCTGCCGTCTTGGTGATGGACAGGATGGCACCCACAATTGACATGCCCTCTCGGAAGCCCAACTGGATGTTTGACAGGCCGCCTGTACCCTCCGTGTACTTTGGCAGCCCGTTGAGGATTATCCTCTTATTTTACTCGCCGTATTCAACAGGCATATCGTTCTATACGCCGATGGATCACCGGCTGGCTTCCCTGTCTTTAGCTGAAATACGAGAGTCTGACACTTTCAGGCATCTCGAAAGGTCCACACATCTCTGCATTACTGCCCTGAATATTTCGGGAGCCAGCAGAATAGCCGCCTTGATGACCAGGTTCGGGATACCATCGGGACTTTGCTATCACAAGTTCCTCCTGGAGTGGCGGTGAACAAGGAGATATACAGTATGATGTGCTTGCCGGAAGTTGTCTCCTTCCTCAAGAAGTATCACGGGAATGCGGTCTTTTGGCTGGACCTGGCCGCGGCCCACTAATCCAAGAAATTGCTGTAGGAGATGAACCGGCTAAAGATGGTACCGAAGTCCGCCAACCCTCTCAACATCCTCCAGCTGTGACCGAAGGAAATATTTTGGGTTAACCTTAAACAGAGGATCTACTTCAATCATTCCGCGTCCGAAAAGGAGGAGCCGCTGATCGCCAAGGTCACGAAAGAGCTGAAGAACATGCCATAAAGCCACCCGGCAGAGCATCAAAGCATGCATGTAGAAGGCTTACTAAACGTAGAATTCAAAGAAAATTTGTTCTATTGAATTGTAATTTCTAGTTTTTATTTATAGCCATCAAAAAATTAAATGCATACGTTACTTCAATATGGTTCGGTTAGGCATTAACGAGACTTTAAGCCTGTGATTGATTCGTCTCTTATGCAAAAACATATTTTCAGCAATTCCATAGAAAAAAGATATACGATCTCTCAGAAATTCATAATTATCGATATTTTTGTTCGTTATCGAAAATGTTTAAGAATCGTATTTTTTTTATTTTGTCATTAGAGTGACCACCTCTGCGTTAGTGTGGTACACAAAATTGTTTTTTTAAACATTTTTTTAAAAAAATTCATAACTTTTGAACCACTTAGTTGATTTTATCAACTCAATACGCAAAAGAATGGTTATACAATATATTTTATATTTATTATATATATTTTAAATTGCGATATTCATTATGAAAAAATCACTCATTTTTGGTTTTTCAGGGTTTCAATGGTTTCGAGAGTTACCTTATTTTTATATTTTTCTTGAAATTTTTGACTTTATCTGATTCCGATCTACGTACGTATAAAAAAAAAAAATTAAGTAAAACATGAGTTGTGAACAAAAGTTGTTAATGTTAATACAAACGAAAAATTCCGGTGATATACAATTGTGCCATGTGTGCTATGTGGGTGTGCTGACTATTAACTAGGAAAATAACGAAAGCCTTTGTAATCATGACGCAAATGAAAGGATAAAGCTTAACGACAGCAGATCCTATATTTGTAACAACTGCTACCTGAGCTACCATTTATTTGTTGAGCTCAACCATTGCATACCGTCCATAAACCAAGTTATCAGCGAGTTGGCCAGAACGCATGCTCCATATAAGTAAAAAAAAAGTATGGACATAGAATCACAAAAAGGGAGGCTGGGGAGTCTTAAAATCCCACGTATGAGAACACGTTGTTTAAAGCCCATTATTTAGCTCACAAAAAGCTAAATAAACTTATTCAATTACCTTTCATTTGGGTAGTAAATGTTCAAATCGACTAAGTAGTTCAAAGGTTATGATTTTTTGAAAAACCCCCAAAAATTTTCATCAGGCCTACTACAACGACCAAGCCTCCCCTTTCTCTCACAAAAAAACCACCCCCACTCCTTCCCGAAGGGGCCACACACACAAAAAAGAAAGTTTCTTTTTTCGTTGTCCCCCCCCAAAAAATTTTTTTTTCCAAAAAAAAAAAAATATTTTTTCCCCCACCCAAAAGCAAAAATCACCCCAACAAAAAAAAAAAAAAAAAAACCAATTAATTTTTTTTAAATATAAAAAAAAACAATTATTATGAATTTCTGAGAGATCGTATATCTCTGTTCTATGGAATTGGTGATTTTTTTATTTTTTGGTTTCTTGAAAACTACTGAAATAGAGGGCGAACACGAAATTATTGCGACACATTGAACAGGGCATAACTTTTTTACCATTGGGTAAAAATCAACCAAATTTTGCATACTTTCTCATTGATGTGTATTGTTTACATGCTGTCAAACTCGAAGTCGTGTTTTTCGAATCAACGAAAATGAAGGTGAACCAACGCGAGTCGAGAGAACAAATTCTTTCCAAACACCTGGAATTTCCTGACCTGTCGCACCGGCAGTTGGGAAAAATGTTGAACATTCACCATTCAACCGTCTCCAGAGTGTTGAAGCGGTTCCAGGAGCGGTTGACGTTGGACCACGGCAAAGGAGCTGGAAGAAAACCGGGACCGGAGAACAAAAAGACGGATGGAAAGGTGAAGCGGATGATTAAAGCAAATCCCAACGTCTCAAGCCGTGATTTGGCTAAAAAGATCGGCATGTCGCAGAGCTACGTCCAGAATGCAAAGAAGAGAGCTGGACTACATACATACAAGGTACAGAACTTCCCAAACCACGATGAGTGGCAACAATCGACGGCTAAAACTCGGGCACGGAAGCTCTACGAGAAGATGCTGACAAATTATGGCTGCTGTGTGATGGACGACGAAACGTATATAAAAGCCGATTTTAAGCAAATTCCGGGGTTGGAGTTTTTCACCGGCAAGAGCAAGTTCTATGTGGACGACAAATTTAAGAAGAAGAAAATGTCGAAGTTCGCCTCCAAATATCTCATTTGGCAGGCCATCTGCTCTTGCGGACTGAGGAGTGAGCCTTTCGTGACAAAGGGCACAGTAAATAGCGAGATCTAAAAATCTGAGTGCCTCGAGAAGCGCCTTTTGCCGTTCTTGCAGTAGCACGACAAAGCTCCGCTATTTTGGCCAGATTTGGCATCATGCCACTATTCTAAAAGTGTCCTGGAGTGGTATGAGGCCAATTCTGTCCATTTTGTTCCAAAGGACATGAATCCGCCAAACTGTCCGGAGCTGCGCCCGGTGGAGCAGTACTGGGCAATGATGAAGCGGGAACTTCGGAAGAGCAAGAAGACAGTCAAAGACGAGAAGGACATGTTAAGAAAATGAAAAAAAAAACTGAGAAACTGGTACCGGATGACACTGTAAAGACTTTGATGGAGGGCATCAAGCGAAAATGCGTTCAATTTTACACTCAAGGCTCCATCGATTAATTTTTCTTTTGATTTTTGAAGTAAAAATATGTATAAAACTACCCTAAAATTTTGGTTTGATTCTAAACATTATAAGCAAATTGGCATGACATTTTCGGTGTCGCAATAATTTCGTGTTCGCCCTTTAGAAGCCACCTTACTCCGTTATCAAGCTAGACAGCTTGTCTACTCCCGGATTACGGTTGATATCTACTCCGAATGTCGTTCCACAAACCATCTCCAGCGTACAGCGCAACGTGTAGTCGACGATTTTGATCGGCTCACCCTTTGGACAGGATTCAAGTTTCTGCACCAAATTCCGGGCACATCTGTCAAACACTGGAAGAAATCCATTCAAGATCCGTTGGTTGAATGTGGAATTCAGCGATTTTCGCTGGTCCTTCCAGATGTGATCTGTGAATGGGACCAGTGTGGTCAACAGTTAGGGCCTCTAATTATTCCAAACACCAACTCACATCGCGCGGAGAACAGTCCGTAATCAAGTTTGAAGAAATCGTACAAAAATGGTTTCTCGAGGCACTGGGTGAGGATTCTCTGTGCAACGCCCGGATCGTTGGTGCAAGTCAGAGGAATGATTCCCAACCATATTTGAAACAATTTAGCCGGATGGTTCAACGCCTTAGAGAAATTTTCGAACAGTTCTTTTTCACTTTTTCCTAGAAACAGCAATGCATTTCCCACTATTGGATAAATCGGTTTCACGGATGGTATGCTCTTGGCAAACGATATGCTTCGTCGGAATCGAATGTATTGTACGACACTTAGCACCAGAAAAATTGATAAAAGTATCAGTACCATTTTCACACCAAAAGTACACTGTTGTGAAAAGTCAGACTGATCGAGAATAGATTAATCCTAGCAAACTAAACTGAATGAGACAAAGGCAAGTTGGTTTTATTGTCTCCCCGGTGTTGGTTTAATGAGTTACTATTAAATTTACCTCTAATCTTCTCCGATCTCGTCAATGATGACAGAGCAGCTGAGAACGATTTCTAATCGCATGCTACCCGCAGTTTAATTGAAACTTTATCATCGAACACAAATTGGAAGAATCTGATTTTGATGGATGGCCTATCGCCTTCGATAATTGAGTTATAGTTTTTTTTTCGCTTGGTTAATACCATTAGGTTACAATTGCAAATAAACGAAGCTCTGATTGGCATTTTAATTCTAAAACTGATCCACAAGACTCGTTTTAGACTTCAACCTGAAGAAGAAGTCAATATTTCGTCGACATCAGGGAGCTGTCACTAATCGACACCTGTGAGAAAATGATGACCTTCTGATCGTTGTCATAAAATAATTGATACTGTCTTAATTCGCAGTAGATGAAATGAAGTGCTCTTTTTTCAATTGATGCTGATGAAACTAAGCACAGAAATATTTAGTTCAAATCTACTGCTGCTTATTTTTGCATCATTCAGATGAGCGTTATCTACGTAACTCATACGTGTTCAGTGCTCCAGATACTGCATGATAAAATCCAGAGGATCGATCACTGGAACAGTTTACTTCAAAACAGAAAGAAACCGTAAACACACCCTTACCAGACGTTGCTCGGGTCAGTATTATTTCCATATAATTGCAGACTTAGGTTGAAATTAAAAGTCACCGTCGTATGAATTCTGTGGAAATGTGCGACTGGACGAAGGTCTATAATCATCTGCAGCATGCTATAAATGGATCATATTCCGACGTTTGTTTAAACCTCACAGAGTTGAATTAAGCCTTTAGGATGAATCATAGCGATCTGAAAGAATTGAAGTCAGAAAGTTGTCATTCCTAAATGACGTCAGAGGTTTTTGTTCGATTGAGAATTATGCCACCAGCAAAACACGCTGACGCACTTCAGATGCAGTTTGATGAGCATTATTACTGAGCGCTGTTGATCAGGTCAGCCAGATTCGTGTGGCTTGAAGCACCAATTGGCCTCATCAGTTTAAATTGTCTCACTAACGACTAGGAAAACTGTTGTATCCATTTTACGCCAGCGTGTTGATATAATTTTTACAGAACTTTTGGAAATATGTAAATTTTTACAGATTGAATTTGGATTGGATTTGGATTGGATTTGGATTGGATTTGGATTGGATTGGATTTGGATTGGATTTGGATTGGATTTGG
>JAHHFK020000001.1:0-128454 GCA_024533555.2 Aedes koreicus | reverse complement strand
GTCTGTTTTCCAAAACAGTTTGGCAGCGATTGAAAGGGAAGAAAATTCAGTACTTGAAGTAATATCGATTATTGAAAATAGTCTACGATTGCTGCGCAATCGTATTAAAGACATGTTTGTTCCATTGAAGGTGCGACAGCTGCTCAAAGAATCAAATGTTTCTGAAAACAAAACTCAGGATATGAATAATGAGTTCCAACAAGTGTACAGTGCTTGTTTGAACTATCTTGAAAAATGTAAGCATGTAACAGAAAATTCCAGAATTGCTTGAATTTCAGCTTGGCCACTTACCCATTGAAATTGATATGTATCCCTGGGCTAGTTACACCTGCTCCCACTTGATTGTTTGGACCACCTCTTTCCCACAAATCACGTTCAGGATCAATAACTTGATACGAACAGTCAAAGCTGCATTTTCTTTTCTCCATCAAATCTTCGTTATTCATAACTAAAGGATTAAATCTAACAATTTTTAGAATGCTAAGATGTCCTATTATATCACCTTCGGAACCTTTTGATCCTTAGAGCGCACTTTTCAGCATCTAATTGTATGTATTGATGCAATGGTAGCATGAAAAGCAATGCATCCAGTGCCTTTGTTGGTGTACTTCGCATTGCACCAGTAATTGAACTAGTTGCTAGCCTTTGAAGTTTTTCTAATCTTCTCTGTACAACAGATTCTTTAGTTTTTGGCCACCAGATCAATGCAACATAAATAAGCTTGGGTTTCATAATTTCCGAATAAATCCAATGGATCAGTTTTGGCTTAAGTCCCTATTGTTTATCAAATGTTTTCTAAGCTATCCATAGTGCATTTGTCGCTCGGTTGACTGTCTGCTCTGAATGAAAGTTCCAGTTTAGTTTACTGCCAGGGAATACTTCAAGGTATTTGACTGTATTTGAATATTCTAAGTGCATATTTTCTCCTTCGTGTAAATGGCACAATAGTAGTTTCAGAAGGATTAATGTTCAAACCTTCTCTATCACACCACGATGAGACGTAATTTAGAGCACTTTGCATTCTGTTAGAGATGGTACAGTCATATTTACCGCGTACTATTATGACTATACAGGGTGCGGCAGAAAATAATGCGAAAATTTGTTCTATTGCTTTCAAATCCCATTTTCAACTAATTCAAGCAATAATATCAACATTTTTCGATAAGTAATCTTTATTAAGTCCTTTCAAACAAATTTATTCAATGTGTCCTCCATTTTTATTAATACATCCTCGAGCCGACGCCGGAAGCCAGAGCATGCCTTTAGGACGTAGTTCTCCGACATTGACTGCCATGGTTGACTTCAGAGTTTTCACACTAGGGTGTGATGTTTTGCAGGCTCGTGCTTCAACATATGCACAAATCGAAGAATCCAACGGATTAAGATCTGGACTGCTAGGGGGCCACAAATCCTGCGGCCAAAACTTCATGTTATCGTTCAACCATTGTTGGGTTCGATTGGACGTGTGACACGGCGCTCCATCCTGCTGTAGGACAACGTTTTGGTCCTCGGAGAAGTTGGCCTTCACCCAGGGAAGCACTTGGTCCTTTAAAATACCGATATTCACTTCGGTATTGATTTTAACTCCAGCATCAATGAATACAGGCGGCATTTTCAAACCGTTGGACGCCACCAAGCCAAACATCATGACACCAGCCGGATGTTTGGTTTGAAATTTAAATTTCACTTTTACCGGAACGTTCTCCATTTTCTGCGGTGAAATGAACCGGTCTGTGCGGCTGTTGGCCACAGCATCGATGCTGAAAAGCTTTTCGTCGGAGAACAGGATTATCATTTTTTCCTTCTTCAACAAGGAAAGCAATCTCTTGTAGTTCCTTGACCCGGTCCGCAATCAAGTGGCGTTTCACTCTGGCTCTGGAAGATGCATGCAGGTCTTCTTTGATGATTCTCCGCATGGATATCTCCGAAATATTGGCTTCCTTTGCAAGTTTTCTTACGCAACGCACCGGGTTGCGAGCAATTTTTGCACGGACCAATTTGATCACGTTCGGCGTGCGTGCAAAGCGCGGACGTCCGCTTCCCGGCTTCCGCTGCTTAGGACCATCCTGCAGGGACTTATTCTGCGGTAAACTGTTGCCAAATGGCACCCTACCACCTTGGCAATCTCTTTCGGCATCTTCTGGGCGAGCAACAAACTGGTGATCACTTCTTTCACGAACATTTTGACGAATTTGCAATAAAACAAATAGAATGTTTGGATGCAGCACTTGAAAGTAAACATAAACAAATACACTTTCGACAGAAATGAGTCACTAGCTACACGAATTAACCCCAAACTCAAGTTTGAACATTTTCGCATTATTTTCTGCCGCACCCTGTGCAAGGAAACTTCAACAACTTCTTACCCGCAAAGTGCAAATTAAGCATCAGAGTGGAACAGGTGATCATCAACTGCGGGTGCAGGTATGATTTGGCGACGAAACTGAATGCCGACCGTTGTACTGTGCGGCGGATCCGTCTTCGAGAAGGTGAAGAACCCAACTGGAGCCCCAAAAAAAAAAAAAAAAAAAAACAGTGGCCAGAACTTGGGCCCGTGAGTTGTACGATCAAGTTCTGAAGAAACTAGATGATGAAACATATGCTAAAGCAGATTTCAAACAAATCCCTTAGCTCATGTTCTACAAGGCTCCTACCCGCGACAAGGTTCCTGGCAAATTCAAGTTTATTTGAATTTGATTTGGCAAGGTATCTGTTCCTGTGGCAAGAAAACCAAAGTTCCATGATTTTACACATGAGACTTGGTACTGAACTATTAAATTTACATGCTCATTTAAAATTTCATGATTATTGCCTTATTGCTCCCAAAAACATGTTTTTGAAAAAATATACTAGGATATGTTTCGGATGAAACTTTTAGTAACGAAGTTGAGTGACAACATCAAAGGTTAGGTGATTTTTTTTCTCAAATCAATTGGAGAATTACTTCATCGTGAATAAAATGTTGTCACTCCACATCATTGTAAAATCCTGAAGAAATTCCAGAAACTTCAATGCTCTTCTCGAATACATAAACTTATGGACGAAATGGATGGAGAAAAGATCCTTCACAGTAATTAAATCACTGGCTCCTTCTGAAAGTTGTGTTCTATCGGCGTATGCATAAAACATTTGTTTATTGTCAACAACATCTGAAATATAAATGAAAAAATACTAGAGAAATTGTTCCTTTAAAACATCGGAAATCGATATTACAACGCTTACACTGGATTATTTCAGAAATTTTCTACTTCTCAGTAATAACACAAGCTACCTACACACTTTGATTTTTTTACAGAAATCTGTAAAAGTTTACCGAATTCTCAACAATGTGTTGAATCACTCCAAAAGTACGATATTACTTGAAGCTGATAGGAAACCTTCAAAATGATTCATGACGATTTTGTGACATGGATAAAGAAGATTCAGAAAACTTGTTATGCCACTGCCAGGCAATCTCCAAGAAAAGATTTAAGTTCTTCGGCAAATGGCTACTGGAACCCTCTGAGATCTGAAGATCAAACCCCAGTACAGTAGTACACTTTATTCGGTTTGTTATACCGCCCTGGAACAACGCTTTAAGTCAAACATTGGTGATCACTTCTAGCAATAGTGATGCGTCATGCTGACAATATCGAAAGCAAAAAAAAGGATGGTGTGTCACAACAGATCTAAAAATTGGTCGCAGTGATGAAGATACCCGACATGCAAAAAAAAAACACTATCAAAACATGGTTTCAAGCGTCCATAGAACTTCAACTTAAGTACCTTCACCTGTTGTTAGCAGCATAGGGAATAACTCTATTAATCAACAAAAGCAGTCAAATCTTTCCCATCTTTCCCGTAGAGAATTGATCAAAAACCAACCTCAAACTCGACCTTGAACATTGACAGCTATTTAGCATCTTGAAATGCCTTCTCCTGAACTTTCCGAATTTCCACTCCAATTGACATTTTCCGAATGTTCCAATCGAAGCAAGCGAACCGCCATCCGACACCAGCTGTCATAATATTTTGCTCATGTTAGTCAAAAGAAAGAAATGTCCAAGCCCTGCTGCTAACCCGATCCTCTCCCATCCCATCGCAGTGATGTACTGAAGGATGCTATGTAGATTAACTCCGTCCGCAAGACCATCGACTCGACAATTGTGGAAAGAGCACCAGAACAGATTGTTTGAAGCGTCCTTTCGCCAACCCTCCGCCAACGATGTCCAATCCACAAGTTCAAAAGCCGAAAGCGATAAAAACAAAAACCACTCGAAAATTTATTTTTACTTTTTTGCACACACTGAAGACCGTTGAATTTGCCTTCGATGATCTTCCTGCTGCAGAACATACGTCACTTGAGCGGTAAATGGCGAGAGCAAGAGGGTTGTCACCACCTCGTATTCCTCCCCGTTCGCTCTCACTGGCACCGATGGTGTCCGATTTAGCAAATCTCCTCCGAGACGTTCGGCGTGAGAAAAGAACACTTGATAGTCAGCAAACTGCAAAGATCAACCGATTGGCTGTTTGGTTTAAATTTATACACATAAGTCAAAAGTGGCCGCTCACGAGCGGGCGATCCGCGACTCGTTCACTTTGGTCGTGCGCTAAGGCGTACACGGGTTTACAGAATAGTAAACTTACGGTTTTACGATTGTTGTTTTGACGAGCGATCGGATGGTTTACATCTGATGAAGATTATTCCGATTTTGGCGGATTTTGAGGAAATCGTGGCATACTTTGATTTGTTGATGATTGCATTGCTAGATGTAACGATTCCGCGAGTTGCTCTGATTCCGAAAGCAGTTGGGACCGGTGTAGTAAATCGGGTGGTATCGTAAAATCGGATAGAGGAAGTAGGAGGGAAAGGGGGGGTGGCAGACGGGCTAGACTCAGCTCAGCAACTTAATTAATTGCGACGAGTAAAAAAAAGGACTACAGCATCATCTTAAACACCATCAGTTAGTAGCAACATACAAACAGCAACAGAACGACAAGCGAAAAGGCAAATTAGAAAGTCAGACGGGAGAAAGACGATCCGCGCGTCGCGACGCGACCAGATCTTAACCGATTTATACATTTCTTGGCTGTGAAAAAGCTTTGCTTTGAGTTGTCAGACCAAAGATGGAAGGCGAGACGCCGTTCAACACAAGTGGGGTGTTATTTTTCAAACCATCCGCGAAATGAACAAAATCCGTTCGACTACCAAAAAAGATAGATCTGATGCTCAACCAAAAAAAAAAAAACCAGCGCACAGCTCGCAGACAGAGCGGAAAGTTCGGAACAAATAAAAAATAAATAGTGAGGGATGTACTTCCCTCGCTTCTTAATCGGTATTTTTAGACCCACTCAACCACATTTATTATTATTTACAATGCCGTTCTAATTATTTTGAAATTTAAGAGAAATGGCCCCTTTGCCTGGGCGCGCCGCGACGGCCACCGACGGGGCCAGGAGAAATGAAGTTAAGAAAATAAAAATCTCCCATCTTCCGAAGCGGCCAGTGAGCGTGAAAACGAAAACAAAACCTCCACGCACCATGGGACCTTTTTGATCTTTTTGGCTTCGGGTTTCAGTTTCACTGGTTGACAGACGAAATGTTCCAAAAGTGCCGTTGGGCAGTTTTTTTTTCTCTCTCGAGGGAGTTTTATCGTTACCATGGAGACGCATGGTTGCTTCGAACTTAGCCGTGAATAGGGAAAATGTGCAAATGGTCACGATGTGTGTAGGAAGGTGAGATGAAATGCAGAGAAAGGGTTACGAAATTTTAGAGACACACATCACCGCGGAGTGACAATAATAACATCATCATTTAGAATAATGGGCGACGGTCGGAAAATGAGGATGATTCAAGTTCAACGTTGTAACGTTTCATGATGTGGGTTAAAAGGCGGTACTTGATCGCAATTTGCAACATTTATGCAGCAAGGTTGGGACGACTATTTCAGTATGAGTATGACTCGTTTGCCGATAACTTATTTTATATGCTAAATTTTAAAATATTATGATGATGAACTTGTAGAGCATATTTTTTGTATGGATTCTTATATCTACTTGAGAGGCGTGAAAGCACTGGTTACAGTAATCCGTAATAAAGGAATTGAGCATACAATCGTTAGGAGCTTGAGTGTAACAACTGCACTCACGCCAAAAACATAATATACTGCTTGACTTAGAAGCCAGACGTTGCGAGTTTTTCGTTTTATCCACCTTGTATTGCAAAACTGTTTCTCGTATCTCATAGAACTATGGCATAGATATCTATAACGGCTATATTATAGTGAACTATAACATAGATTTCAAGCGCCGTGTGGCGGCACCTTGAGAATTGGCAAAGTTTCATTGCTTTTTTTCGCAGAGTTGAATAATGCCTGACTATTGTACAATTAAGGGTTTGTACAGACTCTTCAGACTCTACATGTCGAGGGCACAAGGAGATGTTCCTGCGAAGTTTAAGTTTGCTTTTATGGACAAATTTGCAAAAAAAAAAACTGATGATTTGGCAAGGGATATGCAGCTGCGGAGCAAAGACCAAAGTGTTCGTGACGAATTAGACGATGGACTCGAAGCTGCACAAGGAAGAATGCCTCAAAAACCGCGTACTACCTTTCGTTAAAGCCCATAAAGGTCCCGTGAAGTTTTGGCCAGATTTGGCAAGTTGCCACTACAGCCGGGAAGTCATCCAGTGGTACCGCGAAAATAACGTAGATTTCATCGATAAAAACATAAATCCTCCCAACTGCCCGCAGTTCCGGCCCATCGAGAGATTTTGGGCAATAATTAAGCGGAAGCTTAAGAAAAGTAAAAAAACGGTTCGGGACGCAACTCATATGACCAAAATGTGGAACAAATGTGCCAAGGAAGTTGACTCCGGAGGTGTGCAGCGTTTGATGCGAGGAATAAAGAAGTGCGAATCTTCATTAGAAACGAAGAGTAATGATTTGAATTGATATGTTTTCTATCAAGTACAGTAAATTTACTTTGTTCTGATGTATACCAAGATACAAATGATTTTATTATTCCGGATTCTAAATGGACATAGCTTTATTCCATCACCTTTACGTTTTTCATTCTACTATTTGTAGAGTATGCTGTTGTGTTTTGATCTGTTCTAAAGAACCCCTCGAAAGTTTCATAAAGGCGATGTAATAAATGAAATAGAGCGAGACAGGAGAGAATCTCTAATTGTTAGATTCGCCCTATTGAAAAAAGTTCCTCGAATTCATCAATCAGCTGCAGCGGATGAATGGTAAATAACAGGTGTGGAAGAGTGAATTTTTGGCTTCTATCATTTCTATAAAACTCCTGACGTCACCTTTGCTGATACATACACTTCCGTTTCATTCTACTCGGTGATTGAGTAGAATTGTATTCCTTTCTCTTTTTCACAAGCGAAAACGTTATTCAGTTTTCGTTAAATGTGGATCCACTCAAAAATTTAGTTTATCCACTTTTTACGAAAATTGAGTAACTTTTCTATGTGAAAAAAAAAAAAAGAAAACACAAAAAAAAACAAAAAAAAAAAAAAAAAAAAAAGAAAATTTTAATGAAATTGGTTCATTTTCTCGTAAAGGACCGCACCTCGGGGAAAAAAAGCAAAATGAGGGCGGGGCACAAAAAAACAACACAACTTTGTTTTAAAAAAAAAAAAAGTGCGGGAGGTGGTGGATTATTTTTTTAGGATAAAATTGAAAGCCGGAAGTTCAAAGCTCACAAAAAAATGTCATGGCTCTAGATAGTAGCCATTCAACCACTTTAACCAGTTGAAATGAACAGTTGCTGCGACTGTCGAGGCACTCAGCGGTACAGCAATGAAGCAAATGTCACTCGCGCACACTTGCATGGCTTCGTTTATTTCATAAAACGCGTGGTGATCAAGAAGGGCAAACTTGATGAGAGGGAGATCGGAGTGCGATGACGACTGAAAATAAAAATAATACACTTGACAGCGGAATTCCAACAGTGGCCAATAGCGTTGCGGCATTCTGTGGTATTGTCTCACCCTTATCGAAAAGTTGTTGACGGTTGAACAAAAACCCAACGGTTGCTTCGACTGTCGAACACTGTCGCACAAAGCACACAGCAATAAATTTGTTTCGAGGAATCTATACTAGCTGAACCAAGCGCGGACGTTGCTACGCTTGCAGCTAAATGAATGAAAATGTTCGTTTGCTAATTTTTGACTTCAGTTATAGATTTAAATTTGTTTTTTTTTTTGACGTAGACTACGTCTAACGGCAAGGGTAGGGTGTCAAATGAAATCTGAAAATTGCGCCCGTTACGAAATATCGTTATAAATGAAACGCTAATAACTCAATCAATCCTCGATGGATTTTCAAGATGTCTACACCAATCGATTGAAAATTTTCTTGCGTATTAATTCAATTATTAAAAACTGTCCTCGATTTATTGTAAACTATTGGAAATAAGGCAAACAAAAGGTGATGTCTTATAATTCCGTTTTGCAGGCTAAATTTACTAAATGCACAGTACTTTCCTATCACAGATTTCAAATGTGAGCAAGAGAGGTCTCATATGCAGCAGTGAACGATTTAAAACGGGCACTCTTTCACCAATATCTCATCCGTAAGGCAGCATTGAAGCAACGCGGTACTGTTCACAGTATTGGTTTGGCAGCTGGCGGCGGCAGTACCCTGGAGGGTGCACTGGCTTCATTTCGGAGCGACAGTATTGAAGCTGTTTGGAGCGGCATTGCATTGGTAGCTGGCGTGTAGCAAGTACCCAGGCCCGGTTTGCTTGATGGCTGGTGCTGTAGGCTGTTGCTTGCAAGCCGTTGGCTAGGCAGCGATTAGTTATGTAGTCGGTTGACCCAGCCAGTAATTTATTTGTAGCCAGTCGGTGGGCTCAAACACGGAGCGAAATAAGGTGCTTGTGTGAGATCCTGTTGTTCCAAAACAAAAACCCCTTCCCCAAAACACCGAAAAATTTTAATACAAATGGGACACTTAACCCTAATTTTAAGGACGACCAATTCTATTGTGCTAGCTAAAGAGTTTGTTAGATGGGGTTTTATCTTACATTCAATTCCAAGTGTTTGCCAATTGGCAGTTCGCCTTGAGTAAAATAGTTTTAGTTTTTGCATTCGTCGAATACGGATGGCTCAGCAGGCTGTTGCTAGCATGCCATAAGTTGCAATCTTTTGGTAATGCGCAACGTGGAACTGATGAAATAACCTGCTCCTTCAAAAGACAGAACCGGTTTTAATAATTCAAATGTAAACGATTTAAAATCCGTCCTTTTCAGGACGACAAATTCAATCTTCCTAGCTAAGAAGTTTGTTTTGCAGGAGTTTCTTAACATTCCTTTCAAAATTCTTTCCAATTGACAGCTGGCTACAATAGTTTTAGTTTTTCATTCTTCGCATACCTCATGCTTTGTGTACAATTTTTAACACGGCTTGGAAATTTGAACGGTCTCTATATTATTCCGAAGCGCAAATGTAAATGGATGTCGGATATATTTTGTACAGACATATGTTGTGTTCTCTGACTATTATTGTGAATACAAATACTAATCTTACTGCAACGGCTGAAGTCTTTCGATGAGAGGTTGATCAGCTCAGTCCCTATTTTTTTTTTTTGTAGTTCACTATTTAGCTCTCTTTCTCACATTTTTATTATTAAATATTTATTTAGGTATTCTTCCATAAAAAATATAAATCAGTGTAGATCCTTTAAGATCTACTTCAAATGACTAAAACGGTAAGGAAAAGGAAGAGCATCTCGAAATTTTAAATATAATATTCTTTAAAAGGCGATACGGTCAAAATTTGGTCAATATCAACTTGACGTATTTCTTTCAATTTTGCATTTGAAAAACCTGAACACCCCTCATTTTCAAGGTGTGTGTGTGTAAAATGTTGCTCTTATTTTGATTTTGGAATTCACTCTTCAGTTGTCAAAATGCCGTCCAAGCAAGAAGAGCAGCGTATCAAAATTTTGCTCGCGCATCGCGAAAATCCGAGCTACTCGCACGCAAAGTTGGCAAAATCGCTAAAAGTTGCCAAATCAACCGTTACAAATGTAATTAAAGTGTTTGGGGAACGTTTGTCGACAGCCAGGAAGTCTGGATCGGGGGGAAATCGAAAACCGGAAGCCGCTGAGACGACAAAGAGAGTTGCCGGTAGTTTCAAGCGAAACCCTAACCTATCTCTCCGAGATGCCGCAAATAAGCTGGGTGTATCGTCTACAACCGTGCATCGAGCCAAAAAACGAGCCGGACTATCGACTTACAAGAAGGTAGTGACTCCAAATCGCGATGATAAACAAAATACGACGGCCAAAGCGCGATCCCGGAGGCTGTACACGACGATGCTGACGAAGTTTGACTGCGTGGTAATGGACGACGAAACCTACGTCAAAGCCGACTACAAGCAGCTTCCGGGACAGGAGTTTTATACGGCAAAAGGAAGGGGAAAGGTAGCAGATATTTTCAAGCACACGAAACTGTCAAAGTTCGCAAAGAAATATCTGGTTTGGCAAGCCATCTGTACCTGTGGCTTGAAAAGCAGCATTTTCATAGCTTCCGGAACTGTCAACCAAGAAATTTACGTGAAAGAGTGTTTGAATAAACGTCTGCTGCCTTTCCTGAAGAAACACGGTTGTTCCGTACTGTTTTGGCCGGATTTGGCATCTTGCCATTACGGTAAAAAGGCCATGGAGTGGTACGCCGCCAACAACGTGCAGGTGGTTCCCAAGGACAAGAACCCTCCCAACACGCCAGAGCTCCGCCCTATTGAGAAATACTGGGCTATTGTCAAGCGGAACCTAAAGAAGACCAAAAAACTGCTAAGGACGAGCAGCAGTTCAAGGCAAACTGGCTTTCTGCGGCGAAGAAGGTGGACAAGGTGGCTGTACGAAATCTGATGGCAGGAGTCAAGCGTAAGGCCCGGCAATTCGGATTTGGAAAAGCGGAAGCCTAACTGAATATTTTTCCTGAATTTTATACTAATTGAACTTGAAAAAGAAATTTAATTTGATTTTTTAAATAAACGATTTCACCGATTTACACGCGTTTTCCCTTGACCAAATTTTGACCGTATCACCCTTTATATGACATATAATTTCAGATTGTCTTTGGGATTCCCAGGTTTTTCTTAAACATTTTTTTTAATTTAATAATGGAAACGCAAGTTTTTCTAGAATTACAACAGGACAACAATATACAAACATGTGTAATAGTTGTTATGGTTTCACATTATAATATCCTGTCACAATATTTTACATACTATTCTATGTGAAACTAGATGACCCGGCGAACTTTGTTCCGCTTTAACCGATTTTATGATTCAAATAATTCCGAACCTTCGTGATTTAATTTTTTTTTTAATTTACTTCAAGCCAGGCTTGGCTTGTTTGTCTCCTCAATTTGTTTATTGTTCTTTCGCGATCGATAACAGATTACGACACTCGACTTTTAGATGTTGATTGAATGAAACACTTTTCGAATTTGTTTGAATTTATATGCTTTATGTGCATGATTGTAGAAGTTGACAGAATCTTGCTCCAGTTCAATTCAGTGCTTTGTGGTAGACTTCATTCTTTGTTCCAGTATCCGGTGCGTAAATAAACAAAGATTAATAAACAACAATGCGAGAAGCATGGGCATTCGAGATTAATCCCGCACATTTCTAAAGATTGACCTTGCGATTTATTGATTTTCATGGCGAATGAAACGCGAACCGGAAATTGTATTCGTTTGAACTCGAGAGGTAAATCGTTTGAAATAAGTGGAATTCTTAGAATGAGCACTTCCTCGCCCTTGAATTTGCCTTTGAGCATAATTATTCTTGAGTTGCTTTACGACCAATATTGTTCGGTTTCGGTTGATTGAGGTTCCGGAGCTTGATGATAACAGATTCAATCTTCAGTCGTAAATTATATGGTGGTAATCCTGGTAAATCCAATGAATTCAAGAATTCTTTTTGATAATTGGTTGCTTCGTCCGGATAAGTCACATAATCAATTAAGTTGAATGAACGTAATTGTCCAGGAATTGCATTTTGAATTAGGAAATTCAAATCCTCGACATCCTTATTTTTTGCTGCCAAAATCGCACGCGCACTTAACCGATCGTGGTTCTCATAATTCAGGACGATGTTTGCGAAAACACTCGTAATGAGTTCCTCTTTCGTCGTTGTGAAATGGCAGAAATTCGGCGGGAACGAAATCAATCCATTGCCAATCGCCAACCATTGATTCGAGAAAATCTCGGCAGACGAATAGTTTTGCAAGGCACCTCCATATTTGTCGTCAACTGTAGGTTCTTTACATTTCGCCCCAAATACCAAGATTAAGGCGTGTGGAATGACAGGTAGTGTTTGTCGAAAATCACCTGGCAACAAAATCATTGCACCTCCAAAAGGTCTCGAGCTACTGCGCAGATCTTGCATAGTTCGATCGAGTGCATCCAATGCTCATTTGTGTGTCATTTTGCATTCATTCGTCTTAGATGATGATCTTACAACACTGCAACACTTTCGTCATTGCCGAATTCTTCGAAATGTTGCATGTCGGTTCATCAGTCAGTTGGATATTCAACGGCAGCTTCAACGTAGAATGAGCCGTTCGACCGCCTTCCAAAAATGTGGCTGCAATCCCTGAAGAGGCAACCGCTAGCGCAATATCTGATCATGAGCGAACCGAAGCCAGTAGTAATGAAATAAGGTACTTTTTGCCAGTTCCACGAGGTGCATCGATCAAGAAAATGCCTCCATTTCGGTCGTCAATCGCTTTCATCAAAGTGTCGCTGAGGAGTCAACAACGGTACATTTGTTCGAACCACCTGTCTCAAAGCGTCTTGATCGTATTCTCGTTCATTCTCAAACTCTCGATTGATTGCATTGTGTATAGCACAATTTGGAGTTGGCATGCCCAATTTAGACAACAAACTACCGCACATGAGCAAACTCATCGTTAATTTCCAGCTCGTAATTCGAAGTGGTTCTGCGAGCTCGATGTAAAATATCATCAACCATGTCATCCTTTTATTTGTTCTAAAATTCGACTACATTTGATGAGAAACATGTCGAGATGATGATCGCAAACAGTGTACGAATTTGATTCGCAGGTGGAGTAACAGTGGCATCGGCAAGTGTTGAATCCCAATGAGTGTCGTTTGCTAGCAATTGCAACCTCTGACAGGCCTCTCGATATGTCGCACATAGTAAACCATCCACCATCCGAAACGACTCGAACGAAGCTGGACCACGAACATTAACCGAAAGCAGAACAATAAGGACACCTGTGAAATTGCGCAATGTTAGGTGGACTTTCAACGTCATCTACGATCCATGTCAAGGATAACTCGATCAAAACGAAAAAAATACCATACATAATGCTCATTTCAAGCATTCATTTTTCCCATAAATTTGCCCAACTTTCTCTATTTATAAATGTTTCTTAGACGCAGCCGAACAGAACAAAATAAATCGGACGATCCGTTCTCGAGTTATGCGCGGTCTTACGTATGCCACTCTGTTTTATATACAGAATCATTTTACAGAATCATCTTTTGCGGTGCCTTTATCATTTAATATAATGATAAAGATTTAATGAACGTTTACTTATCCTGATAACGATTCGTTGGTCTTCATCTCCATTCGGAATTGTACGGAAATCCGACCGTACAAAGTCTACCAACATCATGATTTTGACTCCCACGCCAGTTTTGCTGAAAATGTGCTACAAGCCATGTCGGCACCACATGCGGAAACAGAAGCACAATTCTTCATTTCTTCACCTTATTGAAAAAAGCTGGAGAAAGGCCTTCGACTCTAGGTAAGAAATAAAATCATATGATTAACCAACTCGACAAAGTGCAAATGCTGAAGACGCAATTAATTACTTCCCCTCTTCCCATATTTATTGAGTTTCATGACATTTTACAAAACCTTCTTCAGCTCTCTTTCCTTTGTTAGAAGTTAAATCAAATATTTGAGTAACATGTACAGTAACAATAGGATACCGAAACTAATGAAGCGATTCAACTTAGTCTACGTCAACCTTTCGTGTGTTATACACAACCCCATTGATTTTTGTTTTAATCTAACCCTCGGATCGGTAGTTTCTACTATGGTTTTTCTCTCTGTGTAAAAGCCTTTCATAGACAAAAATTTTATCTTCAAACTACGCCGCATCATGTCAGTTTGAACGTAATTTTCTGTTGCATAACCTTAGATTAATTTCTTGTGCATAATGTAGCACTGAGGGTAGCTCAATCATCCCCCTTTCTTGACTAAGAAGAGGTTCAAACTTCTATCAGAACATGCTTCGTACCCGAGAAATACACATTTTGAGCTTAAGTTGACTGGATAATTCTCATGTTTGGTTGAAATCTGTGTTTCATTTGTATGAGAGCCTTCCTTTTCAGAGAGGGGAGGAATCAGGAATCACCATAGAAACATTTCTTGCCTCCAAAACCCCCATATGCCAAATTTGGTTCAATTTGCTTGATTAGTTCTGGAGCCATGTAGAAATTTGTGTTTCATTTGTATGAGAGCCCACCGTTCCAGAGAAAGGAGGGGTGTCAAACCACCATAAAAACATTTCTTGCCTCCAAAAACTATCATTAGATCCTTTTTCGGATCCAAAAACCCCTGCATAAACATTTTCACGCCGATCAGTTCAGTAGTTTCCGAGTCTATAAGGGTCAGACAGACAGACGGAAATTGGCGACGTACTAGCCCAGGAGGCTAAAAGTCGCCCTAGAGCGTTTCCAGCCGAAATGACCTGGAAATGTGGAAAATTATTTTCGATATTTTTTTTAACTTTGCATACGCGTTTGGCTTAGGAGATTGAGCATTTTTCGCGCTAACATAGATTTTGGTGACTCAAGAGCCAGTTTTAAAAAGGGCGTAAGCATTTTGAATAGCACTTCAATTAAAAATTTATAGCTCGAAAATCTTTGGTTATACAAAAAAACTGTTGCAGAACAAGTTGTGACCCTATGTGTGAAGGTTGTAAAAAAAATATACACTGAGAAAAATAAAAAATTTCCGAAAAAAAATCGACAATTAACATGAAAATTTAAATATCTCAAAAACGATTTTTTGATTTTTTTTTTAATTTTTTGACTGTGAAAATTCAACGTTGTTACGCAAATTTAAGCAAAGATTTTCTCAATATTTTAAAATTTGCGGAAATAAACGTATTCTGATGATATCATCTGATTTTTCAAGTATTTAAAAAAAATAAGTTTCGTACGATGACCTTCGCAAGAGCATCCGGTCTCGAGATATTTGCGATTTAATTTTATCATACTCGAATAATTTTCGAAAATACGAGCTTTTCATTAGTTTTTCTAGATTCTTCAACTACAAAAGTTGGTTTTCCGAAATGTAGGGAAGATGTACCTATATTAATCTCATCACTTTGCAATTCATCCTACTTGAAATAAAACGATATACACGTGACAGGATTAGTAAGTAATGTTTGTTGTAGTTATTAAACGTAAGCAAACATTATTAGAAAACGAAACCGATCCTTTAACTGCCCAATTGTTGAATTCATCGTAGGATGAATATAGGAACAATGAGATTAATATGAGGGCAGTTTCCCTATAATAAACGTTACGCTACAATCTCTTTGGCCGCAAGATGATTGAATGAACGGTTCAAATAAAACGGATTATAAACTATAGAGGATGCATAGCGCTACTGTTCGTCTTGTTCTCACACGCGAACATGCCGGGTACATAACTGTCAAATCGCACACTTTTCACGTTGAATGTTATGTCCACCTCTCGGAAAGCATCAGTAACAAATTTGTTTTCAGTGTTTAATAATAATTTCAAACACGGTGCTCGGTAAAGCTTCATAAATTAAATTAAACGAAAACATTATTCAAGGGCTCATAATAATGAACTGCCGAATTCCGTTGGATACGTCTTTATCAATCTGTGATTCGTGTCGACTACATTTAAACAAAGTGAAGCTCGCAGAAACTGAGTATGATATCGACGAGCAACCACACAACCCCGTTCCGGAGCTTCAACCATCTACATCAAGGTACGCTTTGGAGGAAATACCTTCGGCTAAATCCATCACATCATCTTCTCAAGAAAGCTTGCAACAGGAATGCTCCAGAGCCGCGCATAATATCGAGTTGTTTAACAAAGGTATAGCTGGAATCAACGTTTCACCGGTATCATCATCAAAACTGAAACAGGTTCACTATCCTCGGAGAAAATATTTGAATATTGCTGACGGTTTAAACAAATAGCAAATAATAACAAATGCAAAAGAAATATACGATTGAACCAGTCAGAAAAATAATGATTGCTTAACGAAAATGTCATTTTGTTATGTATCTTATGAAGACTATGAACAGGAAGTTACAAAATGGAGCAATATCTTTCAGAAAACTAAAATATTACTGGTATACAAAAATTTCACTCTTTTTTTCCGCGTTCAGATCATTAGATGAAGGCAAAATTGTTTTCAAATGATGTAGCATCAAGCCTTCATAGAATATATAAAAATGTAAAATAAAAGGGAACTTCTCTAAACTAATCCAAATGTAGAAATAATATATCAGCGCCAACATTTGATTAGGGCGAATCTGCTTTTTGTAAACAAACACTTTGTCTGAGAACTTATCGGAAGTTGAATACAATTTCTTCAAATTAAAAATATCAGCGGATAGAGATAAAGCTCCTCCTCCCTCAAGAGTGCTTAATTTGTATCTGTGATCTTTTGTTCAACAGAAAATGACTACGAAAGCCATTGTTTACAAAAACAAAGACGCCCTAATCTAATGTTGGCGCTGATATGTACTTTAATATGCGCACAATAAATTGGAAATACATGTAAACTAAAATATAAGAAAAGTTCTTTCAATCATTTTCCCCTATTTCTTATGCTTTTTATAGAATCGTCTTGCCGGCTAAGAGTGAGTTGTGGGAAACTAAACGCATATTTCGAAAAAGGTATTCTTGTGATGCTGGAGAACCGCGAATAATTTATGAAAAGACCGTATTTTCTACTGGAAATATACTGCAACACCGAAACACGTTTATTTTGGCAAATAAAGGGCGAACACGAAATTATTGCGACACCGAAAATGTCATGCCAATTTTCTTATAATGTTTAGAATCAAACCAAAATTTTAGGGTAGTTTTATACATATATTTACTTCAAAAATCAAAAGAAAAGTTAATCGATGGAGCCTTGAGTGTAAAATTGAACGCATTTTCGCTTGATGCCCTCCATCAAAGTCTTTACAGTGTCATCCGGTACCAGTTTCTCAGTTTTTTTTTCCATTTTCTTAACATGTCCTTCTCGTCTTTGACTGTCTTCTTGCTCTTCTGAAGTTCCCGCTTCATCATTGCCCAGTACTGCTCCACCGGGCGCAGCTCCGGACAGTTTGGCGGATTCATGTCCTTTGGAACAAAATGGACAGAATTGGCCTCATACCACTCCAGGACACTTTTAGAATAGTGACATGATGCCAAATCTGGCCAAAATAGCGGAGCTTCGTCGTGCTGCTGCAAGAACGGCAAAAGGCGCTTCTCGAGGCACTCAGATTTGTAGATCTCGCCATTTACTGTGCCCTTTGTCACGAAAGGCTCACTCCTCAGTCCGCAAGAGCAGATGGCCTGCCAAATGAGATATTTGGAGGCGAACTTCGACATTTTCTTCTTCTTAAATTTGTCATCCACATAGAACTTGCTCTTGTCGGTGAAAAACTCCAACCTCGGAATTTGCTTAAAATCGGCTTTTATATACATTTCGTCGTCCATCACACAGCAGCCATATTTTGTCAGCATCTTCTCGTAGAGCTTCCGTGCCCGAGTTTAAGCCGTCGATTGTTGCCGCTCATCGCGGTTTGGGAAGTTCTGTACCTTGTATGTATGTAGTCCAGCTCTCTTCTTTGCATTCTGGACGTAGCTCTGCGACATGCCGATCTTTTTAGCCAAATCACGGCTTGAGACGTTGGGATTTGCTTTAATCATCCGCTTCACCTTTCCCTCCGTCTTTTTGTTCTCCGGTCCCGGTTTTCTTCCAGCTCCTTTGCCGTGGTCCAACGTCAACCGCTCCTGGAACCGCTTCAACACTCTGGAGACGGTTGAATGGTGAATGTTCAACATTTTTCCCAACTGCCGGTGCGACAGGTCAGGAAATTCCAGGTGATAGGAAATAATTTGTTCTCTCGACTCGCGTTGGTTCACCTCCATTTTCGTTGAATCGAAAAACACGACTTTGAGTTTGACAGCATGTAAACAATACACATCAATGAGAAAGTGTGCAAAATTTGGTTGATTTTTACCCAATGGTAAAAAAGTTATGCCCTGTTGAATGTGTCGCAATAATTTCGTGTTCGCGCTTTAGTTGAGATTTTAAAGAGGCTTTAAAAGTTGTCTCTAAGGTCTTGTTTTCACTTCAGATCTCTCCACCCTGAAGTTTTCTCCAAAACTGACGTTAGAGCTTCAAGTTTACAATACGAAGCAAAATAGGCATATGTTAAACGAAAATTTTAAAAATACTGTTTGAACCATTTTACCCCATATCTTTTGAACCGTTCATACAATCGTCTTGCTGTCAAAGAGAGAGAGAGTTGTTAGAAACTTAACAAACATTTCGAAAACCGTGTTGTGGTTAAAAAACGTGTTAAGGAGAAACGTGAATAATTTATGAAAAGGTCGTATTTTCGAATATTATTCGAATATGATAAAATTAAATCGGAAATATCTCGAGAACGGATGCTCTTACGAAGATTATCATAGGGGGCTGAACGTTTTTTTTAAATACTTCTCAAATCAGACTATATCTTTAGAATACGTTTATTCCCGCAAATATTATAATTTTGAGAAATACACAAAAAATTTATGTTTAAGAAACTTTTTGACGTAGGACTACGTCTTTGTTTTCAATATAGGGGTACACGTTGCGAGTACGAAAATTTGGAGCGTCACGAAATATGCTTAGGTTTTGAAAGTTAATAACTGAGTCATTTCATGACCGATTTTCAAAATTTTTGCACCAATCGATTGCAAATCTTTCTACTCATCAATTACATAATTGAAAATTTTAAATTTTAAATAAAAAGCTATTGAAATTCTTATATATATAAAAATTAATTTCTATCGAACTGACACTTATAGACATAGAAACTACTTAACCGACTGGCGTGAAAATTTGTATGAACGGGCTTTTGGGACCGGGCAAGCTTCTAATGATGGTTTAAGACCCCCCCTATGGAATGGGGAGCTCTAATACAAATGAAACACAAATTTCGGCATAATTCGAGAACTAATCAAGTAAATGGAACCAAATTTGACATGTGGAAGTACTTGAAGGCAAGAAATATTTCTATGGTAGATTGAGACCCCTCCCACTTCTAGAAGGAGGAGTGGGCTCCCATACAAATGAAACAGGAACTTCTGATAACTCGAGAACTAATCAAGTAAATGGAATAAAATTTGACATGTGGAAGTTTTTGAAGACAAGAAATGATTATTTGGTAGTTCGAGACCCTTCCCACTTCTAGAATGGGGGGCTCCCATACAAATGAAACTGGATTTTTTGCATAACCTGAGAACTAACTAACCAAATTTGGCATGTGGAGGTTTTTGAATGCAAAAAATGTTTCTACTGTGGTTCGAGAAAGACCCCCCCCACCCCCTCTAGAAGGGGGGATGCTTTCACACAAACGAAACTCAAAATTGAACCAAACATGAGAGTATATCATATTTATTATTCGATACATTATAAATGTTACATAATATGATTCAGTATTGCAAATCACTAAGGGTCGTTTGATGTGTGCTTATTTGCAATCACAGTCCACTGTTTGATGGCATATGATAATTTCTGTTTGATGGCATGTGAAGTGTGAAGTTCGTTGGTATTATTATCTTCGAATTCCAATCAGTGTTTAAAAGTGTTTCTTGCGTTCTAGTGCGATGGATAGAGTCCATACCATTCGATAAAAAAAAACAAATTATTTTGAGGAAGTGTAAGTAAAATGTCGCAGCATATGGCTGCAAACTATATACGTGAGTTGCTCAAGCTTTAAAGTTCAGCTTCATGACGAAGTGAGGTGGCTGCACTAACTGTTCCCCTGACCCCAAAACGGCCCCTTTCAAGGCCTCCAAAATAACTGGAAATGAGAGTTGTTCAAAATGGGCGGTTGCGAAAAATATCGCATGTCGAAGCCATAGTGTTTTCGACATTTGCACATTTTGAAGTGTTGTACACACATAGGCCTAGAAGAAATCGTATGCAATTGGTGGTGGATGAAGCCAGTCTCTTGGGTAAAAATGTCCTAAATGTCTACCCACATAAAAAATTACCATAACAAGCACCAAACCACCAGTTCGAGTTATCATCCCAACTGTAACCGGTACGGTTAAACCATGGACTAACTCTAAGACCAGTAGGTCCCGAACAAATACGATTTTTTTCTTGGCTCAGTCAGTACTAGCACATCGGTCCCAAGCTCGGTCCTAAGCTCGGTCCCCAGCTCGGTTCCAAGCTTAATAAAACGCCCCTAATAATAAACTCACATGAACACACGCTCAAATATTCTGTCAAAATAACACAGCAAATCAAAACAAAGGCGCATATATGTATAGCAAGGTGCTGGCTACAAGGTGTACTTCGGACCAAGGGGTTCTACAACAGTGAATCAATTTCAAATCGCTAATTGCATATTGATTGTTGGTTAAACCATCTGTAATATCGTTCTTGTATATAACATGTTTATTAGGGTAACCTGTTAAGTGTGTTGCAGTTAATTTTTGAGCGAAACCTATTTCGAAAACCCTTTAAAAAATTAGGCGACTGGAGGCGAACTCGATTGCACATTGCTACATAGTCCTACGTTACCTTTGCGTCCCATTGGGCTGAGCCTTGTAGCTTTTTCCCTTACATTTCTCCATCCTTGAGTCTTCGCTAAAATTTGCGTTATAACTTTAAATTTTTACAGTCAAAAAAAAAAAATTAAAAAAATCTTTTTTTGAGATATTTAAATTTTCATGTTAATTTTCGATTTTTGTTTCAATTTTTTTTTTCAGTGAAAATTTGTTTCACAACTTTCACACATAGAGCCACAACTTGTTGTTAGACAGTATGTTTGTACAACAATAGGTTTTCGAGCTACAAATTATTAACTGAAGTGCTATTCAAAACGCCTACGCCCTTTTTAAAACTGAATCTTGAGTTTTGTTTTTTTTTGCATTAGTGGAAAAACTCACTTTCGTGGGTAAAACGTGTGTACAAATTTTCAATTAAATCGGAGACACTCGTAGTTGGTCGGTAGGTCATTTCGGCTGGAAACGCTCCCTAATAAAGATACAAAAAAAAATGGACAGAAATTCATTTTTATATATTTAGAAGATATAACGACTGTTCCAGAAAGTAATGTAATGTAATGTGGCCAAGAGGGTGTAAGCCAAAGAGGGTGTAAGCGTCGGAGCGGTACGATCTGCGATTCGAAAATATAGAGAACAGTGTACGTTTGAAGA
The DNA here is from genome assembly GCA_024533555.2 of Aedes koreicus. Taxonomy (NCBI): domain Eukaryota; kingdom Metazoa; phylum Arthropoda; class Insecta; order Diptera; family Culicidae; genus Aedes; species Aedes koreicus. The sequence goes on along the minus strand of JAHHFK020000001.1, from coordinate 106,986 downwards.
TGCGCCGAAGAGTGGTCGGAAATCCGGTCCTGTTAGTCCGGATATCGATAAAAAGATCAGGGATGCCTACAAGCGACAACCAGCGACTTCCGTTCGGGATGTTGCGAAAAAACTAGGGACCTCGTCGAGTGCCAGTCATGCGTTCCAAAGAAAGACTTGGGCTAAAAACATACCGGAAGCAGAAAAAACCCAAAAGGAACCCAAAACAGACCGCGTCCGTGAAACCACGGACCCGCAAACTCTACGATTCGTTATTGTGTAGAAATTCTGGGTGTATAATAATGGACGATGAAACGTATGTGAAACTAGATTACAAAACGCTTCCCGAACCACAATTCTATACTGTAAGCGAAGACAAAGACATCCTCGAAACGGAGAAGGCAATTTTTACCGAAAAATTCGATAAGAAGGTTATGGTTTGGCAGGCAATATGCGAGTGTGGTAAAACATCTAGTCCGTACATCACAACGGAGACGATGAACACTCAGAAATACGTTAAGGAATGTCTCCAGAAGCGATTATTGCCGATGATCAGGCAGCACGAAGGTCAAGTAGTGTTTTGGCCTGATTTGGCGTCATGTCGTTACGCAAAGGACACTTTAGAATGGTTCAAAAGTCAAAATGTATGTTTCGTGCCGAAAGACATGAATCCGCCGAACTGCCCGGAGGCACGGCCAATCGAGACTTTTTGGGCTTTAACCAAAGCAAAGCTTCGAAAATTCATAAAACCAGCGGACGACATCCAAAAATTTAAAAAAGATTGGCCAAAAGTGGTCAAAATGGTGGGAAGTACCACTGTGCAGAAGCTAATGGGTCATGTTCGAGGAAAAGTTAGGAGTCTTGGCTATGATTAAATTTTTTGATTAAACGAGAAAAAAATATCATATAGAACACAAATATAAATATGATTTTCCAAATAAAATTATTAAAACTAAAAAAACATGACTTTTTTGTTATTTTGAAAGTGTGCTTATACTTTCTGGATCAGTCTATACTTGAAGAAATTTTGTTTACCTGTTTAAAACATACCTCAATATTGGTACTCGAGCCATTTTTATAGCGAAATCGACGAACTCTATAACTAGATGAGGTTGTGAGCATTGAAGGCACTTTTCACGTTATGTGCCGAAAAAGAAGATATTTGGACCCGAGACGTTGATTATATTTAGAGACACGCAGAGAGAAAGTCTTTGAACCTGGTATCTCAGCCGCTAATGAATATTTTGAAATTTGTTCTGGTAGCCTGACTCTTTTCAAATGACTTTCACTTTTTTGAGTCAAATTTTTAATGTTCTGATACCAATATTCCCATCTTACTATTCAGCAAAAAAAAATTATTTACTTTGTTTGTTTGGTACCCAACAGTTCAATTGGTATTTCTTGCTTCACACGTCTCAACGTCTCTGATTTTCTCAGATGCAAAACATAAACCTTACATTCTGACATAGAAAGCAGAGTTTCAAACCAACAAATTCTAGGCATAAAATATGCTGAGATGTGTTACAAATGATAGTGAACTGATAAAACATTGTTACAAAAATATGTTTGGTACAAAAAAGTTGGTTTTCAGCTATAGATTGTTCCCTTAATTATAAATACACTAATGATTGACCGTTCATTCAAAAGGCATGCCGTATTCAACCAAATTTTGGCTTCGTCCTGTTGTTTACTTTGTACAAAAAAAAAAACATACAAAACACTTGCAGTTTCTTAAACGATTACGCATTAAACGGTCAATTTAAATGTTTCTTAGTTGGTAGTATCGCCACAGGTAGCACGCATACTCAATTTTCTTACGTTTAACGTTAACACACTTCCGCCATCTGTTCAGCTTTATCATCCATCACAGTGTGCTCAACAGATGGCGCAGGTGTGTTAGTGACGATGATTTGTAGTCCAAAATGTTCAATGGTTATGTCTGTTTGTCTGTGATATAAATTTTAATAAATAAACGGAGATGGGTTGATATAAAAATATAAACATTTTCATAAAAAACTAACGTATTTACGCTCTTTGATGATAATTGTTGATGCTGCTGATTGAAAATTATGCATAAAAAATATAAAAGTACCATTTTTAAAATGAGTTTTTTTCCAAGAGGGGACAAGAGAGGACAAACGATTTTGCAAAGATCCTGTAGATGGAAGTTTGAACTTTCAGTTCGCGTATTCTGTGTTTGCAAATATTTGCAAATAAGGGAGAAGGATATCTTGCAAAAACGTTTTTTTTTTACACTTGAACCCCTACTACTTTCTTATACAATAACTAGCAACTATCTTGTATCTTCAAAATGTGCGTCATTTTATGCCTTAAAAGTCATTTGTAAAATGTTTTCAAATTTAAATTCAAATTAAAAAGTTACAGCAAAACAACTGTTTTTTTTTTAAGTCCCACCCTAAGGAAAGTTACAAAAACTGTTATAAAACAATACGTAGATGAGATAGAAGTTAAATTTTTTCTGCAAAGTTTCATTAAATTAAAATATCTACAATTCTGTAGAAGCAAAACATCCTCTAAATCATAAGAATATAAAGTTAAATTTTTTATTATGAACAGAAAAGGATCACCCTTGTCATCACTCACACCAAAAGATAGATCTTATTTTTTAAGTTTAATCTTCCAAAGCCATCATGTGTCTAAAGTGAATGGTTTTCGAGTTATCGATTTTTGTCGCAAAATTTGTCCATTCGTACCATAGTGCCGAGCAAAGAAAACGGATTGTGCACAAACGGTGCACCGTCAGTGGTCTTTCGATCAGAAAACTGACTAAGAAAGAAGGTGTGAGTGTCGGAGTTGTTCAAACCGCATTACGGAAGTATCAACTACAGTGCTTTTTCAAAGATTCACCGAGACGGGGTAGAAAACCCTACAATCGAACCTACAATCGACAGAAAGGAAAGGGACTATTTCAAGCGTCACCATTCAGTGCTTAGTTCTTCGGCGACTAATGTTGTGCGTGCCAAGGAGAGAATGGGCCTGTAGCCACGTCGAAAGCAGAAGCAGCCAAAACGAAGCACGAAACAGGCTGAGTCTGAGAAACCGAGGGCTCGAAAGCTGTACGACAAACTATTGACCAAAAAATCGAGCTGTGTTATCATGGAAGATGAAACCTACATAAAACTCGATTATAAAACTCTGCCGGGACCACAGTTTTATACCTCGCCGAACGGAAAGGATGTTCCTGGATAAGTGAAAACCATTTACACCGAATAATTCGGCAATAAGGTAAAGGTTTGGCAGGTCATATGCGGATGTGGAAAAATATCTCATCCATTCATTACGACAGACACAATGAATGGTCAAATCTACGTGAAGGAGTGGTTGCTACCCTTGATCAAACAGCATAACTAACCTACAATCTTTTGGCCTGATCTTGATTCCTGCCATTACTGCCATTACCAAAGGAACAATGTCGTATTTGTACCAAAAGAGATGAATCCAACAAACTACCCAGAGATTCGCCCTATCGAAACTTTCTGGGATTTTACGAAGGCGAAGCTGAGAAAACATATGAAACCAGTGGATAGTGTAGAAAAATTTAAGAAAGATTAGCCAAAAGTGGTGAAAATGGTAGGAGAAAGCACTGTGGAGAAGCTTATGAGTAGTGTTAAGGGAAAAGTTAGAGAATTCACCTACCCTACGAAAAATCAAGCAAATTGAAATGAAGATGGAAAGAAAACATTGTTATTTACTATGTTTGGGAATAATATAATCAAAAATCACAGTATGGTCTCTTTTATTTGACAAAGAAAGCGCATTTATATTTTTCGGAACAGTCTATAGTTATTTAGCATCAAACACACTGATGCTCAAAACACCAAATAATGACTCCTGTTCAAAACTAATAAAATCTGGTCTATCATCAATTTTCATGTCGTGTTAGTTCTCAATACCTCAAAAATAACAATGAACAACCCACAAGGACAAAGCAATGAGTTTTTGAGCCCGAAAACTCATCAATGAATTTTGGGTCTTCGAATTCCTCAAGAGCGCATAAACTCAAGCATGGATTTAAGTTTGAACACTTCCAAATCTATTTAAATCCTAACGCTTTCTATCGCAATCAAAACGCATCGTTGATCGATTCCACATCAGAACAGCGACCTCAGCCGATATTAACCCAAACTCGTCTCGTCTATCTCTTTCGCCCCGCAAAACCAACAACCACTCACCGATTTCGGGATCGCTTTCACTCTGTCAATCCGCCCTCCAATCATCTGATTGTAATTTCCGATAAAGCCTTCCATTCTTTCTTTATCTCTACATCCCACGCCGGTCGATCCTATAATTATTGTGTTCTTTCAATTCTTCTCCTGACTCCCCCCAGCACTCTTTCACCAGCCTCAACAAGCGCTCCCTTGCGATTGTTGAACATCCCCCCCCAACCCGGGGAGCAATCCTTGTCAATTTCCCAGCCCCAGAGCAGATACCCAAAAGCAACGATCCGTGGTGCCAAAGCGAGACAAAGCAACACATACCGTTCCGCCGTCAATCCGATGGAGGTGGTGGTGGTGGTGTTGGTGTCGACCAAACATATGACGAAGTCATGCTGCAAAAAACGCATGCTATGTGTCGCATTGCGCAATGACGTCACCGGTTTTGTGTCGGAGTTGAAAGCGCGCGGCCAGCCGAAGGTGAGATGACAATGACACGGGAAGCAACCAGCAGCTTTCCGTAGAGAACACAAAGAACGGACAGACAATTTTCCATTCTTCCGACGTGGAGCTGAAGGAGCTACAGGTATTCCTCGACTATAGGTACACGGCAAATTGCAAATCAATTCAACGAATATTTATTATCAATGTGCAGTGGAACGTCCCTTCTGTCTGATGCTATTGTCGACATTCCCGGTTAGTTTGTCATTTTCGAGAAATCGTGCATTCGATTATACATATAATCGAGGTAAACCTGTATCTTGAAGCTTCCGCTCCGCTCCATTGGTGATGGGCATTTTCTCCCCCAGCTTAGAGCTTTTTCGACATGAGAACAATTTCGATAGTTTTGTTTTCTTTCTTCCCGCTTTTCTCTGGTAGGTGGGTGGGGCGAGGAGAGTTAAAAACTATGAATGCCGAAAGCGTAGCGATCGACGAGCGAACGGACATCTGGTGGACAATAGTTGCAACTGCAGTAGGATTGTCGTTTGCTTCGGTTGAATTCGAGTGGAACAGCACTATGGTGGAGCGAGCAGCGAAATAAAAGGGTGGAAAATGAGGGAGGGTGGAGGCGGGTGGTGCCAAGGGGAGTGTATAAACGTGCGACGAGAAAAGTTATACTCTTTTGTTCACCGGCTTTGATGTTTATTTGAGGTGATGTCAAAATAATGCAAGTTTGAATTAATGGCCTGATGAATGGCGGAAGAACACCGTTTGGCTTAGAAAATAAAGAATGGTAGCATTGTTGTTTTGAATATGGGGTGGCTGTAGGAGTACATTATTTTGATTCTTGTCTGTTAATCAATTATGTACGAGTTGAGCACTTTCGCTATAAGTCAAGCAAGCAAGGATGTTATCGAAAAACGTGAAGCATGTGCGAAACAAACACCACTGGTTTGCAAATGCGTTGCTAGTTTTGAAATCATGAGTTGTTTTTATTAAATTTGGATTAGATTTGATTTGATTTTAAGAACAAAGGGGGTACAGTAGCGGACGATACAATAAGACCAAAGCCCATTTTTCATACAAAATGGTCATGCCATTTTTCATGGTCAATGGACAAGTCTCCAAATGTCTTTCATTTTTCCGTGAAGTGGTTTCATTGAAATTTTGGCTGTAGCTTTGAAATAACCTAAATTTTCATCTATAATAAATCGAATCCCAATTATGAGCATTATTTGTGGAAATCAAAAAGTAGAATTATTGTTTGGTCGTAAGCGGTGCCTGTTGCATTTTAAGTATTAAATAAAATATACATTTTTTGGATTGGAGGAGTGGAAGGATGGGGTGATCTGCCCAATCTATAAGAAAGGCGACAAGCTGGACTGTGAAAACTATCGTGCGATCACTGTCCTTAATGCCACCTATACCTATATCCCAAATCATCTTCCAGCGGCTGTCGTCACTAGCAAATAGATCTGTCGGAAGTTATCATGCCGGCTTCATCGAAGGACGGTCTACAACGGACCAAATCTTCACTTTGCGGCAGATCCTCCAAAAGTGCCGTGAATATAGAGTATGATACAATTAACCGAAATGAGCTATGGAAGATCATGGACGAGAACAGCTTTCCGGAGAAGCTGACCCGACTTATCAAGGCTACGATGGATGGAACCCAGTGCTGTGTGAGGATATCGGGTGGATTATCGGGTTCATTCGAATCCCACAGGGGGCTTCGCCAAGGCGATGGTCTCTCCTGCTTCCTGTTCAACATTACTCTTGAAGGTGTTATGCGACGAACGGCGTTTAACATGCGAGGCACGATTTTCAACAGATCCGGTCAATTTATCTGCTTTGCCGATGACGTGGATATTGTCGACAGAACATTTGAGGCGGTGGCAGAGCAGTACACCAGACTAAAGCGCGAAGCAGAGAAGATTGGGTAGAAAATAAATACGTCCAAAACGAAGTACATGCTGGCTGGCGGAACCGAGCACGACAGGACCCGACTGGGCAGCAGTGTAACGATCGACGGCGATGAGTTCGAGGTAGTCGATGAATTTGTCTATCTCGGCTCACTGGTTACTGCGGACAACGATAACAGCCGTGAGATCCGGAGGCGGATTATCAGTGGAAGTCGTGCCTACTATGGGCTCCACAAGCAACTACGGTCAAACAGACTTAGCTCCCGTACGAAGTGCATCCTGTACAAAACGCTAATAAGACCGGTTGTTCTCTAGGGGCATGAGACGTGGACAATGCTTGAAGAGGACCTGCGAGCACTCGGAGTTTTTGAGCGACGGGTGTTAAGAACCATCTTTGGTGGAGTACAGGAGGACGGACTATGGAGACGAAGGATGAACCATGAGCTCACGCAACTCGCCAACGAACCCAGTATTCATAAGGTGGCAAAAGCTGGAAGGATACGCTGGGCAGGACCTGTTGCGAGGATGCCGGGCAACTATCCTGCAAAAATGGTGTTCGACGGGAATCCGGTTGGTACAAGACGACGTGGGGCGCAACGAGCAAGATGGTCAGACCAGGTGGAGCAAGACCTAGGGGGTACAAGGTGCCCAAGGGATTGGAGAGGAGCAGCCACGAATCGGGCATTATGGAGGGATATTGTGTATCAGGCTATGTTATAGTATTGTGACGTTATGCCATGTAAATAAAAAAAAAAAAAAATTAAAATAATAAGTGAAACTCAGCGAAATTCAGCGATCCGTGAAATAATTCAAAATCTACACTGAAAAAAAAGTGTCCGAAATTTAACGTGGACAGGCTTTAATAAATAAATATCTTGCTTCCAGATATTCAGTGAATCGAGCTTTTAGTAAATTTGGATCAGAAGGTAACCGATAGCAGGATGGCACAGCGGTCGGAAGAAGAGTGGCAAGCGTTTTCAAATGTTATCCCGACCTCTACATCAGCGATGTATGGAACACATTTGGGAATATCACACACAACAACGTTACGAACCAAGAAACGGGCCGAACAATCAACGCACAAGGTTACATTGCCACCAATCGAGATGAGAAACCAAATACCGCGGCCAAAACATGACATATTGTCACCAAGTTTAATGGAACTATAGGTCATGGCAGATTTTAAGCAGCTCCCAGGTCAAGAGTTTTCATTGACTGCCAAAAAAGGGAAGGTTCAAGATAAGTTTAAGCGAAAAAAGTTTTCAATGTTCTTTGAAAATACTTGGTTTGGCAGCCGTGGGCACACTGGCACTGTCAACTACACAGAAAAAAATAATGACAGGCTGTTAACAGGCGCGTAAAATTTCCCCTCGTTTGATTCCAAGCCAAAAGAAGCCTATACAACGAAATTGTTTACAATATTTCATACAGCAGACTAGATTCAGGCGTTATCTGGCTTGAATTTTCATGAAATATTCCATTAAGGGCTTACGCTGAAACATTCTCGACGGCAGCCATTACCCCAAAATTTAGAATTGATATAACTCAGAATCTGTGCTAGATATTGGATATTTAATCTCATCAGTTTTTATGCTTACTTGCTGTGAGAAATCTGATGTAGGTCGATTTGATGTTCATTCACTAACAATCGAGATTTATCAATTTGAAATAGCGAGGAAAATTTGCGAGAGAGAGAGATAAAAGATAGGAAAAAATACACGGAGCAGCAATTCACGTTAATTTCTGCCAAATCTAGCATTCCCTTTATTTGCATTCGATAACGCAGAAAATTAAACGATCCAAGAATTCCTTGATACAAAGTATCTTGGCATTGAAGCCATTGAAAGTTCTGCATCCATCTGCCACTAGATGGCTATCGTTGGAGTCAGTTGTCAAAAGGAATTTGGATGGTGTTCGGAGCCCGAGTTGTCTTTTCTCGTTCCAATCCAACAACGCCAGCAATCAAACCGCACACCACATTCTCTGTAATATAAATGACTCATTGCCGCAGCCACTTCTGCACTCCTTGATTATTTGTACACATTGGAAGAATGTGTGGTTACAAATAGATATCATTTGTTGATCTTATTGCAAAAAATCATGTGTGAGACACATAGATATTATCATTCCTGTTTTATCAGTGTACATCCCAACAAACATTGCATGCCGTGTAACAGCTTATTCAATCCAAAATTAGCTTCTTAAGCAAAAAGTAGCTTATTCAGCTTTTATACAGCTCAAATTGTTTATTGGGATATTGCCCCCTTATCGACAAAGCGAACTGTAGCTTCTTGTCAGAAGCTCCGGAATTCCCGAACATGTGCAATCCGCACAAGTCTCGCTAATGGTTCTCCTTGCAAATTTGTGTGAGGACACCTGACGGATTTTGGAGTTTCTGATTTCGAGAAACATCTTCGTAAGAAGTCGGAAATATGTTATGTGCCGTTGTATCCAGCATCATCAACTTTCCCACGAGGCTGCAGATCATCGTTCCAATAGCATTCATCGCTTCATACATCTTTTCCTCAAGAGTTCAGACTATCGCTGCAGCAGAATAGAAGTGCAGCGTAAACGTCTGAACAGGCGACTCAGCAGATTCCCAGGCATCATCGACCAATGATGTAAGAACCGGACACTTCGAACGTGACATCCGGAGCCGGTCGTTTCCCCCCCTCCCCCCAGTATTTTAGATTAGGTTTTTAGTTTATTTTTTTTGGTTTTTGGGGGGGGTGCGGTCAGTTCCAGTCAGCGCCGCGAGGGGGTTAGAGGTTAAGGTTTGTGTTTTGTTAAGTCAGATTTTCAAGTGTAACTGATTGAAATACCAAGTGTAAGTGAAGAAATTAAATGACTAAGTATTCCCAAGTAACAATTTTAGTTTTATTCCAGCCGTATAACACTTCTCCCGGCTTTGTTGATAAAACTACAATCAAAACTGTTTTGTCTACCAATGATATGTTTCCTTAAGGCTGAAATTTGTTCAAAACGGCCCACTATATAAACGGTTGTGAAAACAAGTTAATAAAACCTTTATAAGAACTTGAAGAGTTTGAGTTAGTGAAAGATATTATGACCATTTGAGAACCTTCATAAAACCAATTGGCTGCCATGAAAACCAGAATGTGGCCAAATGGCCACAGCTGTCAAACTTCATTGTGAAATCGAGGTTGTTTTTGTTGTTCTGCTTTGTTCGATTCTCTGCTCTTCTGATTCATTTAGCAGTAAAAAAATGGTCTAGTGTTGCGGGAAATTTTGTTTGATAGCAAAATATCCAAAACAAATTGTGTTTTCTACAGCGTATTATGGTCCAAATTATATGCGCATTTATTTTCATGGTGAATATTGGCACGATAAGAGCCGAAAATTAATGCGCATCGGAAATTATGCGAATTTTCAGCAACATAAATCAAATTAAAACAAATATGTTCCATAAATTAATCATGAATTTCCTAAAAATTGCTTGGAATTGGATGAGATTATCCAAAAGAATACCGAAACTAGTCTCCGATCTACAGTTTGTTTGCATAGCATTGAAAATTTGATGCATTTATTTTTCCACATTTCGATTATTTCTTATATTTCAATATGGCGATTGGAAAAAAATCACAGTTTTGCCATAAAACCAATTTCTCTTCGCAATGACTACTATAAAACTATATGGTCTTATGGTGACTTCGTTCAATGCCAATTTTCCGTTTAATGCATTTACTGGTGGCAAAATGGTTTTAAAACGCTTTTTCAACTGACCATAATAAGATAATATCAATGAGTCCTAAAACGGCATTTCAATACAGCATTTTACAAGTTCATAAAGTCAAAATAAAACCTTTGATAGGAGTTAAAGGAATTTGAGAAACAAGGTTTTAAGATCGTTGTTAACAAGCTGTGTAGGTTCTCATAAACCTGACTAAAATATGAAACCTATTGGCACCTCTTGGTGCCATAATAAATCCAAATTGATTTCTAGTGGCTATCATAACACTTTAATAAAACATAATAAAGCAGGATGGTGTACAGCAATGTTACTTGGGTATTTAAGTTTTCTAAGGAGCATGCTGATAAGCCTCTGAAGTTCTGGATGATGATTTTTGGAGGGCAAACCGAAATTCGAGCTGTTTATCTGAGAGCGGCGGGATTGGTGGCGATCGGGTGGGGAGCTTAAGGAGCGCCACAAATATGATCTGGAGTTTTATTTCGTGGAGTGGAGTGAGAAGCCTCGTAAAAATCAACAGGATAATGAGGGCACATTCCTACATCAACATCCTGCGGGATATTCTGGAGGTTTGTGTTTCCTTGAAGGAGGCCACCAACGAAACACGCTTTGGCCACCATACGCCTCCCGTCCAACAATTCCAGGTTGATGAACTTACACCAACTTTCATAACTGGGCTGCATTTTGGTAGAAAGTGGACCAAACGACTGCTCAATACTCCAAAAAATGACGAAGGAGAGCAGCCTTGGTGAAAACACCAAACCATTCTGCACGAGAGCCGAACTTGACTGCAAACACACCACCATGTGGCTATAATTGACCACTTCAGTTTCGTGCTTACAGATGAATCCGTAACGCAATGGACGCGACACGAGTGTACACGCTCGTGTCTTGATTTTTGGAAAAACACCCGAGCCGAGTGGTTATAATCACAAGAAACCTCGCAACATACACCCAGTATGACACTGGTTACCACGGATAGAGCATTGCTCGTCGGATGATTCTACAAATTTGATAATTTGACGTATACAGTGATTCAATTTCATATTCGTACACTAGTAGCGAATTTAAACAACTCTCTCTCATTCATGTTTTCAATATTATTATTTCGAGGTTATGCGTCTATGTAATAGTGTGGTCTTTACCATTCATCAGTACTATTTCATAACTGTCAAATTGTCTTTAATGTGCGGATGCGCGTTGATTTATCTTGTAAACACTGAAAATATACACAAAACCGTATTCGTACAGCCGTGGTTTTCGGTAAAGTGCTCCAATTTATCAGCGGTTTTCATTGGTGGTTGACCTTTGTTAGGTAAATACATGCTGTAAGTACGGAACGGAGCTGATTTACATAGTGATTTTCGTTATGTTTGTAGTTTACGGCCACAATGGCGAGTAAAGGCAAACATACCGCTATTGTAGAGCGAGAGCTCGTCATCACGCACCACAAAGACGGAAAATCCCTCCAAGAAATATCAAACTTGGTGAAAAGACCAAGATCAACCGCCCAGTACATCATAAAACGGTTTTTAGAGGAGAAAAGGATCGTCGATGCACCAAGGAATGTGAACAGAAAAAAACTGACACCGCAAGATGAACGCTTTGTGATGAGAAAAATTAGAGAAAATCCGAAATCTTCTGCTGTCGACATCACGAAAGAACTTAATCAGCAAAATAAAGTGAAGGTTTGCCCGGAAACAGTCCGTAATGTGCTAAGAAGGAACAACTTTAATGCAAGGGTGCCTAGGAAGAAACCGTTCATCAGCCAGAAAAATAAAAACCTTCGATTTGACTTTGCTAAACAGCACGAGAACACCCCAACATCTTATTGGGAAGATGTTGTATTCGTAGATGAGTCGAAATTCAACATATTTGGCTCAGATGGTCGAAGGTTCGTTTGGCGGAAGCCGAATGATGAGCTGAATGTGAAAAATCTAAAAGCAACGGTTAAACATGGTGGAGGTGGGGTGATGGTATGGGGGTGTATGTCTGCTAAAGGTGTAGGCAATTTGATTTTTATCGATGGTATTATGGATCAAAATGTTTACTTGATCATTTTGAAGCAGAATTTGAAACAAAGTGCCTGTAAAATGGGATTAGATCAAGGGTACAAGTTTTACCAAGACAATGACCCAAAACACAAAGCACTCAAAGTTCGTATGTGGTTACTTTACAATTCCTCAAAAGTTATCGATACTCCGCCCCAATCTCCTGACATCAATCCCATTGAAAATCTATGGGAATATTTGGATAAAAAAGTGAGAAACCATCATATTTCGAACAAAAATGATCTTAATAAGTGCTTGATGGAAGAATGGACAAACATTCCTTCCGAATACACCAAAAAACTCGTTGACAGCATCCCAAAACGGTTAAAGGCTGTTATAACGAGCAAGGGTTACCATACAAAGTATTAAAAGTAACCAAATTGATTACAATCTCCAAAGTCGCGTAAATATTAATAATACTGTACGGATTTGAATTTGCCCGAATTTTGGCATATGTTTCAAACTTTAATAATTTTAAGTGGAATGATGGTTATTTTTTCAAAAACGAATTATATGTATTAAAACTCACATTTCATACTTTAAATATATGTAAATAAAGTTTCATAAAATCTACTCGTTTTCCTTCATATCGAAAAAGAAATGATTGGGGTGGTGGTGTACGAATTCGGATTTGAATCACTGTAGTGGCAACCCCCCGAAAAAAAAAAAAAAATAAACATATTTTTCCCACCCCCCCACCCCAAAACCCCCCCCTTTTCCCCCCCCCCCCCTGCCCCAAACCCCCACCCCCGCCCTTTGTTTTTTCCCCCCCCCTTCCCTCGTCCCCTTTTTTTTTTTTCCCCCTTTAATTTTTTCCAAAAAAAAAAATTTTTATCTGTGTTTAAATGCAAAAAATCTTGGTAAAAATCTTTACTTCAAATTTTGTGTTGTAAAAGGAAAACAGATCAGTGTACGAAAGATTCATGTTCTCGGGTAAAATCGATCATTGCACTCGGACAGACCAGTTTTGACATGATAATGAATCAATCGAAGGGTGTCTATTTTGATTACTTAAAGTTCCTTGATAGGTGAACAAAATTGGAACGGAATTAACAATCAATTATTGATGACGTTTGTCAGAAGTAGATATTTTGTCATCTCCATGCGAAGCGCTAGGAGTGGACGGTAATTTATTGCTAAAACGAAATAGACATGAAGAGAAAGTGTATTGATAGGGCAACGGCAGGCTTTGAAAATTGAAAGATCAAGTTTGAAAACGAGCGGAGGGCACAATTCAAGCCTGCCGTTGCCCTATACGGAACTATCAATACACTTTCTCTTCATGTCTATTTCGTTCTAGCAATAAATTACCGTCCACTCCTAGCGCTTCGCATGGAGATGATAAATTATCTACTTCTGACAAACTTCATCAAAGATCGTTACTTCCGTGCTTGGGAGAATACAAAAAAACAACAATCAATCAATTATTGTTATGATCCGTGTACACTAATTTGTTGAATTTAGAATTTAGTTCTGATGTTAATATTAGCTGATCAACTCCTCCTTTGCTCCTTTGGCCTCCATGATGCCCGTACTCAGGCGGTTCCGGATTTTGGACATATTCAGATTGTATTTCGAAAAAACTCGCTTCACTCCTGCAAAAGAATGCGGAATTAGTAAAAAGTTCGCAATGAACTTTCTTAGCAAGTGAAAAACCAGCTTTCCATCAGAGGTTTTCTTCAACAAGTTTCGAAGTCTTCTGATACTTCCACCTCGTTGTCCTTGCAGATGGTTATCGTCCTCAGCTCACGAAAATCATTTTCAATGGCCTGTTCCTCACCGCTTTCAAAGAAATTCGGATATTGTTCAGTAATCGAGTTGAACTCCTTCAAAAGGCGCAGCTTCGCCGTTATATATTCCCGACTTCTCACGAAGATGTTTCTCGAAATCTGAAACTCCTAAATCCGTCAGGTGTTTTAGGTTCACACAAAAATTTGCAAGGAGCTCCATCAGCGAGACTTTAGCTGATTGCACATGTTCAGGAATTCCATAGCTTTGACTGGAAGATTCGATTCGCTTTGATGATCAGAGACAATACGTAGCTTAAGAAGAAGAGAAATGGCAGCGTCATCGGGTCATTAAGATGACAACAATAAAACTGTTGTCTCAATTTGATTAGAACGAGAAGAACAACACGAGCTCCGAAAAGCGTTCCATATTCCATTTGGCAACCGTCTCCAACGATAGCCATCTAGTGGCAGACGCATGCAGAACTGAATCATCTGGGAATTCATGGATCGTTTGAGGCTGCAGGACAAGTAAGTGCATATATATCGCATCATTTGTTCCAGCTACAATGGCAGTTTTTTGCATGCGTTACTTGCACAAAGGGCCAAAAAGTGGCAAGTTCATTTGATAACTATCAAATGAGGACAATCACGTTTCAGCAGCTTCTTGATGGATTAGTCAGAAGCCATAATTACCGAAACTCCATCTAATCCAAACCACAAACCATTTTTTTTGGTAATCGGTGCCATCGATCTGCAACTGTTTATCAATTGCACAATATATATATATAGGTTTTCGCACTGCAAGATTATATTAAAGATAACAAAAAATCACGTACGAAATAAATATGTTTCATATAGCAGAAAAAACTATCGAGAACATTATTCGAACTTCCCAAAATTCTTCTGCATGAATGCATAAAAATACTTCTACATTAGAAGAATAGTATTTTTGTAGAAATCACTGCAAGAAATTCTGCAGAAATTTTTGGAACAATCTCTTGCGCAACTTTGAAACAAACACTTCTCCAACGAAATACCTGGAAAAAATATTGTAGCAATATCTGGAGAACTATAAGTAAGAATCCTTGCAGGCAATTTGAAAAATGATTCCGAATTTTTAAAGTTATGAATTCAATAGATGAGATTACGGAGCTCATGCAAAAAAATCTTCTTAGATCTCTCCAACAAATCAGGATTTTCTCCAAGAATTACGGCAGGAAAAAAAATTTAGTTTTTGTATAGTTCCTCCAGGTGTCCTCCAGTGATTCTATTGAAATCACAAAACTTCACAAGATCAGGGATTCCTCCAAACATTT
Organism: Aedes koreicus; assembly: GCA_024533555.2. Classification (NCBI taxonomy): domain Eukaryota; kingdom Metazoa; phylum Arthropoda; class Insecta; order Diptera; family Culicidae; genus Aedes; species Aedes koreicus. The sequence goes on along the minus strand of JAHHFK020000001.1, from coordinate 91,663 downwards.
CATCACAAGAAAGTTTTGAAAAAACTGCCGATGCAATGTCAGAAGAAACTCATGAAAGAATCCCTAGAGGAATGCCTACAAACATATGAAGAATACCTATAGAAACGAAAGAAGGTATATTTAAAGGAATGTCCGAGAAACTTGAGAAATTCTATGAAATTTTCTTCAAAAATTCAACATAATAGAATCCAAAAATTAATGGAGAAATCATTTAGGGCACACACACAAACTGACTTTCATACTGTAATCTGTCACTGTAGTGTCAGTGTCAAATGTGTTAATTTGCTTCAAGCCAAAACATCATACTGAAAGTAGTATTTATAAAATGTTGGATCCTAAACTATACTCATATTTTGAATTTGAGGTTCTTGAGTGGAAAGACAATTGCCAAAAATCTAAAAAATCTGTAATCTTCACATACAGATATCTGTATGAAAAAAATGAAAAAAATCTGTGTCAAACCAGATAAATCTGTACATGTGGCAACCCTGCGTGTAAGTCTGGAAGCACAAAGTCAAAGTGGTGAATTTAATACACGCCCTAGCGTGGTAAAAAATAGCTCGGCGTGCAGTGTAGTGTTTGGACATGGCTGCCAAAGAGCAGTATAGTGCCTTCAGACAATAAACGTCTTTGAAGTTTTTTGCGAAGTGGAAGATGAATCCTAACTGCGATGAGGCTTTAGTTTGGAGTCGAGCATTACTACCAGATCCTTGACTGTTGTTTCAGCGTGTTCCTCGAAGGAGGTACTCGTGGAGATACATCGCACGTTTTCGGCCAATGGAGAAAGCCGAGCATTTGGATACTTTTAAGGACATTCTATTGATCCGCCACCAGTCGTTGAACACTTGTAGCTGAAGAAAGTGGGCGTATTCTGGACATTTTGAGACGTAGTACAGTTTTAGGTCGTCCGTTTAGGATAATTTCAGGCATCTGAGGACCAAGTTCACGTCGTTTATAAACAACAGGAAAGGGAATGGGCCAAGGTGGCTGCCTTGTGGAACGCCGGATGTTACTAAAAAGCTGGACGAGGCATAATCTGAGATCTTCACAGACATAGTTCTACCAGTCAGGTATGAGCGGAGCCAGTTCAACAATTGATCGTGAACCCCCATTTTCTCGTATTTGGAAATTGCAATCTGATGGTTCATTTTATCGAAGGCCGCAGAGAGATCTGTGTATATGGCGTCTATTTGATGACCGCATTCCATTTCGCGGATGACGAACGATGTAAATACGGTGAGGTTGGTCGCCGTCGAGCGCTTGGGCATAAAACCGTGTTGTTCAGGAGAAATAGTATGTGAATAGTCATGGACCAGCCTTTGAAGAACAATTAGTTCGAATAGCTTGGATACAGCACTTAGTGCAGCACTCCCACGATAGTTGGCGACGGATTGTTTGTATCCCTTTTTGTGTATTGGGAAAACAAACGACTCTTTCCAGTATTCAGGAAACACACCGGAAGTTAATGACAAATTGAAGACCATAGCCAGGGGCACAGCCAGTGTGCTAAGGCAACGCTTCAGGACAATTGAAGGAATACTATCAGGACCGCATCCAGTTGAGTTTTTCATCTGCTTGCCGGCTGAAATCACCATATCACTGTGGATAGTGAGTGCAAAGCCAAATACAGGCGAGCGAAGAACATTGCTAGTAGCAGCTTCGAGGCCCTCGGCATCCAGAATTTCGTCGCAGAAGACACTCCTTCCGTTGTTCATTAACGAACCGCCAAAAGATCTTCGGTTTAGTTTTGAGACGACTCTGCAATTGAGACTGATGAGAGTTGTACAAGCTGTTATTGAGGTGTTTGTAGTCGTCGTTTCCGCGTGCGTAGTTTGTCCTAGTAGGGGTAGCCCACAATTGATACGTTGCGGATGCGTTTCGTGAATTTGACAGAAAATCTATGGAATAACTGTCAATTCACGCAAACGCATCCGCAGCGTACCAATCCTGGGCCAGCCAGTAGAATCGGTGCGATAGTTGCTGTCAGAGCAGCCCTTTTAACTCGTTTCCAATGTTTGAGGTCGGAATTAGACCAAGCAGGTTTGGGAGGCTTACGGTTGAGTTTCTTAGGCACGAATTGATCAACGGCGTAATACCACACATAGTCGAAGCAGCAAAATTCGCATTCCCGTTTGCAAGGTTCGTGTTCCAATCCACGCCGGCGTGAAAGTTGTTTATTTCCTCGAAATCAGCATGGGTGAAGTCATAATAAACGTTTTCAATTTTGTCATTGAAGCTCTACTTAGGATTAAACTCCAGCGTCAGTAGCAGAGAAGAATGAGTTCTGCAGCTTTTGACAAGCGGTGTCGGAGCTTGAAGAACGGAATATCTTTGACCCAATTCTTCGCTAATGAAACATAGATCCAGCAAACGGTTATTCGCGTTCGGAATGCCATTAACTTACCGAAGTCTGGCGGTAGAATAAGCATCAAGCAAGGAGAGCGAAGCCGGTCTGAATGACGAACAGGAATTGTCTGGATAGCGGAAGCCAATAGTATCGATATGCCATGAAATCGTGCTGAGGTTAAAATCTCCCCCGATGACGATGTTGTCGCTGGGTCCCATTTGTGACACTATCCAATCCAAAGAAAGAGCGTCGATAAGGCTGCTGTCCTTTACATGGCCGGGGGGGGGGGGGAGGTTATACAGACCACACAGATAAACAGAGTCCCGGTGTTAGTGGATATCGCCTCCCAAATATGTTCAAACCCGTTGAATCTTCGGGAGGCTTCAGAAGGCGAGATTTGAAGTTTGAGCGCACGGTAAGAAGAATTCCATCACCAGATTTCTTGTTGCTATTGAGCGACGATCGGTCTAGCCGGTAGATATAATACGTGCCGTCGAACAGTTGTTTCGATAATGTGTTGATATTAAGCCAGGTTTCCGTTTCCGGCGTAAACATAGCAGCATGCGTCACTGCATGCCAGCTGGTACTCGGTACCATCTACGTTCTGGTAGTACAGAAGGGCTTTCAGTAGGGGGGCAGAGGAATCGGCAGGCAGCGATCTGAAAGATGCGGCAGCATCAGCCCGAGCAACGTCATTAGATAAAGGATACTTGCCATAGATGGCAGTTTGGAGAGCCCTGTCCCCATCACTAGACCCAGGGCCGGGACGAATTTGACGGCTGGAACTAGCAAATAGAACATCACTGAAACCAGCAGTGGGCTAGGAGGGTCCAGGGTTTCCATACTGCTTTCTGACGTGCGTTTCAGACCGGTTGAACTGACGGTCAATGTATGTTGATGACGAGCATGGGTGAGATAACAGGTGTGTAGCGGGCTGGCGGGCGTTGATAACGGCGGTCTAGTGGAAGCATCATCAGGAGAGAGAAGGCTGGAATCGGAAGATACATCAGGAAGATCACGCTCTACAACTTGCGGGTACTTGCCTGAATTCGCAGCTTGGAGAACCTCTTCGTCAGAAGTGACATCATGACCGCGATGACTACGATGAACGACGACAGCTCAAGGCAGGACTGTGTCGAACTGAGAAGAGGTCTCCATGGTACTGTTTACTGCGCATTGCGGTTCATTTATTCCATGGCACCATCTCCCGACGCCGATTGAACAGTTCGGGGCGTACAGTTTCCAAGTGAAGCAAGAGTCGGAGTTTGGGAAGGTTTCCAAAAATTTGCGACTGATTTGCTATCCTTAAATTTCCGGAAATAGATGCCTTCCGGCCACGTTGATGATAAAAGAATTTTTTTCTTCAGATCTGCACTTAGTCCAATTTTGAAGGGAATGAAAGACATAGAACTGACGTCCTTTTCGTTGGCTGCTAGTCTTAAAACCTCCTCGTCGTCGGTGCCAAGGCGATGCATTGCTAAAGCTCGTATCTGCTCGACGGTTACATTGCGGGAAATGCGTGTCAGGAACAGCCAAAACTATCGGCTCGAAGCTTGATTTACGGCCGATAAATTGCCGAGTGATGAGGATACTGACTCGGCTGAGCCACTCACGAGAGGTTCTGGTGGAGGCTTTTTCGATTCTCTGCCAAAAAATCGACGACGAACAGACACATTAGCATTTTCGGTGCGCTTCAAAGACCTCGGCGTTAATGAGTTGGAGTTGATAAACGCAGTAAAGTTGTTCCGTTATTCGTTCTTCAGCTCGTTCATGATTTCCAACTTAAAGCTTTCGACGACTTCGTTATGCGTGCTGAGAACAGTTAGTCAGGTTATCACATTTTACAATTGAAAATTAAATGCTCCCTATTATGGGTAAGATGCAAACCACCACCAAACCAACACCAAAACAAGAAAAACAGGAACTTTGAATAAGATTAGGAAAATACCAAATCTTACGGGCCCTTCCGGCTGACCACTTAAAATGTAAAATATATGTAAAATACGTAAACTTTTCATTTAAACCTTTAAACAAAGTTTTTGAGTAGCCAGCATTCATGTAATGAACGTTAGAAATAACGGACCCAAATCAGCAGTAGTACGAAAAAAGAAGCAGTAGAACCACCGAAGAGGCAACGGAACGTAAAACCACGACTGAGGCTGGAAAGCTCGGTCAAGCTCGACTATTCCGAAGAGACAGCATCGTGTTACCACCCTGAGATAAGCCGTCTAGGTCCGATCACGAAAGAGCTTAAGGACAAGAGCGCTAAAAACTCGCCCAAACGAATAATATTGGGCACTCGTTAAGCGGAATCTCAAGATAAGTTATATGCTTGGCGATTGGTATCAAATAAGGTGGATGCAACAGAATGAAAGGTGTGAAAGTTCGACAGTTTTGCATTTGGAAAATCAGAAGAAAAGTTAAATAATATTCCTCTAATTTGAAGCTTTTGAAATTTAAATAGTGATAATCACACTTCAGAGCACACATAATCACGTATGGCCAGTTTTTTTTTACCTTTCCACCCAGTATTGATGAAACTTAGAGGACGCGGACCTCTGGGAATGTTTCTTGTTCGTAAGTGGTATAAACTATGTGAATTCTTTCAAGCAAGTTCAACTAGGATCTCTTTGTAAGAACATGAGGTCTCGTTTAGTATGAGCATGAAAGTAATCTCGTTATCCTAACATGGTGTAAGATGATCAACCAAACTTGAAGGACACAGGAATCGTAGTTAATTTTTCTTAACTATGAATAAATTTTTATGATAAACCACTCAAACTTGTGAGTAGCACCAACAGCATTCCTACTGTTGGTTTAAATCGGTCCTCAAACTCGATGTTTTAACATATTTTTGTATTCTGCTAGAAAGAACCACCCACACTTGTCAGTGACCCCAACAGCATCCTTACTGTTGGAGTAAAGCGGTGCTCAAACTCGATGTCTTAACGTATTCTTGTATTCCATTGAAATAAACCACCCACACTTGTGAGTGGTCCCAACAGCATCCTTACTGTTGGTTTAAATTGGTTCCAAAATTTTAATAACTTTAATATGCATCTCTGTACAGAGAATAAATCGGGAACATAGTTAAATATCTTATTCGCTGCTGACGTCAGTTGATCTCAGAACACCGTTTACCAGAACGGATCCCGCTGCAAACCCAACCATTTTATCCAACATCCCAGTGATTCCTCGTGGAAGTGCAGAAGTGTTCTCAGCTTCTGATAAAGCAAGCATCACGTCAACTTATTCCTACCCATTCCCTACTTGACCTGCATTTGGGTGAGGCCAGCGCCAGTATTGCCTTAATTCGGGATCACCAGTTTTTTTTTTTTCAGATTGAGGATGTATGCTAGTGTTGGTTCTCTGTGTAATAACAGCTGATCTGGCAATACTGGAGTAGCAAACTCGGGCGGTCAATCATGCTCATGCTCATGCTCAGGCTAAATGAAACCTCAAGTTCTTATAAATAACCCCATTTATTTAAAAAAATCTTTTACCCCTCAACCACAAAATTAATTTTATTATCCCCCACCACCAAAAAATTTCCCAAAAGCTGTTTTTGAATTAGAATTAAAAAATTTTTTTTCCCCAATATTACAAAAAAAAAAAATTTTAAAAGAGCTTTTTCTTACCCAAAAAAAATTCTGATAGACGAACAAACACCATGCACCTTCTCGAAAATTGGCTGATCAACAACATTTTCAGGGATATTTTTTTCACAGTAATCATTCCATTTTCCGTAAATTTTCATAGTTTTAAAATAATTGTATTTATCACAGAAGGTTTCCCATTGATTAGGAACTAAAATGAATTGAAAAATCGAAAAGCAGTAGTGGACTGGGCCGTGTTTCGTTGTAAACGAATCGCCATGTATGCTAATTTGCTTGGATTTAGTATGAGGCGCTACACCACCCGGCAACAGATATTTTTGGTGCAGTGTGTTTCCATAGAGGAAGGAAGTTTTATTTAATCGTGGTGAAAAGTCAGTTATGTACAAAAAGGACACTCAAAAACACTAAAGTGACTTTGAAGAAGGGAAAAATCCAGCACCAGATGTATTTTATCGATTGCAGAAAAGCAAAATAGGTTAGCTTGACAACTGGACTTAATTTTGTGCTATTAGTCGAATTATGAAGAAAGTATGTGGAGTAAACGCTACCCGTGCTGTCTTCAGCTGATGGTTATGGGTATTGCTCGATGCTGGTTGGAATTCAGCTAAGTACTTTTTATTTTTTTGAATAGTTTTAATTTTTTTGAATAGAATAGTTTTAGCTCCCGTAACGGATGTTGTACAGTGGGGGAATTTCCTTTAATTGCACATACATTTTTTGCCCGTCTGATTCAATTAAGAGCTACGTACAAACCATAAATATGTGTAAGTGTGCGAGCATGTGTTTGTTAGAGTATGTGCGCGTGTGTGTGTGTGTGTGTGTGAGAGAGAGAGAGAGAGAGAGAGTCCCAAGTAACATTGCCAAAACCCTCCAGCTTTATTAAAATTTATTAAAGTTTTATGAAAGCCACTAATAATCAATTCGGCTTAATTATGGCAGCAAGATATGCCAATAGGTTTCAAATTTTAGTCAGGTTTATAAGTACCTACACAGCTTCTTTACAACGATCTTAAAACCTTGACTTCTAAAATTCCTTTTACTCCTATCAAAGGTTTTATTTTGACTTTATTAACTCATAAAATGCTGTTTTGAAATGCCGTTTTAGGACTCATTCATACTATCTTATTATGGTCAGTTGAAAAAGCATTTTAAAACCATTTTGCCTCCAGTAAATGCATTAAACGGCTCACTGGCATTGAGGAAAGCTACCAAGCGACCAGATAGTTTTATAGTAGCCATTGCTAAGATAAATTGGCTTTTTGGCAAAACTGTGATTTCTTGCAATCGCCATGTGGAAATATATGAAATAATTGAAATGTGAAAAAAATAAATACACCAAATTTTAAATGTAATACAATTGAACTGTAGATCTGAGACAAACTTCGGTATTCGTTTAGATAACCTTATTGAATTCCATCAATTTTCAGGAGTTTCATGATTTATTTACGGAATATAATTCTTTCAATTTTGTTATTGTTGTTGTAAACTCGGAAGAGCAACAAAGCAAAACAACAAAAACCAACCACGATATCGCCGTGAAGTTTGAAAGCTGTGGCCATTCAGCCCTATGCTGGTTTTGATGGCGGCCAATAGGTTTTATGATGGTTCTCAAGTGGTCATAACATCTTTCACTAGAACATTTTCAAAATCTTTATGATCTTAGAAAGGTTTTATTAATTTGTTTTCACAACCGTCTATAGAGTGGGCCACTTTGTACACATTTCGGCTTTAAAGATGCATAGAGGAGGTGTTGGTGGACAAAACAGTTTTGAATGTAGTGTCATCAACAAAGCCGGGAGGAGTGCTATACGGCTGGAATAAAACTGAAATTGTTACTTGGGGTGTGTAGGTGTGTCCTCTTCTCTTTTCAGTAAGCGAGTATTGGCGCTATATCCATAAGCCATGTTGGGCTAGGACTATAATTAATGCTAAAGTTCCAACCATTTGAAGAGAAATGGAGCATCACTTAACTTTCTTAGACTAGATGCTCCCAACGACCGTTTTAAATATTTTTTTGTTCTGTACACTAAACAGGGCATTCTGTTTAACTTTTCTCTCCCACTATCATTTCACTTTTTCTTTGATATCTACTGAAGGCTACGTGGGCTTCCCGTGTCTTCTTACGGTAGATACCAAATCCTCCCTATCTTCAACGGTTGCATGGACGTGGTCAGGTGAGCGAACGAGGAGTGTATTTGTGGAGATTATTGCGTGAATAAACGTACTAGTAACTGGTTCCGTTTAATGGTTTGTTTGTTTGTTTGTTTGTTTATTTACGAAACTTTACACATATGTGTGCATTCGTGTCGGAATCGTTTAATGGTGACATGCAATGTCTTCAACGAAATATTCCTCATCGTAGCTCCATCCACGAGGTGTTCAAACGTCAATGCTAATCAACTACATTTTCAGGGATTTTCAAACATTTCAATTTGGTTTTGGTTAACCATCAACGTTGATTTTTTGGTTCAAGTAAACATTTTCCAATTGGATCACAGCCCAAGTCTAATAACTATAAACTTATTTCAGAAACAAAACAATACCCTACAGTGCAATAACACCTGTGTTTGAATTATATTCCCAAAGCCATAGTAAAAAAACAACGATTCCACCTGACCCGGCAGGTAATTTTCCCAGCAATCCAATCTCTCATGCCAAGCGGCTACAATCTCCGCAGAAACTGCCTTCGCTAATGGCACCTCATAACTGCACTTATCACCATAACACAAAATTACATTCCAAATTATAATCTTATAAATAACGTCGCCCAGCAGCCGCACTCCAGCACTCCCCTTCTGGTGCAGTGCTGGCATCTCGCTTCCTCCAGCCAGCAGTGCCAAACAGCTCCAAACAGCACCGGCCGGATTCTGCGGAGTGATAAAATCTCATTCGCCGCAGCCTGCACCTTTCCCAGTCCCATGGGCTGAATAATACAGAAGAATGCCGATGGTGGAGCGAAGAAAATAGTAGGAGGAGGACAGCAAAAATAAAAACTGAACTCCGTAGCAGGCTATGGGCTTCACCGTTATAACCACCGCCAAGCGTTCAAAGCGCATTATAGGTGGTGCGAATAGTAGTGCAAATAGCTACCGGGGGCTTCCCAGCCCATGCCGACAGCAGCCAAGAACAGGTAGAAGGGCTAATTTAATGTAGTTTCGTGATTTTTTTTTCTTTCCTTTCTTCAATGATAAATAGTGAAAACGGTTCAAAAGTATAAGTTAAAGGAAGACTTACATGTTCAGCGCCCGCTCGTTGGAACCGCTCTGGCTCTGGGTGTTGTCATGGCGCCGCTCCTTGGCAACGATGCCCATCAGCTTCATCCACGGGTTGTTCTGGGTGCTGTGACCCATCCCGCCGCTCTGCCACATCGTCATCTTGGCTGTTTGTGTTGTTTGTCTTCTTCGCTATTCTTCGAGTTCACTGAATAGATGATTTACTTTCTTCGGGTTATTCGATTTAAAAAATATGGAAAAATCACGTTTTATATCTAATTCTACTTGGTGTGAGAAATTATTAATTCACTTTATCTTGGCCTTCTTCCTTGAACGGAGCTGACCGAGGGAGCATTTGTAATAATCACTATCTAGAATTTGATTTCGGTTAACTACTTGCTACTAATGCTTGGCTAGACGGAGTTGTGACAGGTAAATAGAAAGCGGTAGTAGAACAAGAAGTAGTAGAACGAGAACTCGAGTGATCGGGACATGCTTTCAAGGATGTTCGCACTCGGCCACGTACGTGTTGTGGATTTCCCAAATTGGATTGTAACTATCACCATTTTCGTCGCCCACGCTCCTCAGCTGGGTACTGGTACGTTGCTAGTGTCAAAAACAAGCCCCAAACAGCTGATTTTCTTGTTTTCTTTTTTTTTCAATCCTTGCTTGCCATTCAGCAGTCGTTTGAATGCGCTGCAATTTCGCTTCACTTCCGGACCGGCAAATGCCAACTGTGATTCGCGGTGGGAATGACGGTTGTTACACTTTGCTGTTGGATCCAACTCAACTCCACTCATAAAACACACCTACACAGCACTTACACTCCTCTCATCGAAGAGCTGCTGTTCGTTTCTTCCTCGACGTTCTGCAGTCGTCAGTATTCAATCAATCAAATCAGACTTTATGATTGGTTTTGAGCCTTTTTTTCACCGCCCGTTTGCTCGTTTCGATTTAGACGTTTCTTTGGCGCTTCTATATGTGCATTCGACGAATGGTTTAGACGAGGAAGGAAGCTCCAAACAAGCCATTTACTGACTAGATCTTTCTTTTACGTTAGCGATATCGGTTGGTGTTTGCACTTACTTTAGTATCGAAAAATCGGAAATTCTAAATATACGTAGCGAAATATCAAATGTAATAGGAAAAAAAGACCACTTTTCAACGTTGCTCGTATTCCATTCTCTGGGCGTTTGAGTATGTTCCCATTCCTTTTAACTCACTTCTATGATATGCTATTTACGTGTGGAGTGAAGGATTTCTCGCGTTCTGCATACTTAACCCCCAGCTATGCCAAATTTAGTATTTCGAAAAAGCTCGCGATTATTATTAAAATCTTGATTGGCCGAATTCGCTCTCACGCACTATCCGCACTCCGTCGACACATATCTACGCGCATATGTTGAATGTTGTAACTTCAGTTCGCTTTCTCAAGTGTTTATTTTTGTTTTGGCTACTTGGCTACGCTGTTTTCACTTGCCACTTTCTCAAACGGCCACTCACCGCCGGTAATGTAATAATATCCAGTTCAATTCACACCGGCCGACAGACCAGCCGACTGACCTCCACGCACGCTCACATCCCCCTCACGACGCAGCTCCACTCGACGAGAGGCCCTCAACTGACAAAGTAGGCGCTCGAAATGTATGTTTTGATTTTTCCCTTCTCGCAGTAGCTCAGATCCAGGTCCAAGTCACCGTCGCCTTGGTCGTCATGTAATCCGGGCGGCAACGCTTCTCTCAGCTGGTGGAAAATCTGTAACATGTCGAAGAGGAAAGAAAAAATGCCGCATTCAGAAAGAGAATAAAAACCTTAGAAGAGCTCACAACACATGTGGGTAACGGTTGGCGTACCCCCCCCCCCCCCCCCCCCCTCCCGACCGAATTTCATGACACGAAAAATTGTGCGCTGCGGTGTGTAGGAGGATTGTGCGAAACAACGAAATCGATAAAACGAGAGTTTAAAAGCGTTAATTAATGAAGCGCTATATATTTCACTGCTACCCCCTTTTCCCTTCCCTTCTGTCACACCGCAAAAACCGGAGTCTCAATGCCGTTCACCGATTGGAGAAACCAATTTATAGATAGGTATGCATGTACAGACAGTAGGCAAGTAGCAAACCTCTTGGCAACGGATTTCCTTCTTCCACCACCGGCAACCGGGGGCCTCCATCATCCAACTTCGACTTTGACTTTAACTTCGATCCAAGCAATCGGGCCGTGTGTTGTTCTAAACTTTCCCAGCTACTTCAGTCAGTCCTTACTTCGCTCCCATCTACCGTCTAGATCTGTATCGTAGCAGGCGGAGGAAAATTGCGCTGGCTGTTGTGGTTTAAATGCTGGCGACTCGCTTATCATCGTTCGTCCTTCAAGGGTATGCGATAGGAGATTTATTGTGGTTGATAAGAAACACATTTTTGCATCAATCATATTCCGGGAGTAATGGGAAATCGTGTTTTTGAAAACGGGTTGCGTGAAGGTCGAATGTCGTTTTGGCAGAGGTAACCCGAGGGGTATATTTTACACAGTCTTTTGAAATTAAAGTGTGAAACGGTCAAGTTGCGATGATGATGATGATGATGATGATGATGTAATACTACCATCTATTGTAGCAACGTAACTTTCCATATCAGTGGAATAGCCTGAAAATCGATTTGATTCTATTGTTGTTTGTGATAATCTAGCTCCTGTATGAAGGGTCAAAAACGATTGGGCGGGCCCGTAAGCAGAGACACTTACGCGAAACCCGCGAATATAGGGAAGAAAATCTTCTTCCAAAAGCAAGTTCACGCTCACAGCACTAGAATCGAACCCTCGATAGACAGAATAAGCCCAATAGATGGGGTCGAAGAGCCCGTCCTAGTTCCGCGAAATGTAAACAATAGGTATGAGGCAGTCCCATGCTCCTTATCCAAATCGTTTCACTTGAGTGCCCTGATGGTCCCTCCCTTTCCATGTTATATTTTATTAAATAGTTAGTATATTTTTTGTGATCATTTGATTGCTTTCCTTGTGTTAGCAAATTTTGCCGAAAGTAAAATTGATTAGGGTTATATTCCGTTCTTTACTAATTGCAATAATTTCATTTTGATGTAGGGTCCAGGTCGTCGTCACGGTGTGTAATATTTGCTCACGATCATGGGATAGGGAAGTTGAAAGGAGAGAAAGCATTAGTAATTGGTTACATACTACGCGCATGTTAGATATTCATGGTGATATTCTCACAACGGCCGTTCACAATGGTTCGACGGATGCATATGAGAGATCATTTCCAATTCATTTCGACTCGTTTACTCAATTATACCACGCTTAGTTATAGAAGACAAGAAACATTTTACTACGTGCTACATTTTGGAATATAGGACAATGATCCCCCATCGCATCTTCAAGTGATCATTACAAGCTGTCCAGGTTCAGGCACTTTTGAACGTTGATGTGTCAGCCTATTCACACATGAATTATGCCGCGAACAACTCGGCAGAACGCGCCCATACTCCCCATGTAACCAATAAGCAGTTCCAAAGCGTCTTTACGGCAGCCTATCAAGCAATTAAGTAAATGCAACATAAATGCCACTTTTGGCCCAATATACAGCTGCTTTACTGCAATGCTATGATAATGCTTCTTTAATGCTATTTTGCATTCGAAATGCTTATTAAAGGCTACAAGCATTTAAATAGCATTTGAAATGCAACTGTACAACAGATAGCATTAAAGATGCTGATATAATGCTAATATAATGCTTCTAGCATCTGAAATGCAGATTTAGGGTTGATTTACTGCATTTGCTAATGCTTATTGGTTACCTGGGTCCTTTCTGAACCGAAGGGCAGGAACAATTACACGAGCTCGTGGATAAGTTTCCGCGTCACGTAAAAGCCCTAGCAAAGTTGGACGAACCCGTAGAGCATCGTAAACATCCTCACCAACAAGCTCGATCGTGCAACCTTTCGTGCATGGGAAGAAAAGACCAGCCAGCTAGACTAAGTCACGTACAACGACCTTGTTGAGTTCCTGTACCAGCGTGCGCGAATCCTGAAATCCGTAGCATCCGATCTGCAGCAACGCTCTCAACCAATTCAAGCAAAGGTGGCCGGCTACGTTCCTCCTTCGAAGAACTATATCCAATCCAGAGTCGCTTCCAACGCTACTGCTTCTGATAACAAGTCCAACTTCCCTTCATGTATTGCCTGCTCCGAAAGGCACTTCCTCTTCCAGTGTCAAGCCTTTGCCAAAATGCCTGTCAGCTAGCGGAGAGAGCTGGTATCACAACACAAGCTGTGCTGGAACTGCTTCCGAATGCTCCTCCAAGTTCACCTGCCGAACGTGTCGAAACCGGCACTATACGTTGCTGCACCATTCACCCCAGTCCAGTAAAATTTTATCCACCTCAGCCGTGGCGTGGAGTTTCCATGAAATGGCCAATCTCAGGACCGTCTACCTCATCCCAACAAGTAAGCATGTCGGTTCAGTCCCACGCCAGGATGGTTCTCCTTGAAACAGTCGTTCTCCTCGTCGTCGACGATCACGGTCATGTATTCCAAGCCCGAGCCTTGCTGGATTCCGCTTCGATATCCAATTTCTTGTCCAAGGATCTTGCAAATCTGCTATCTAGCTGCCAATCCAAAGTTGATGTGTCCATAGATCCACCACAATCCAATCAAGAGCCAGACCGTTCTCTACGAGCTTCCAATTTCTCGTGATTGAGTACCCCACGGCTGATCTATCCACCATGAACGTGCAGATTTCTTCCTGGAAACTTCCGAATGTCCAATTGGCTGATCCTGAATTCCACATTACCAACAAGATCGACTTAGTCATCGGTGGTGAACTGTATTGGGACCTACACACCGGAAAGAAGCTTGATCTAGGCCCTAGTCTACCCCACATTATAGAGACGTACTTTGGTTGGACATTCTGCGGTTCAACATCTCAAGATTCCCCCAACTCGATGTTATGGCAAACGTCTAGCACTGATACCCTGCTAGATGCTACTCTCCAAAGGTTCTGGGAGATCGAAACCATTCCGACCCAATCTATTCATTCCGCTACCGAGAAAACATGCGAAGAACTATATGCTGCAATCACAACCCGCAACTCTACAGGACGATACGTTGTACGCCTGCCAAAAGCCAACAATCCGGAGATTATTTTGGGAAATTTGGAATCTACTGCCGAATATGAGCGTCTCAGACACATGGTCCGGTTAAACGAACCTGTGGACAACACGATACAGCATTGCTACCACTCGCATCATCCCGTATTCAAGCTCTCTAGTAACACCTTGAAGACGAGAGTTGTGTTTGATGCATCGTGTAAGACTGCATCGGGCTATTCCTTGAGCAAACTACTACTTGTTGGACCAGTCGTTCCAGATGATTTGCTGTCACACGTCATACGTTTTTGCTTCCACCCTATTGCCCTCAACGTCCGTACCACAGGTTCAAATGGCGCAAGGATGCATCCCAACCAATTGCTACCTATGAGTTACAGACCGTAACTTACGGCCCTGCCTCTACCCCATACCTGACCACTGAAACTTTCCAAAAATTGGCGAGTAATGCTGGTCACTTATTCCCTGCTGCTGCTGAACATGTCGCCAAGAATTTTAACGTTCGATGATTTCTGGTCAGGTACCAATGATGTCGAGTCAGCGATCCGAATTCGACGTGAAGTTTCAGCGATGCTCGTTCTGCTAGAATCCCGATGAAGAAGTGGGCTTCAAACCCGATGAAGAAGTGGGATCAATCCAGCCGTGGCACGACCTGCAAGATCCGCAATCCGTCAGCACTCTTGTTCTAATCTGGTAACCCGGAACCGACATATTTCGGTTCAAGGTGCAGTTTCCACTTCCGGCCGCTGCACTCACCAAGCGCAGGATCATGTGTGTGGCTCAAATCTTCAATCCCTTGGGACTACAGGGTGTGCGAATATTATCCGTACAACAAAATGGTGTTAATACTATCTTTTATTGCAGGATTAAAAAATCAATATTTATTGTTAGTTATAGCAATGTGTCTGCAAATTATAAGTTTTATTTGTTCATTTCAAAATGGCCGCCTTGTGCTGAGATGCACGCCTTCAAACGTTTCGAGAAGTTATCCACGATGGCCGCAAGTTCCCAAACCTTTAAAAGAGACGATTTAAGATTTTCTAGTGATTTATGTGGTGAACGGCGGGCTCTTGACTCCAAGATGGACCATACCGAATAGTCCATCAGATTCAAATCCGGTGAGTTAGAAGGCCATTCATCTTTCGTTAGAATGCTTGGGAAAATGCGTTCGCAGAGACTAATAGTCTTTTTTGCTCCATGAGCCGGCGCCCAGTCTTGTTGAAAAATCCATTCATTTTTGCCGAAATACCGCTTGATTCACTTTCACCCCCTTGTCGATGAAGATCAAAGATGAAAGATCAAATACTTCCACAATTTTTGGAAGCAGCAGGAAGCAACTGCCGATCATTTTGGTGGTTGTGATGCTGCTCGGTTGTGAAAACTTTTTCCTCGGTGAACAGCACTGACCCATAGCGGCCCTCAGATAAGCGGTTCAGGAGAACCTAAGCTCTTCTCAACCGGTTTGCTTTCATGGTGTAATTCAAGTTGTGATTCTTGCACAGTTTATATGACCGAGGCTTCAAATCGTCGTGAACTATGGCTCCAACGGAAGATTTTGAAATTTTCAGTGATTTCGCCAACTTTCGGATGGAAATCGAAGAATTTCACTTGACTTGTCGTCGGATTTGTGGAGTCCGAGTGGTGCGCTATTTTTCTCTCCCTACGCGGTCAACTAGCGTTCCAAGCTGTCGGTATTGTTTTATTGCGTCACTCACTGTAGATTCTGCCATATTTAGGGTCTTTGCAATCAGTGAAACAGTTTTTCCTTTTCGAAAAAGTACAATTACACTTGCGCGCAATTCATTCGGCTTCATTTTGAATGAATTAGAAATCACAACTGTACCAAACTTACGGCGTATAAAGACAAGAGGTCAAGATGTTCAACCATGTGAGTAATGCCTGGTTAAATCCGCGTGGTTGTGTTGAGGCATGCCGACAAAGTCTGTACGGATAATATGCAGACACCGTGTAGTTGGCCCCGACGTTACGAAAGCGAATCTTTTTATGCAATGCCTATGGGCGTTGAAATCCACCGATAACGAACGCTATGATTGGGATCAACCTCTGCCTCCAAAATTACAGCAAGAGTAGAAGGAGTTCCACACTACCACCGACCTTCTTCGTGAAGTTCGAGTTCCTCGATTTGTTTCCATCGCTAGTGCAATCACCATCGATCTCCATTTCTTTGCTGATGCATTAGACAAGGCCTACGGGACGTGTTGCTATGATCGTGCCCACTCTACCCAAGAAGAATCCGTGAAACTGCTGTTTTCCAAGTCCAAGGTTTCGCCCCTAGCAGCACGCCTTACGATTGCCCGACTAGAGCTATATGCTGCTTCTCTTTTCACGCAGCTATATTAGAAAGTCGCTCCCCGTCATTGAAAACGGTTCCACCGGCTTCATTTCACAGCCTACTCTTTTACTCATCATCACATGACAATTGTAATAAGTATAATCAGCTGGGAAAACAAGACACAAAGTTAGGTATTTTTGTCTTATTTTTTCACTGATTATACTCATTACAAATGTTGGTGAGAAGTTTGAGTAAAAGACGGTCTTCTGTTGCAACGTTTGGGAACTGTGAGAATTTCATTTCTCAATTCAGATCCTGCTAGTACCAACACGAATCCCAGCACTGGTTCTACCCTAACCTCGCTATCCTCTACAACTACACGAGCTAAAATAATCCGTGACCATCCCAACAAACATAAGTGTCGAATAACCGCTTGTTCAAACAAATTTGGAGAAATTGTTCTCCAAATTTGTTTGAACAAACAATTATTCGACACTGATGTTTGTTGGAATACAATAAAAAAAAGCCCAAAATTAGAGAGGCGTGACCAAAATTCTTTTTTGCAAATAAAAAAACTTCTCTTTCACCATTTTTTACTATTCAGAACAAGAGTGGCGAATTTTTTGCGAGCATTCGTTGATTTGTGAACCTAACTTTTATTTTCCATCGATATTTCATGCAAGAAGATCTATCATAGATTTATGAAGATCTATCCCATCAAAAAAAAACCCCAACATCTTTAGGTCCTTTTTTCATTGTTTTCCCTTTTTTTTTCTCTTTTTCCTTTTTTTCCCCCCCCAATCCTCCTCCTCCACCCGTTCCGAAAAATACGTGTTTTCACGAATTTAAACCAGGTTTTTCTCTGACACACTGTTCGTGTATAAAATACTGAGCACATAAGGAGTGTATCGAATATAAGCTATCCACATACATTTGCGTTGTACGCATGTATTTGTGATGGTTTTTTATGCTCTGAACACTCCATGCTGTGCGTTTGACTGTCAGCTTTCTTTTAATTGATTTGTTCTTTTAATTGTTTGTGCGATTCAAATTCTGTGTTTTCAAAATGTCGCGTATTGAAAAGGAAGTGAAAATTAAGGTTCTGGACACATGGCTAAGTGAGAAGGGTATTACTATGCGAAAATTAGCGAAGCGGTTTGGAATTCATCATGCGAGTGTTAAAACCATCATTAATAAGTTTGGGGAACACTATTCTTTGGATGAGCTACCAGGAAGAGGCAGAAAACCCGGTTCTTCCAACCCGAAACTGGAGCAGAAAGTGGTATCTCTAATCATGAAGAACAAATCAATGTCAATACGTGATTTGGCCAAAAAAGCAGGAACGAGTGTCGGAATGATCCAGCGTATCAAGAGGCGAAACCACTTGAAGACCTACAAGAAGCAGAAAATCTCGAAACAAAGTGCAGAACAGAAGAAGCGAGCAGCAACAAGGGCTCGGAAATTGTATTCGCGTCTTTTGCAGCGTCCGGATGCATGCGTTTTGATGGACGATGAGACCTATGTAAAGGAGGACTCAAAAACCCTTCCAGGTCCACAATACTTTACTGCCGTCGTTGGGGAGGATGTGAGCGATGCGGACAGGTCAATTCAAGTGGAGAAATTCGGTCGAAAGGTACTGGTATGGCAAGCAATATGTTCCTGTGGTTTGAAGTCAACCATTTTTTACACTACCGGAACTATAAATGCGGAAATCTATCGATCTGAGTGTCTCCAGAAGAGATTGTTGCCTTTATATAAGAAGCATAGTACACCTCCACTGTTTTGGCCGGATTTAGCGTCGGCTCACTATGCCAAAACCACTCTCAATTGGCTTGCGGAAAAGGGTATAGATTTCATTGAGAAAAATATCAATCCACCAAATTGCCCTCAGCTTCGACCCATCGAACGTTACTGGGCAATCGTGAAGAGGGTCTTCAAGAAGACTGCTAAGGCAGCTGGGAACATGCAGGAGTTCAAAAAAATTTGGGCTCAAGCGTCCAAAAAATGCGATGCAACACTTGTCCGGAACTTGATGAAGAGCATTCGATCCAAAGTTCGAAAATTCGTGAAGGAATAACTTAAATTTTATCCGGTCTTCATTATGTTCAAGTTTAACCTCGTACAATAAAGGATCAATTTTTTGTATGAATAAAATATCGGGTTTCAACATAATTTGGAAGAAAGTTTGTGGATAGTTTATTTTCAATACACTCCTTATAACTAAGTAACGCAAATCTGCCACAATTAGTTGCATCAACTTGTTTGTGACTCAATTAGGTGAATTTGAAGGTTTTCTAACTGGTTTGCAACATGTGTGCTACTAAAGCATCTCTTACGGTGCGGTTCTTAGGTTCTTGTTATGAGGTACAAGGTAACCCACTGATTCCCTATCGATCTGCCAAATTTGTTAAACGTCTGCATTGAGTTATCTCAAATTATAATATTCCACTGTATCACGTAACATTGCGATTCGTTGATTGGATTGATGGTAGTAAAATCATTGGATAGAGACTCACGAATAGTACAAAACAGATAAGCTTGGAATGAAATAAAAGCATAAAATTACCATAAGCCAGGAAATGCTTATAAAGTCTCTAATATCACCGAATACTTCAATCGCCAATTTAGGTGGATAAGAATAGATAACTCTTTAGTATCGGCTTTTTCGCTTCGTCGAAGGCGCCTTGTCTTCCCAATGAATATCCTCCATCAAATATTGTGCAGCCCTCGAACGTTTTTAATAATCCTGTCACTTCATTCAAAAACCTCCATCATCTCTGTGAGTGTCCCCAACAGCATCCTAAATTCTGATATAGATTTAGACCGAAATGGCTTTCAAGCGTTTTTAAATGTTCGCACCAGAACAACTGCATCGTTACGACATCTATGTTCCAATGTTTGTAGCAGGTCAGCACCAACCATTCCTGTTAATCATATATGGAACCTTTCGGGAATTTGCGATCCCATTCTTCCGGCGATCGAGTTAAGATGGATGAACCATTATCAAAGCCGAACAACCACTTCAGGAGGGAGTAGTATTTTTGGATGTAAACACGGCAACATCATTATCGTCATCATCATCATTATCGAGTGAGCCAGTCAGTGAAAATAATGTAAATAGTTAGTCAGTTAAGTTAGAATAAAGTTGAAGTAGGAAAAAGTTGAATGCTGAATTATTGAAATAAACCAAGCCAGAGCACTTATTATTACACTAAGCTAACCAGTGTATAAAAGTAAAGGACAACTTTATCTGCCATAGTGCTTCAATTCC
Organism: Aedes koreicus; assembly: GCA_024533555.2. Lineage (NCBI taxonomy): Eukaryota > Metazoa > Arthropoda > Insecta > Diptera > Culicidae > Aedes > Aedes koreicus. Next base: position 71,811 of record JAHHFK020000001.1, on the reverse strand, counting down.
CGTTGTGCGTTAGTGGTGTGGTGACGAGACAATTTGAATACATAATTCCGTTTCTTCTGAGTGAATTGAACATTAAATATAACCTTATCTTCCAAATGAAAAGCCACCCAGATACATTGTAGATGGTCTCAACAGCATCCTTACTGTTGGTATAAATTGGTCCAAATCAGCTTTTAAACGCTATTAAAAGTAACCCTGTCTTCACAATGAAAGCCCACCTTTACATCTTATGAGACTCACTATAAGACAGCATCCTTGATGTTGGGCTAGACCTTGTCAAAAATCTTGTTTTTCCAATGAACTAAGCCATTATCACCCTTTGTGAGTGGATACAAATCAATACATTAAAAAATACCTTGTCTTGCTAGTGGAACACCACCATCGCATTTTGCTGGTAGCCCCAATGGCATTCTTACCGTTGCACAGTGGTCAAAAGGTTAACGCTCTCAACTCATAGCTCCCTAAATAGTGGAGCTAGAGCGGATGGCGTCTTTGGCAAAGTTGATGGATATGACAAGCTTCATATTTTGACGGTATGATTTTTGTGATCAATCCCCCTAAAAGTGAGATAAAAATGCAACTTTTTTAGGATTTAAAGATAGAGAGTTGATGTCTTGAGCAAAATTGTAGAAAAAGTCAATACAAACAACTTTGCTCAAGACATATAAATCGTATATTTCACCCAATTGGAGAAAGAGAGCGTTTTATAAAAACTAACCTCCAAAAACACATTTTTCAGCGAAAAATTTTGTTTTTAATTTTAAGGACAATATAATGTTCAACAAAGTTATTTGCAATATTAAAATACGAAACTTTCTAGAACATACTATACCTGCATTATTTAAGTGGGATGAGTTATTGAACTTTTTTCGTTTTTTTTGTCGTATTTTCGACGGCTGTTCCACACTTAGGAGCAGGTGAGAGCAGATAGAATTGACTGCATCTAATAGTACATTATATGAGCTTTCAAATGGTGGTTAGTTTGTCTATCCACGACCGTCTGCTGGGGAATTATGCTCAAAACAAATATCGATGGTTTTACTATATTTCATGATTCAAACAGTACAAAAATTTGCGTTGTCTTGGTAACCACACCTTCAAACTCATTATTTTCAGCTGAATTTAACATTTTATTTTGAGTCAATATTTTTATTCATTGTATGTTACTATAGTTACACCGATTTTTATTTCAATTATTATTGAACATTTATATTTTCATTGCCGTTTTCAATTTGAACCGCTTCTTTTGCTAGAAGCTTCTTATCATCGCCAGACAAAAAATCGACTTTTTGACCACTGTGCGTTGGTTAAAATCTTGTTTTCCAAATGAAGTAAACCATCATGACACGTTGTGATTTGCTTCCATGGCATCCTTTCCGTTGGTTTGAATTGGTTCTAATATTTGAATATATATTCGTGCATCTCCTTGAAACGGTCTAAATCGAGCGTAATCTAAAAACAAAGATACACGTGAATTCAGCGTACTGTACAAATCCTGCTTCCAATCCAAATCATTTCACGTAGAAAGACAGAGGATTTCTCAGCTTCTTACTTGATCTGCATTCGGCCGGGAATTGCCTTCATGTAGGATCACCAGTTTTTACACATTGAGGATGTATGTTAGTCCCAAACATGATCTGTTGGTTCCCTGTGGAATTACAGCTGATCTTAACATTACGGAGTAGCATAATTGGGCGGTCAATCGTGCTCATGTTCATGCTCATAACTGTTCGTGTTAATCAAGTTCTAAGCTCATACATGAATTTAGCGAGGAAAAATCTAACACTTTTGGTCAATGGGTATGCGTACTCTAAAAATACATTATTCTTCAAAAATGTGTAGGTAGAACTATATAAGCAAAATCGCCTCGCAATAAATGACCTCGACACAAGTAAAGTATCTAGGGATCCCAATCCCAGTCCCATTTTCATCTCATCACTCTTCGAATCGTGCTATTCGGAAACAAAAGATTGACACATACCTTTCTAATTTCTTACTTTTAATTTATTGTTGTCTTTTATTTGTGGATGAAACTAAGCAAACTTAATCACAAAAGAAATCAATTGATTCATACACAAAAACTACATCTCCGATCAGTATGAATAATGGATCATGAGATGAAAAGAACAGCTCCTCTATGTGGTAATGCCTTCCGAAAGTGTGCTGATTTGTGATAATAAACTATTTCAGCTTTTTCTACTGAGTTTGCCAATACTGTACTTGACCATTTATCAGCATCTCAAAATTGTAATGTTCATCGATAAAAACTACTGGAGAAACTTCAGAAGCACTTTTGGGCTGCATGACCACTGATCTGGCAACACTAGTGTGTTTTTTCCAACATTGTAAAGAACCAGACCAGTTCTGGGACCTTGAAGTTAAACTTCCTAGCCAGTGCCCAATCTTTTCGTTATTTTCTGCAAGGAAATTGGTTTATACTAACGGGTGGCAACTAAAATTTTGGAATTTCTTTCTCAAGCTGTCGAAAAAAGACAAACGTACTTGAAAAATATCTGATTCATTGAAATTGCAGTCCATTGCTGAAAAAAAAAATTGGTGAACATTTGAAAACGGTCCGTAATCGGCAGTTCGGCGAAGCTTTCGTTTGATGCCGGAACAGGAGCATTGTACGGTCTTCATGTCAACTTTGCGAATGCAACTCTTGATTCTACCAACCAACTGTTTGCCATTCGTGGCTCTCCAGTTATTTTTGTTCTCCATAGAGCTCAAAATCCCGAAGAAATTTTCGATTGGGTGACATTTGTCGGGTTATGATTTTTGGGTACCAATGGGATCGAATGGGTTATCCTTTTATCTAACCAAATCACGCATTGACCATCTGCATGATGTTTTTGTAGAAACGGGATCTAAATTTTCTTCAATCATTCGTTCTGGTACACATCTCGATTGATAGCCAAACCAGAGGGCTTGAACCATGGCTCTCTCGGAAATGGCAATATCACTTTCTCATCACATCACTTACAGCATTCTGAGATGCAGAATAATGGAATAGTATCGTTCGTTTCCAGGAATGTACGTCTTCGACAAAAGAGAGTAACTTTCGTCGTACAAAACAAAACATTTTCCGGAATAATTTAATTTTTTATCAACCATTGGCAATGCAATGTCAGCGTCAAAATCTGTTTTTCATTGTATTCCGGGGCTTTTGCCTTCTTTCGGCACTTTATTCCCCCTTTTTATCATTTTTTTTTTCAGATGTACTGGTGAGAACAGTTAAACTTTTTTGCGGCATCCCGTCGGCTCAGTAAATCCTTGTTGTTGAAGGCACGAGAAAGAGAACAAACTTTTTTTGCGTCCATAATTTAGGCTGGTCTTCCAGGTCCATTCCTGCGAGTAGTTGTTGGGGATCTTACGATATGGAAAATAGTCGAAGCTGCAATATTTTCGCTTTTAAAATGTTGTACCGTACACTTTTTGCCGAGATTGAGTAGAGAACTGTATTACGCGCTCGCGAAATGCTTCTTGTTTGGCGGCATTTTGAGTTTAGCAGAGCAAGCATAAATAAAACAAAAATACTAGCAGAAAGTGGAAAGAGAGAGAGAGAGAGATATATAGAGAGAGAGAGAGAGAGAGAGAGAGAGAGAGAGAAAGAGGAGTGAGAGATAGAGAGATATAGAGAGAAAGAGAGAGAGAGAGAAATCATGAAGATAGAGCTCGGCATGTTTTGGCGTCAAAATATAATTGGCCCTTGCTACAGGTTCCCCCGGGAACGTTCCGGTGACCCCGGGAGTGGCCTATGTGCCCACTGGTCTTTTTCCTTTTCCCCAAACATTCTTTATGAAAAATCATGAAGATAGACCTGTCGCACGGCATGTTTTGGTGTAAAAATGTAATTGGTCTACTACAGGTCTCCCCGGGATCGTTCTGGTGGTCTCGGGAGCGGCCAATGTGGCCAATGGTCTTTTGTATACCAAAACCTTATTTATGAAAAAACATGAAGATAGAGCTATCGCACGACATGTTTTGGCGTCAAAATATAACTGGCCCCTGCTACAGATTCCCCCAGGAACATTCCGGTGGCCCCGGGAGTGGCCAATGTATTACTGTCATCTTGAAGATTTAAAATGCATCATCTAGAAACCATCAGTTTCTTACCGGCTGAAGAAGTTCGCTCAAATGTTGCCTTTGTGTATTTTGCATTTGATCGCGTGCACTGGAGAGCATGTCTTCATCAGCTCTCTCTCACAACTAGGCTTGCTGCCAGAATGTAATGTTGAACATTGAGTTAAATTTATTACATATTTAGATAATCTGAAATCGCTATTTATTTCATGTTTCTTCCAGTCATTGGAGGTTGATCTTTGCTTATGATTATATTGTCCATCATCTGGCACTATCATTTGCAATAAAAAATATGGTTTGGAGCTGTCCAATAGCAATGAGGTCTATACAGGTGGAGAAGAGCATGGTGTTTGTCGGTATTAGTAACGAAAAATGAGTAAACAATCCATGATTTCGAGTAGTGACGTAAAACTCCAAAAACAAACGAATGATAACAAAGCAAGTTTAGTTTTTGTCCGCATCCTTTTAGTGCACAAGAAGGCATTTTTCAGCCGAAACCTTTTGAAAACTACACCAATTACCGAAAATAAACATTCCACCTTGTGATTTGCTGCTATTGTAAATCGATGTTTTTGGAGATCTACGTCACGCATGTTTACAAAAAACAGGCTGTGCATCATCTCACGAACACAATGACAGTATTTTGCATTACACTAATACAACTTAACCACTTCTTCTCCACCTGTATAGACCTCATTGGTCCAATAGTACCCAACAATAAATAATGCTTCACTGTTGAGCGGCAGCTATGGCATCACTGTTGCTTTTGAGAGAGCCCATGTTTCCTCTCTTCTTTGTTAACCATGGATATAGCGCACCGGTATTGTAACGTGAAGCCTGCGGTCTCTTGCATTTGTTTGTTTTTAAGCGAAGCATTCCGTTTCTCGTCACAGTCGCTTTGGCTGACATTTGCGTGAGAGTAAATGAAATAAGAAATACACATTGCCAATCTAAAGATCAATGACAAACTAAAAGTTTGTTCGTGTAGGTCTGTCTCATAACCTGCTAGGAGACGAATTTGTGATCGTAGCAATCGACACGTTTTGGTTGATTGTTTTCGAGAGCGGCTGGGTAAAACGAAGGAGCGGGTTGAGGAAATTGACGTTTGCAGCAAATCGTGAACTGGCCTATTTCATTTCGCCTTCGCACACATGCACGGAATCGCACTCATACAATATTGTTAGTTTATGTACAGATTGAAGAGCTGAAGAAAACATTTTTTTAATCGGAAAGCAATCCGCATGCGGAAAGAAGTGCTTGTAATTGGGAACTTTATTCCATGGCTATGAAATTTCCTGAGCCTAATGCTCGTTGCTGAAGTTATGTTCCGATAGATCAATCGTAAGCAGAGGGATTAATGTCCGAATATTGTCAGTTCTTATAATAGATTACATACAGCTTCATCAAATCTACACGGCCATCCATTTTAACTCAGTTTTGAGTCATTTTTGACTCACTTTCGTCAAAAGTGGAGTCACTCAAATTTGAGTAAATGCTAGTGGGATTGACAAGTCGACAAATCAAAAACATCGACTTAAATCAGATGGATGTTTTTGATTTGTTGACTTGTCAATCCCAGTTACATTTACTCGAATTTGGGTGACTCCACTTTTGACGAAAGTGAGCCAAAAACGACTCAAAACTGAGTTAAACTGGCTGGCCGTGTAGGGGGTTTTTTTTTCATTAGGGCGAATCTACAATTGAGAGATTCTCTCCGGGCTCGCTCTCTTGTATTCATTACAGCGCCATTATAGAACTTTCGAGGGATTCTTTAGTACAGATCGAAACACAACAGTGCTGGCTAGCATGCTCTACAAATAGTAGAATGAAAAACGTAAAGGTGATTGGTTTATGAATGAAAGAGAGCGAGCCCGGAGAGAATCTCTTAATTGTAGATTCGCCCTAATGAAAAAAAAACCCTAGAAATGCCGCAGGTGCTGACTAAACTGCTTAAAACCCGTCCCGTACCCTAAATCGACATTTTTTAGATTTGATATGTAAAAATGTCGAATTTTTCAAGAAAAAATATAAAAACGAAGCTCTTTGGTCCCGAGACCATGAAAACCTTAAAAAAACCTTAATAGAATCCATGTTTTCATAATCAATTATGAAAAAGAGGAGGTTTTTTTCTATTTTTTCTTAAAAGCATTGATAAAATCAGCCCTGTGGTTCAAAAGTTATGATTTTTTGAAAAAAGTACATTTTTTGGACGACCCTAACGCAGAAACGGCCACCCTTATAACGAAATTTAAAAAAAAATGGGTTGAATATTTTTCGATAAAGAACAAAACTACCAATTAACAAGAAATTCTGAGAGATCGTAAACATTTTTTTTTATGGAATTGCTGTATGAGCATATGAGATTCAGATTTAATACGAGTGTCATCAGTTTTCCATATGCCATACCAGACTTTGGCTCTTTAAAGTGTCCAACAATTAGATTGATATCTGACAAGACGATAAATCTAGTTGACCATGTACGATAGAGATCAAAATTCAGTGATTACAGTCTGATTTATTGTTCTAGGTCATGTTTACTAGCTTACATGTGCATTTAGTTTCAACCAGTATCATTAATAAACCGCACCGTCACCGTTTCCAACCGCATTTTGAACCAATAACATCTCGTTGCTGACAAAAACATATAACTAGTGATAAATCTTAGGCAAAAATAATTGAGATTTTCAACCAACACTAATTTCCGCAACTCGTCGCATCGCATACCCTGATTTGCGGCAGCCAAAAATTGAAAGATTTTTATCGGCCGCGCGACGGACGGAGGGATTCGGGAAGGAGAATTAATGGATTGCTGAAATTTGCAACGCGGCAAAGTGATGAAAGCAAAATGGCCAGCAAAGTTTGCGTGTTTCAAGAAGCGAACCATGGGGAAATGGTGTCATCTTGCGATCGCCAGCGACGTTCTCGTTTGCTATCAGCTGCCGCAAGAGTAAGGAGAACTTTTCCGGGGGTTTTGTGTGGAATTTGTCTGCTGAATTTTGGTGGTTGAAGCATGTTTGGGGAGAAAATGACACCGCCCAGGTTTAACTGGTTTTGAAGTTCCTTTCAAAGGAAATAATTGCTTTCGGTAAGAATGCCGATAAGAGGCCGACATTGATTAAAACTATTGAAATATTCTTCGGGCTGTGATGCTTTGAATGCAAACATACTTTAATTTTCGGGAAATGTTTCCAACTCACACACACACACACATTTTAAACAAAAGAGTTGAAAGTTAGATGGGTTTGTCGCAGGAGCAGACGATATGGAACACACTGCGTCATTTTTCGCAGGCAATTTTCGGGTCAAATGGTTAAATGGTTTTCCTTCTGCTACACTTGAAGCGTGTGAAGAATCCGAGATTTCCCGACAAAGAGCCATGGTGAAATGTAGCTGCGTAACGATGCATCGATTATCTTGGTCGCACTCCAATGCTTCCATTACACTCCGTTCAGTAAATACGCTTTAAAAAGTAAGTAATATTTACATTGGTTAACAAATTTATCGCCCACACATAAATCTAACGAAAAAAGAAAAACACTTTAATCAACGAGCTCTCCTAGTAGCTCCCAGTTGAAAACCAACAAACCAATTAAAACATTTCAATAAATCATTTCCCCGCAACGGGCCAACAATGTTCAAATCTCCCCGGAAATAAGCCACATCATGTATGTACACATATTTCCATTTCACTGGCCGCACGAACGAAGAGCAAAAATGCTTGCCACGATTGAATAAACAATCATCCATTCCTGATGAAGGAAATCGGCAGCAGAGAGAAAACTACCGAGCGTCTCCACTGCATCTAAGTAAGCTGGGTGTAGTTTTCTTCCTCACCCTCCATTCAGCCACAAATTTCTGTTGATTTAGCCGGAATTTTTTTTCCTGAACCAAAACAATGCGTTATTCTATTTATCCGCATAATACTTCCTTAATCCTTCCGTTGCTTCATATATCCGCTTGCTCGTCGATAAGCCAGGAAAGCGCTTGTATTTGGGCAATTGCCAAAACGATACTAACAACTCTATAGGAATGGTAACTTGTGAAAGGGCGAGTAGCTGAAACATATGCTCACAAACTGGATTTGGATCTAGTTCAAGGATAATTGTTATCGGTCGGCAGGTTATTGTAACGCAATAATAATCGGACACTTTACGTTTGTTCCTTGTTCCGGTTCCTGAACGGGGGACCAACCGACTAAAGCCCCGGGTGGTATTAAAGGCCTTTCGATTGGATGCACACCCAGCAAAAGGGGACCCTAGAGAGTGTGGTTTAAGTCCTTCCTCGAAAAGAAGGACACGGAAGGACGGCGATGTTCCGAAAAACCACCGATGGGCCGGTTGGTTTCCGCTTATCTCTCGTTTTTCCGCAGTTTAAACGGCTGGTTTCCGTTCGTCCGTTTGTCGGTTGATTCGGTGGCCGAGTGGGGATTGCGATGGCATCCTTGCGAAACAAGAACAAATGACAATGAAATACTTTCGGCGGGGATCGTCCCATCGGTCAACCCCCTTTTGTGGACCTTCTGTTAGTTGGGAATGAAATGAGAGACAAAAACGTAGCAGGCGAATGCGTTTGCTTCGTTTTCTCACACCACGATTCATTGTTTCTTTTGTTTGTTTTTTTTTTTTTTTTTTGTTGCTTTGCGCCGTGGGTTGTCACGTTCGTTGCTTCTCGTTTGGGTTAATTGAAAATTCCTGCAATTTTGTCAGTTTTTAACGAGGCAAACCGGTAGGGAACAAGACGTCAATGCGTTGGACTGCTTAAATTAAAAAGTAGAAGGTTTGACGACAGCTTAAAGAAGCGTTGAAGGTTATAGTACAATATTTGACCAACAAACCAACTGAAATATTTTTGAAATCATGCACTTCACTCAAACAAAACACAAATTATACGAAATGAAGTACATATTGAAAGCGCTGTTGATATCTTCTACAGGTTTTTATTTGAAATATTTAATGAGAACGTACCTCTTAAAAGAAAAAGACGCAGAAATAACTCCAAATATCCAATATGGTTCAACAGGAATATCATTAATTTGAAAAATCGGAAGCAAAAGGCTCACCTAATTTACAAAAAATATAACTCTAGTTTCAATCTGCAAAATTATCTGAATATCTGTGATCAGCTTAATTCAGCAATCAGTTCCAAATTGGAAGAGTATAATTTCAGAACAGAGAGCGAAATCAAATCATGTCCCAAACAGTTTTTCAAGTATGTCAGAACAAAATTAAAATCAAACAACTTCCCTTCAAAAATGCATCTTGATGACAAAAACGCTGGAAGTCCTGGTGAGATTTATGACTTGTTTGCAAAGTTTTTTCCAAGAAATTTACACGACATTTTCGGATGATGATCGCGATCTAGATTATTTTTCATTCTTTCCTGCATCTTAAAATGACTTTAGAGTTAGTCAGATACATGTTCAAGACATTCTTGCTGGTTTGAATAATCTTGATGCAGCGAAAGGTGCGGGACCTGATGGAATCCCTTCAGTATTTATGAAAAATCTTGCATTTGAGCTAACTTCGCCATTATTTTGGCTCTTCAATTTGTCACTTGAATCAGGCCAGTTCCCTAAAATTTGGAAAAACTCATACTTAATACCTATTTATAAGTCAGGAAAAAAATCCGATATTCGCAATTACCGTGGAATTGCTATTATGTCTAGCATTCCAAAGCTTTTTGAAGCTATCGTCAAAAGAAAACTACCCTTGCGCTGAACTAGCCGGCTTGACGTGCCGCAAGGGCTCAGTAGGGATCAAGACCCGAAGCTAAGAGTCAGTTTATTAGCAGAGCAGCACATCGAAATTTTAGGTTCATTATTCTTTATATGCTATACAATTTCGTATCATCCATGGATATCCCAAGTTTTGTAAAATAATTTAAAATCAATTTTTTTTTTCTGGTGGCCATGATACATTATCTAAGCTTTCAGGTTCATGGTGGATGTGCGGGTCCGTATACAATTGCAGCAGGACCACAATCTGCAGACACGTAAATACAAATGAAATTATTATCGTTTTATATTATAACATCCATTCACTATATTTTGTATGCTTTTTTATAAGTCATTTTCAGCTTCGCATTTATGCATCCTTGTCAGTTATAGCTCATCTAACCTACGTTATGTATTTGCAAAGATAGGAAGGTTTTTAATGTTTTTTTTTTTTAGAAAGGATCATATTCGAAAAATTCTACTTAAAAAAGCACTTTCCTTCTTCATCAGAAATATATATTAATTCAAAATCTAACAGTTTAAAATCATTCATTTCCTATTTCACAGACATGAGGATTATTTATGGGTGTACAAAAGCTAAAAAAAAAAAAATTTTCTTAATTTTTTATTTTTTTTTTATTAAGATTCAGTTTTTAGATTCATACTCATCTGAAATTTATTTCGCCTTATTATTAGCTGTCTTTAGTTTTTCCAATATGATTTTTATTTATTTATTGTTTTGTCTTCGATTAAAAATATAACGCACAGACATTGACTTAATTACTATCCCTTATCTTTAATTTAAAAGTATTCTTGCTTACATTAAAATCATACAGGTGGTAAACATCATTGAACAATGCACAACAAACATCGAGAGGGTTATTCTGCCCGTACTGTGTACGATGAACAGAGCGTCGAAGAAATTGCGTTCTCCGAATAGATCTTGAAGGAGCGTTGAAATTGAGCTTTGCCAAGAGTTCGGAGCAGTCAATGTTATGTCCAAGCAGGTCAAACACGAAAAGTTGTTGTAGATTTCTCCGCCTACTTCGTAGAGTTGGTAGATTGATGAGTGCGCAGCGATGTTCATAAGGCGGCAGTAGGAATCGATTTCGCCAAGGAAGCCTTCGGAGTGCATATCTAACGAAACTTTTTTGTACTCGTTCTATGCGATCAATCTGAACGGCATGATATGGGGCCCAAACTGTAACCCCATATTCTAGTAAGCTACGAACAAGAGATATATATATAATGCCTTCAGACAATACACGTCGGTGAATTTTCTGGTGTTACGTTTGATAAGTCCTAGTACAGCGAAGGCTTTTGCTATAGCAGATGAGATGTGTTCAGCAAAACGCAACTTGGAATCAAGCGTTATTCCTAAGTCCTTGATTAGCGTGACTCGTTCTACCGTGGCAGTGTGCATTGAGTATTCGAAGACTGTTGGTGTGCGTATCCGAGTGAACGAGATTACATTGCATTGATTGATATTAATACACATCTAATTTTTATTTTCAGTAACATACCAGTAGGTGTCATATATATCTTGTACCTACGCTTATTATATTCTCTGACTATTATTGTGAAAACAAATTCTAATCTTAGTAGATCTTATTTCAATAGAAACTGCAACAGTGGAAGTCTTTCGATGAGTGGATGGTCAGATTAGTTTCGGATATATGTATTCTACTATAGTTTACTGGCTTGCTGGTATTATTATTTTATATTTTAACGTCAGTTTATTATTTTATGTTATGATATTAAATGATGTGACATAATTGCATTTAAATTCATTTCATTAAAATCGCTATTTCCGATGAGACTCACTACATAAATTATTGCAAGGAAACGGAACAGTTCATCGAAATTTTAGGTTTACTATTCTATTGCTATATAATTTCAGATTATCCATGGATATCCCAAGTTTGATGAGATAATTTTAAATCAATTTTTTTTCTCGCAGCTACATTGTCTAAACTTTTAGGTCCACAAATGGAATTGTTATTTTCATTCTTATATTCATTCACTATATTATTTGTCATTATAATATTCATTCGCTATATTTATTAAAATTATAATATTAATTCACTATATTTTATACATTACTATAAATATATATTGGGAATGGAGGGAGCATCAGGGTATCTCTCAAGCTGGAATTGGACAATGGAGTGGTATGACCGACGTCTAGGAGGGAACAAACAGTATCATTTTCTTTATCCTACCGATTCGATTGTGATGCTGTGAATTCTACTCCAACAGTTTCAGTGAGAGTGACGCGCCCTTCTTAACAAGCCATCCCGTAGAAAGCTTAATGAGTATTGCGAATTGGGTTATTCGATTTGTTGGATCGTATCGTTGGAAGGAGAATCTTTTGTTCCCGCGGGTTTCGCGTAAGTGTCTCTGCTTACGGGTCCGCCCCACCGTTTTTGGCCCTTCATACAGCGTTACTGTGAATGCAACCCGGTAACTCAATTTGATCTTGCTATTAAGTGGAGCTGCATACATGACAAGGTCTTAGAAGGGATGGTGGCTACCTTACATACATACATACATACATACATATATATGAAAACAGGCCTCGATTTAAGGCGATGTTCAAGGATATCTTCGGTAAGTTCTCGGATTCCGATTCCATCAAACTACATCACTTGGAAAAGTCTCTAGTTGGTGCCGTAGCCGGAATCATTGATTCCAAGACGTTGGCAGATAATAATTATAAACAGGCGTGGGAAATTTTGATTGAACGGTACGAAAATCCTCGTATCATTATAGATACATATATTTCCGGGCTTTTAAGTATGAAGAAAATGACTAAAGAATGCCATAAGGAAATAAGGAATTTGGTTGATACTCGCACTCGAAACATCGAGGGACTTAAATTCATGAAAATACCCGTGGAAGCAACTGCTAGGTTGATTATTAACAAAATACTAACATCTTATCTTGACTCTACCACGCGGAAACAGTGGAAAAGATCTATTAACCATGGTGATTTGCCTATTTTAAATGATACTCTATCGTTTTTGATGGATCAGTGTCGTTTATTGGAGTGTTGTGAAGCAGATCACACCGCATCTTTTAAGTCTCAATCCGCTAAACCTGCCAATCCCAATACCAAACTTTCCAGTGTTAAAGTTTATACAGCATCATCGGGAGCAAGTAACGAATCTTGTCAGTTATGTTGTAAGACTCATTATGGTTACCGATGTCCTGATTTTCGCAAACTAACAGAATTAGCACGTGTCAGTAAAGTGAAAGAATCTCGTTTATGTTTTAATTCTCTTTGCCGTAGTCACAACTCTGTTGATTGTTTGTCCAAGAATCGTTGCTCAAAATGCGGACAACGCCATCATTCTTTACTACATAACGATGGAAAAAAAGTCAGAAGAAATTGTAAACTCTCCACCTGCTCCTAGTCAGAAACCTAACGAAGTCGTACAGAAACCTACCACAGATACACCCAATCCAGCTAACTCTAATTCTGCCCTTTCAGCTACTGTATCTTCCGCTGGTACTTAAAGTGTCACACTTCCTAATGTATTGTTGTTGACTGCCATGGTGAATTTACTCGACAAATCTGATGGTCTTCCTAAATTGTGGTGCTCCAAAAAATCTGCTCCCCACCTCAATATATAAGAAGCTTGGATTGGGTGGAGTTCCTGTAAGCGTTGATATCGTTGGTGTAAATTCAACCCGTAGCAAATCGAAATGTCTTGTCGATGTTACTCTTCGCTCCATATTCAGTGATTATGAGACGACTCTCAAGTGCTTGGTTACAGACACAATAACAAATCCACTACCGTTTAAGACTATGAATACTGCGCAATGGAATATTCCTTTCAACATAAATCTGGCCGATCCAAATTTCCTTGTCCCTGCCGCTGTAGATTTACTTCTACGCTGTAGAATTTACGCTGAAGGTCACCCTGAGTTAGGATAAACTGTGTTGGGATGAGTGATTACGGGAGAAATTTCTGACAAGGTGGTAGCTATTGAAAATGTCCAACAGGTACATTCTATTTCCATTGAGTCGCTCGATGAAGCAATCAAACGGTTCTGGCAAATTGAACAAATTGATGCCAGTCCTGTTCATACTGGAGAAGAAGAAGAATGTGAGGAGTTGTTTCGTAACACACATCGGTGAGATTCTGTCGGCAGATACATTGTCAAACTTCCTATTCGAAAAAACGTGTCTCAGCTTTCGGATAATCGATCGTTAGTCCTCCGTCGTTTTTTTCTTCTCGAACGACGTCTACTCAAAGATCCTAAGATCCATTCTCAGTACTCGAATTTCATCGAAGAATCTATTTCCCGTGGACACTGTAGAGAAATAAGTGAAGTAAATGATCTCCCTGAAAAACTAAAGTATTATATGCCGCATCACGCCATTTGCAGACCAACCAGCTCAAGCACTAAACTAAGAGTTGTGTTTGACGCATCGGCGAAACCACCATCTGGAGTTTCTCTCAATGAAGTTTTGAAAGTAGGTCCGGTCGTTTAGCGAGATTTATTGTCAATTCTTCTGAGGTTTCGCATGTATCCGTTTGTTTTTACAGCTGATATTTTGAAAATGTATCGGCAGATTCTAATTGGTCCGAAATGACTTCCCTCCAAACCAACTGATTGAATCATAACTCTTGAGTTACTGACTGTCACGTATAATAAAATAAATATGTATAAAAAAAATATACTACTGAAATATTTTTGAAACCAAGCACTTTGCTCAAACAAAACACCAATTGGTTACTTTTGTAATGGTTTATTGTTGCATTTAAATCTTATTAATTATCTCAATGAGCCTGTTAACTTGGCTTCAACTGAGTGTTCTAAAGGTACTTTCACAGTTGTTAAATTAGAACATTCGATCCCAGTTCCGTGGCAAGTGCGATTATACCCTATGTCCAGGAAGTCAAGATATTGAGCGTTACAAAAAAAATTATAGGTGGGCTATATCAGGGATATAACCGCGAGATTCACGTAGGACCACGTTGGTGTGTAGTAGTAATGGTATCATCTAATTTAAGCATATCATAACACATATGGTTGGTTAATATTAAAATGTTTTTATTATTTTGCTTTGAGCTGTCGCAGAGCTGTCGCAAAGATACTATGTTTTCAAGAACCTATTTAAATAATACTAGTTTACAGCATTTATGAACTCGGTAAGCTGATCATCATTTCTAACGTGAAATTTTATGCAGAATATAAAAAAGCCGTAGAAAAAAATTAAAGTAGAACAGTTTTCGAGATATGGATAAAAGTTGATTTTTTTTTATAAATAAACAAAAATACATGTATTTAAAATAGAATATCTCCAATGCGTGTGATCCAATTTAGAATATTTTGTCATCAAATGAAACAAAATTAAATTTAACACCGATCTTCTGAACACTGCAATATTCTAGAAGTAATAGTTTCGACGCTATTTATAAGTATATATAATTTTTAGCGATTTTTTTTTTTGAGATTTGTAAAAAAAATTGTGCTAAACATATGATTAATACCAAAATGACGTCCAAAAAATTTTATTGCATATGAAGTTTAGAACCAAAGAAAAAAAGAAGAAAATAAGGACTCAATGGTGAAAATCGGTTGAAAAATGAGGAAGTTATGCTGGTTTTTGGAAAAAGTGCAGAAATTCGGGAGAAAACAGAAATTTGAAAGAAATACGCCCATCTCTCTTTCTCTCTTACTATTGGCAACCCTTCAAAACAAAACAAATTGTGACAGTTCGTTGTTCAGTTATCGGAGTGAGAAAAATGTGCGCTGCAAAACGGGAATTCAAATGCAAAAATGATCCACAAAAGTTGTGTTATGCCTGTGGCATCTACATTTTTACGACACCGTTTAAATTCACCGCTTCTCTTCAATCTGCGTTCCGTTTTTATTTTGAATTTTGTCCGGAGAATCTGGATAAACCATGAGTGCCAAACATTCTGTGTAATTCGTGCAAAACATGCCTGGCTAGGTGGATAGCAGGTAAAAGGTATGTATGGCTTACCACTGGTCCCATTCAAATTTGTTATATACTCTCATTTCTGTCACTGTAAAGCCGCTATTTGTCGTTTGATCAGCCAGTTATTTGGAATGAACCTTTCTGCCATGCAACGGATTGTTATTTCTGCCTCACCGAAGTTCAACAACATGGCCGCCATAAGTCGGTGCAGTATGCTGATGTGAAATCCGTAGAAAAACCAACTCCACATACGAATTCAAACCGGTACTCTATTTGCCCAAAACGAAAAAGGGAGTCTTCATTGGAAGAAACTGCCCAGCTGGTTAACGAAGACGCAGATCAAAGCGACACAGAATTTGAAACAAAACCATCATTATTTTCCCAAGCAGAACTCAATGGTTTGGTACGTGATTTGGAATTGTCGAAACAGAAATCTGAACTGCTTGCATCACGCTTAAAAGAAAGAAATTTATTCGAGCCTGGTGTGACAATTTCGTACAACAGAAATCGTGCTGAACAATTCTCTAAATACTTCTCCTAACAAAATAAGGCTCGTTTTTGCCGAGATGTAAACGGTTTGTTTGAAGAGTTTGGGGAGCATCGCAATGCAAGTGAATGGCGTTTCTTTATGGACAGCTGTGTGTGTGTGTGTGTGTGTGTGTGTGTGTGTGTGTGTGTGTGTGTGTGTGTGTGTGTGTGTGTGTGTGTGTGTGTGTGTGTGTGTGTGTTACTTCAAATGTTAGTTACTTCAAATGTTAGGATGTGTTACATGCAGCAATGAACGATATTTAAGAGGTACGCCTTCGCCTATTGCTTCATTCGTTCAGCAGCAACGAAGCTGTGCGGAGTGGCAATGAGCCAGTATTGAATTGGAAGCCTGTGTTGACAATAACCCTGGAGGGTGCACTGGCGAGCAACCATTGACCAGTAGCTGATGCCTCAATCGCCTTTGATTATGCAGTCGTGTGATGGGCAATCGGTTAACCAAGACAGTGGTGAATTTGTAGCCAGCCGGTTGGCGCAACCACGAGGTGCTTGAGTTTGATCTAGTTGCTAGCCATCATTCGGTAAAGGGCTACGTTGAGTGGTTTGAACGATTTATGCCAGCCATCACCATTATCGCTAATGTGTGCTGAAAAAACATTAACTAGCAATATCAGCATTGTCAGTTACCAGTAATTAGCTGATAATTAATTTAAACTATCTGCTAACAACTGTTGCAAATTGCTATTGTTGCGATAGTATTGTTGGCTAATGAATTTTCGCACAATATTAATAAAGATACACTTAATTTTCTGCGTTGTCTAATGAACCTAAAGGGAATGATAGATTTGGTAGAAATTAATGGGATATTTCATGTAAATTTAACTCAGATAACGCCGGAATGTAATCTGTTGTATGTAAGATTGCAAAAAATTGCGTTGTTGACGCTTTCTTTGGCTAGGAATTAAACGAGGGGAAATTTCACGCGCCTGTTAAAATTCATTTTTTTTCTGGCAGCAATACTAGCGTCTGGCGTTTTCAGGCGTCCGGGAAGACGCCCTCGTCCAGACATCTTTACATCATAAAACTGAACATTTCTGGAGCCAGCAGAATAGCCGACTTGATGCTGAAGTTCGGTATGCCATCTGGTCCTGGCGCTTTGTTCATCTTTAGTGACTTTCCTATCACAATGAGTTCATCGTTCGTAATCGTCGCCTCATCCCTTTCCTCCGCGGTGCCGTTATCATCGCTCACGTGACCGCGGATGGTCCTTTCACCGCCATGATAGCGTTATGGTCTGGGATACTTGAATGCTGGTCGTGGTACGATTCTACGGCTATGGGAGGCTCAGGTCGTGATGTGGAAAGAGTCTCTCAATGACTGGTAGCTCTGGTTGGAGCTGCTGCACCTTTGGTTTTAACCATTACCACCCGATAGGCGTCACCCGATGAGTTCACATTGGCTTTCGAGCACAGACCCTCGAAGCAGGCCTTTAGTGCGGCCTTGGCGGCGACAAGCGCCACTCGGCGCTCCGTTCTTTTGGCGTCCGTCCACGCTCTTTGCATCCTCCTTCTTACGCTGAGTACAATAGGTTTGACCTTCCTAGGCATGGTTGTATTGAACACGCGTGCAAGTAGCGCTACGAGGGTCCTGGCTTTCCTCATGTTCTGTTCCCCCTCAAGCGCCTCTCTAAATACTTGTTCATCGAAGTAGGACGTCCTCTATCTGCAGGCGAATGGAGTGGATGCTCCTCCTTCCGCACGCTGCCTTGTATTGTGGACGATACAATAACGAACCGCCAAGTGGTTATGATGGATTTTACACTCGCGTGATGAATTCGCCAATTGTCCAATAGTTACACCCCTTTCACGTAGCCATGTGTACAAAACCTCAATTTTCACGTCTTTTTCGATGCATGACATTTTGAAAACCAAGAAATATTTAAACCGTGCAAACAAGCAACCAAACGAAAGATGACAGTCAGACGCACAGCATGCTATGATGAGCACATTGAAACTATCACAAATAGACGCGGACAACGCAAATGTTCGTGGATAGCTTATTTTAATTACATAACTTATAATAATTTCCTTGAAATCAATGAAAGTCTAAGCCCTTTTAAAAAATTAATCCCAAAACAAAAAATATATGAACAACATATTTTAATAATATCAACCACAGATAACCACAGATTAAGATTATCATCCTATTTCCCCTTTCATCAAATCTGTACGTGTTTGTAACTTATCCATAGCAAACACATAAAGGCAGGCAACTTTGGAAATCGAAAAAAGAAATGTAAAGCACACCCTGACCCCTTCCATGAAACAACATCAGACTTTTTCGCATGTATCCAAATTCCATTCGAAACGTTTTCCTTTTATCTTCCCACTTGAATAGTTTACTTTTTCTCCAAAGCCCTGCATCGACCAACCGGAATTCGTTCTGCCTCCATAAACAGCCTTCTTCGCCAATGCGCCGAAGAGCTGCTATTTTGTCAGAACCGGTGGTTGGTTAGTTCGCTCGAGTCTCATTCCGATAGTGCACAGTCCAAAGCATAGTTTTATTTTTCGTTCGTTAATCTATCTTTTTTTCTATTGCTTTTTGTTTTTGTCTGCCTCACTTCATCCGACTGGAATGTTGACTTTTTCTTTTACTGTTCAATTCAAGGACTTTCATTTTTTGACAATCCTACTAAGTGGCAGTGAGTTCCGAACGGCAAATTGATTCATATTTGCATAATTTTTCATTTTGATTATTTTCCTCCGTTTTTTCCTCCGCAACTGCCACCGCATGAAGGTATCTCTTTTGAATATACAGTGCACATTTATGTTTCGCTTCATTTGAACCTTTAAAAATTGGGAGCGCTTCGGTTGGCCCCACGATGCCGCTCCGTGCAAGTATCAACTCTGTACGATAGCTGTGGTAGTTTGACAGAAAATTGAATGTTTAAAAAAGTGTGACAAGGGATTTCGTGCAACTGGGCAATAACGATGAATTATAGTCGTGATCACTTTATTTCGTTTTTTTTTCGTTCGGCTGCCATTGAAGTACAACGCTATCCATCGTGAGAAGGAAAGTCCTCGAATGGTTGAATTTTTTTTTGTCAGATTTTTAAGCTGGGACTGCTGGCGGTGCATCGATATGCATGAATGGAAAAGTTGCAACTAATGCTTTAAATGAGACTGACAACCAAATTATAGACTTCCAAAAAGATATATGGACGTAACCTCAATCGTTTTGATGGTAGTTTGAGTGATGGGGTATGATCCTGTGGCCTTCGGTGAAAGAATCTTTTATTTGATATGTACTTACCTTACTATTCCTTTGTCTATTATTTTTCGCAGTTGATTGATTGAAAGTTTTGTCTATGCATGAATTCGTATTTTGTGCGGAAAGTACAAATAAAGTTGTGTTAGTCAAGAGAATATTTTTTAAAATCGTCGATCCACATTGCTTAAACCAGAAACTGCAATCGTTTGGACAGTGGAGAAAGAAATTACATTATGTTATTCTGATAAGTACAAATAACGGATGATGAAAACAGCCTTTTTTAGTTCCAAGACAATCTCTATCTTGTCATCCTGAAAACGGTAGATTACACAGCATGGACTACTCCCTGCTAATACATAGTAGTATGCGATATCTTATATGAGTACAAACTGGAGGCATTATACAGTCAAGGCATGGTTGCATATCGCCTCCACTTCGTACTCATATTCGCTTTCATGTACGACTTTGTGTTGGCTGTTTTTTTTTGTCATTGTTGGACACTATCATAGCAGTCGGACAACAAGCAACTACAGTTACCGTGGTCAGGCAACGCGTAGCAACCGGACATATAAAAGGCAGTCAACAAACTTCCAATGGTTCAGACATTCTTTGCTCGACAGTTGAGCTGTACGGTCGTTTTCACTCGCTATCCTATCGTAACGATAATCATAGTTGTGTTTCCGTGCGTTTATTCGCGTCGTCCTGCCAGTAGGACAGGATCGAGCCCTGTTAAACAGGATCCCGTTGTTCAGGGTAACAAGAAGAAGAAGCGTGGACCATCTGATGGTGCGAGTGTGTGCACCTCAAAAAGCGCAGCTACTGCGATGAACACTAGTGAGGTCGGTGATTTCGGTGCCTCAACGGAAAACTTGAGTGCTGGCGGTCCAAGTGCGATGAAAATAAAACTACCTCCACTGGTCGTTAAGAACGTGCCATTTGACAAGCTGGTAGGCAATCTAACGTCGTTGGGCGTTGTAGCGGAGTACAAGCTTTGTCGCATTGGAATCAAGGTGATGCTTCGCACGAAGGCGGAATATCACTTAGTAGCCGCATTCCTGAAGGATTCCAAGGTGGAATTCGCACGATATCCCTGGTGAAAAACCGTTCAAAGTAGTCATCAGAGGCTTGCCAAACATCGACCCACAGACAATTGAAGAAAGGACCGTTACAAGCTGGTCCCAACCACTATATTCCGCATCACAAGAAGAGATGAAAAAGTGAAAACGTATCCGGACTCTCTTTTCCTAGTACACTTCAAGAAGGGTATGGTGACGCTGATCTCACTGCAAGCAATTCGCTCCCTCTTCCACGTCATTGTTCGCTGGGAGCCATACAGTGGCGGCCACCGTGATGTGACGCAATGCCAACGGTACCTTAATTTTGGACACGGTACCCGTAACTACAACATCAAGCCGCGCTGCGGTAACTGTGCCCAACACCACGAAACATCCAACTGTCATGTGGAAGAAGCCGAAGCGTTCAAGTGTGCCAACTGTGGTGGTGCTCATCAGCCTTCCGACCGTCAGTGTCCCAAAAGGGAAAATTTCAAGCGTATCCGTAAACAAGCTTCGACCGCCAATCAACCTGAACGCAAGAAGAAGGACAAGGCTCCGACTTTCCTGCCAGAAGAATTTCCGCCACTTCACGGTGCTCAAAAAGTGCGACCAAATCCAACGGTCCCCCCTCACGAAACCACCGGTATTTCTACTGGAAAAGGGTATCCAACCCCCCCTGGATTCCGAACATCACCACCGCAAAATAACAAACCCGATTTGTTCTCTGCGGACGAATTGATGGAAATATTCATCAACATGACCGGTGCCGCAGCAAACCCGAGCAGATTCAGGTGCTTGGTAAGTTCATCATCCAATATGGCGTCAAAATCGCTTACTATCGTCACCTGGAACGCTTGCTCTGTGAGAGCAAAAAAGATTGAGCTTGCCGATTTCATCCTCAAGCACAGCATCGGCGTGGGCTTGGTTACTGAAACTCACTTAAATTCCGGTGACAGTTTCTGGTTGCCAGACCACAACATCATTAGGCTTGATCGCAACAACTCCAGGAGCGGTGGTGTTGCAATCGTTGTGAAAAAGGGTTTCAAATTCAACATCCTGCCTCATATCCTCACTGCTGTTATCGAGGCTCTTAGTGTGGAAGTGGAAACGTCGACCGGAACCATCCGGTTCATTGCTGCCTACTGCCCTCGGCAGTGCTCCAGCAGCAACGAATTAGCAATTCAGTTCAAAAACGATCTGAACGACATGACTAGATGCCGTTTCGTGGTCGGAGGGGACCTGAACGCTTGTCACGAGGTCTGGCACAACTACCAGCGAAATCAAAATGGACGGCTGCTATTCGATCACCCTCAGCATACGATGCAGTTTCCGAATGAACCAAGTTTTATCTCTCCGGCGGGAAATTCTTCCACGCTGGACTTTTTCCTGTCGAACATCGGATTATCGAAGCCGGTGGTGCACAACGATCTCCGCTCCGACCACCAACCAGTGATTGCTGAAGTCGATGCCAACGTAACGCTTCCTCCAAGATGCATGCTTAAAGATTACCATCACGTCAACTGGATCCAGTTTGGGTGCTTGGTGGACATTATCATCGACGAAAATCCACCGATCAACACCGTAGAGGACATCGACCGAGCGTTGGACGGAGTTCACCGAGCCTTAAGTTTGGCTGGGGGTAAGTTTACTGTAATTGATTCCTATACCCAATTTTTGATTCGCTCAAGAAATGTTTGTAGACGCCAGTTTCAGAGGACCGGAGATCTGAACAAAAAATATTAAATGGCCGATCTGACTAGGCAGATTGCTTCCAGAATGGTCTCAATCCGAAACGAAAGTTTCGGAAAAGTTGTTCAAAACTTGGATGACCGCTCCAGACCATTCTGGAAGGTAGCCAAAGTGCTGAAAAGCCATCCCAAACCTGTTCCTCCTCTAAAGGTTGATGATTCACTTCTCATCACCCCACTCGAGAAAGCAAATGCGATCGGTGATCATATCGCTTCATCGCATATGCTTGGCTCGAAAATCCAAAGTCCGCTCGAAGATCGGGTTGCGCAATGCGTCCACAATTTAGATGCCTCCCCTAGTGTCGTGCCTCTAAAAGACAGGATAACGGCTGAACAGATTTGCTCAGCGCTGATGTATACCACAAACATGAAGGCTCCCGGGTTTGATGGGGTTTTTAACTTACAGGGTGCGGCAGAAAATAATGCAAAAATTTGTTCTATTTCTTTCAAATCCCATTTTCAACTAATTCAAGCAATAATATCAACATTTTCGAGTGCAGTTATCTTTATAAAGTCCTTTTAAACAAACTTATTCAATGTGTCTTCCATTTTTATTAATAACATCCTCGAGCCGACGCCGAAAGCCAGAGCATGGCTTTCGGACGTAGTCCTCCGACATTGACTGCCATGTGCGTGTTATGGTTGACTTCAGGGTCTTCACACTAGGGTGTGATGTTTTGCAGGCTCGTGCTTCAACATATGCCCAAATCGAATAATCCAACGGGTTAAGATCTGGACTGCTAGGGGGCCACAAATCCTTCGGCCAAAACGTCATGTTATCGTTCAACCACTGTTGGGTTCGATTGGACGTGTGACACGGCGCCCCATCCTGCTGTAGGACATCGTCAGTGATGAGGTGCGTTCAAACCAACCCCGGTCTTTCGATCCGAGATGTGGCCAGAAGGTACAACGCCAACTTTCAAACGGTGCGGAACGGACTTGCCAGGGAAGGATACAAGTCGTACAAAGCCAGTAAACAACCAGGCTCTTGTGCGACCGTGTTTTGATGAAACACAAGGGCTACACTTTGATCGATGATGAAACGTATGTCAACCTCGATTTTAAGCAGCTTCCCGGTCAAAAGTTAATCTTCGCGACGGGACGTGGTGATGAGCTGGGAAGATTAAAGTTCGTGGCTGCCAACAAGTTCGCGAAGGAGGTCATGATTTGGCAATCGATTTGCAGTTGTGGCCTAAAAACGGAACCATTCTTCACATCCTCGACGATGACATCGCAAGTTTACATCGAAGAATTCCTGAAAAAGCGTGTATTGCCGTTCATCCGCAAGCATAGGGACAAAGTCATCTTTTGGTCCAATTTGGCCAGCTGCCACTACTCCATGGTGGTTCTGGAGTGGTATGCTGCCAACAAGATCGATTTTATCCTCAAGCTAATGAATCCTCCGAATTGCTCGGAATTTCAACCAATCGACAACCACTGGGCAATTTCAAAGCAGCGACTTCGACAAAGTGGCGGGGCAGTCAAGGACATCCAGCAAATGCGGGCACTTGCCATTTCCAATGTTCCTGTTCCTGTCGGGCCCAAGGCACCATTGGGTGCAAACCCTAATCCGCCGATTGAAGCCGGTACAAAAGTTCGGCCAACGCCGGTGCTGTCCGAACAAGTTAAAAGCATCCTATGACATTCCACGCTAGAATCAAGAGTCCAAATCAAGAGACATTTTCCGAAAAAAAGTATGATAAGTAACGAGCCTTGCATAAAGTCCGATTCAAAGTAAATTTAGACACATTCAAGCGATCATAAATAAAGAAACATACAACATTCACGGTTGATCAAAACGTCAAACAAAAGGGTATTTATTCAGCTTTCAAACAATATGTAACAATTTATTATATTTCACCGTTTCAAACGAACTGGCGCACTTTACTTGTGATCGATGCCATCATGATCTGCACAGTCGCTGGTGACACTGTACAGGCGAACTTATTCCGCTTTAAACGCATTTCTTTACCGCATCCTAGAAGTTTTCGCTTGACATTTGCCCAATATTTTTCGATCGGTCTGAACTCAGGGCAATTTGGAGGATTAATCTCTTTGGCGACGAAATTAACATGTGTTTGCAGCATACCATTCTAGTACCTCCTTAAAGTAGTGGCAGTGGGTCAGGCCAAAACATAACGTTGGTCTTGTGTTGCCAAATGAAGGGTAAAATACGCTTTTTCAGACACTCTTGATGTGATGAAAACCTTGCTTTTAAGGCCACAACTGCAGATTCCTTGCCAAATCATTAGTTTCCGAGCAAACTTATCAGCAAAAACAAATTTATACCTGGAATGGATATCCCCACGACCAGTTGCCAGGTAAAATTTTCGTCCGGGGATTTGTTTATAATCCATTTTGACATATGTTTCGTCATCTATTAAAATACAGCCATCAAATTTCGTCAAAACTCGTTCGTATAGTAATCGTGCTCACTTTTGGGCCACTAAATTTTGTTTCAGGGAGCGATTCGGGTGTTTACTGGCACAAAAAGACACCTTTCTCCTCAGCTCTTTGTCCCTAGTACTACTTTTATGATAGATGCACTGTGCTCTATCCACACTCAGAGTATCCTTGTAACGTTTTATTATAAGCCACACCGTTGACTCTGAAAATTTTAACACTTTTGCTATTTTTGAGGCAGACCACGAAGGATTCTTTAGATATTTTTGCACAATTAATTTTCTGTTCCTCAAGTTCCATGATCCGTAATTTCGAGATGCGTCGATCAATCGAGAAAAACTTTTCGCCAATTTCTTTGTCAATGAAACATCAACATTTTTTGTTCCAAACACCAGGGACGCGGTGGTGTATTGAACCGTGCGTTCAGATTTACTTTGAATCGAGCTTTAATACTAAAATATAGTAGTAAGCCATGATTGATTATTGAAATTCATATTTCCATTACTTAGCCAACAATCAGCCAAGAAAGTTTCATTAAAGCGTAACTCTTAACACCATGCCTTTTCTCAAATACGGCTACAAGTAGTCATTCTTATCTAGTTCAAATCATCAATAAAATCTGTTGCTTTTTCAAGTGGATGAACTCTTGCATCATAATCTTTGGTAGCATGCCCCACAGAAACTAAACACAAAGCCCCACAAATGCAGGTGCATGTGTGTGTGAGAGTGCTTTTTGTTTTAATTGACCAATTTGTTCCCTGTCCTAGCGCAAAAAGCAACGCCAAACAAAAAGCAAAACAAACATGGCAAGAAACAAGCGATTACACCCCTCATTTACCACGGTAATTATTATCTGATGGTCCCGAGAAAATACCATCACCTCTCTTTCTAACGGCTGAAGAAAAACTGCTGCCCGATCGTTTGAACAAAGCAACTGCGGTATGTCTCTGCAGTGGGTAATCAATTTTCCGGCGGTCGAATGTGTGACATTTTTTCTTCTACTGTCTATTTGTTAATGTTCTTCTTTTTTTTTTTTGACAGGTGCTCGGAAAGATCGCTTTCGCCGTTGACAACCGCCACTAATGACGCAGTAGGCTCAAATGTCGACCACGGTCAATTCTGACGTTTGTCTTTAGAAAAGGTCGAACTCGAATGAAGTCGAATGAACGATCGGAATAAATCAAAACAAACAAATGGGACGGATTAATTAACGGCGAACGAAACGGTTGAGAGCTTGATTACGGAAGCCATGTCGGTATATCAACCGAAAAAAAAAAGAAGAACGAGACTACCGCCGCTGCTGCTGTATCATGTGTCGACGCGACTCGAGGCGTGAGGTGTTTTCGGATCATGCCGGGAAAGGGCACCAGCCTCCTGAGAGCAGCTGTTTGCTTTGCTTTGGCCGTCCCGGGCTTTTATGTCTACTGGCGAGCTGGGCTCACTGGACAAGGGCGAGTGGGAAGGAAGCACCCGGGATTGCCATAATCACAACGAGCTATATTTACATAAACATATAGGGGAAAGGATGTAGCATTTTGAGCAATGAAAAATAAGAGCGCTCGTGGTCCGACGTTTATTAATAGTCAGACTGAGGCGATGATGCACAGGCAGTGCCTGCTGGCGAGTCGCGAAGCGGGCTGCCCTATTGTTCCTGTGCTGTAGGTTCGTGTGCGCCCGGTTGGGATTTGTTATGAAGTGAATAAGAAAAGTAAATTTCCTGTAGAAAACAGGATATTTCGTGAATTTGGAGATGCCTTCTAGATGTTTTCCAGGAAATTTTTCCAAGTCCAAACAGTAGCTTCCCTAGTAGCACACTTATTGCAAATCAGTTGAAGCTACTTGAATGCAACTAAATTAAGTCACAATCAATTTACTGCAACCAATTATGTCCGTTTTGTGTTGCTTGGGTTGCTATCTTCCATTTATCTTTCCGTTATTTAATGATGAAAAATGCCCAATTGCAAACATAACTGTATCCTTCCAGTTGACACCCTTTTGGGTGTACCGTCTATCTTCCACCCCCTTTTAAAATGGGTGGTGAATTGCGGTGCATCACAGCTACGGTGAGTGCAAGTGAACGATCCGAAGAGTGAAAGCGATGTCGGAACAACGGTTTTATTGGCTTCTTAATGACAGGCAGGCAACTCAACGATTACAAGTGGATCCAGCAAGGGAAGGATGAACCGAGGAGGAAAAACGACAGACTCTGTGGAAATATCGGAGAAGTTTGATCTTCACTCAAGTTTCCTCCCGTCGAGCTTGAACCTGATCCCTGTCGTCATCGTCGTCGGAAGGGATGTGTCGGTTATTGGCTTGGGGTCACCCAGGTGATGAAGGGGGTGGAAGGAGGCTTCTCTTTCGCCTTTTATGTGTCAATGTTCGAGATTAAAGGCACGAGATTAGTTTGAAGTCTCTTTCTATCTCGCTCTATCTCTTTTTTCGGGCCAACTGCGATGAAGGGTGATAGATTGGAAACGATTTCCGGCGCTGAAGTTGGCGCTGGGATAGGATGGGATGGGTAATGCAAAAATTCGAATTATGAAACCGTGCCGGATACAAGGGTAGAAGGTAGAAGGGTATATGAGAAGAAAGTTGATATTTTTCCGAAAAGGCTTTGCAAAGTTTCGAAAGCGATTGCAGCGAACTATCGTCAGACAGGTCAGGAATCGTTGGCATTGGAGGAAGTGCCACTTGCTAACAGCTGTTGCGGTGATGGTATGGGTTATGAAGTTATGTGAATTGGCAAAGATTCAAATTTTGTGCGCAATGTTAATAAGAACTTTCAAACGATAAATTTGTGGATTCTAGAGAAGACTTCACTGATAGCAGAGTGCAGCATAGTTTGCAAGCTGTTACTCATTCCTACATTTCGTGGCATTTGAAGCTTATGGCTTCTCGCACATCAGATGAATTGTTGATGTTAAAGCTAGTAGGTATTGTAGATGAATACTAGACTGATCCATTTTGCAACAATCAGGGCGCCGACTACCTGAAAAGCCTTGAAAATCCTTGAAAAAAGGAATTCAATTATTGTCAGGAAGAATCAGGGAACAACAGGGTTTTTTTTTGAAGAATTAGTTTCTTCGATTAAATGAATGTCCTAAGTTCCAATAAAATAGTCATTAAATCTCAAACCATAGGAGCGATTGGAAGCTTACTGATGAACCCGAATCCCGAACTAAGTTCTGCACCTTCAATTTGATGTGACTAAGTCTAGTGTCTCGTCGTCGCTAAAACCTCGAGTCGTTGGTATTCCTTGAAACTTGTAATCTACAATAAATGGTGCCGAAACCCGGGACGATTTCCCAAAGTTGTCGTCTCGTGAAAATCTGAGGGAAAATCGGTCTAAATTGGTTGAACCCTGCATTCAGAAGCTCTAATTTATCACCTGGAATCCTTGTTATCGTGGTTAGCCACAGAAGTGCCAAATAATCCGTCTTACACGTCCAGCTAACGTCAGCCAGTCGCTGCAAAAGCGATTCCAAAACATTCTCCTACTCCAAGTTCGGGTGAGCCCAGACATTGAGGTAACGGGAGGTACCACGTCTCAACAGGTGGTACTTAGCTCTGAAGAATCCGGTAAGTTGAGTGTACCCTCGAAAAGTAGCCTACAGAAGCACGTCCTGCGCATAAAAAACTTGCTTCTAAAACGTAAAAACATCGCCAATTCCGCGAAACTCACCAAAAAGATAGCTGATGGGTACGACGGAGGACACCGAAGATAAGATCGAGGTATTTGAAGATTAGGAGGTGAGTCTCACGGAAAATCGCCTGGATTCTCAAAATCTCTACTTCGAAAACAAAGCATCTTTTGTTTGCTAACTCCGTACCCCGCGCGTGGACCTTCTACGCCTACTGCTGGTCAGTCTACGGCTCAAAATTTACCCTCTGTTGACCAAGTGATATGTACTAAGCTTCCCGAAATATGAATTCCTGAATTCATACGGAAATCCGTCGAATGGTGCCAATTTTGTGATTTCTTTTTAAACAATTCAAGCCTAAGTGGCCATATATGACCCCAAAAGGAGAATGGCTGAATAAAATCACAGACTGAATAAAAGCGTCTTCGGCAATTTTTTTCGGCCATTTGGCAACTCTTCTATTTAAACAAAATATCAACATTTGGTCAAACAGTAATGTGTGTGAGTCGATCAAAGTTTTTATTAATAAGTCAAGTTCTTTTTCTTTTTCAAGTTCAGTTTATACAGAATACAGGAGAAATCTTCAGCTAAGCTTCCTTTTCACCGAATGCGAATTACAGGGTCTTTCGTTTAACACCTGCCATAAGATTTTGTACAGTCTCCTTGTCCACTTTATTCGCCGCAGAACGCCAGTTTGCCTTGAACTGTTTCTCGCTCACAACAGCTTTTTGAGTCTTTTTAAGGTTCCGCTTGATGATGGCCCAATATTGTGGCAATTGGGCAGAGCTCTGGCGTGTTGGGAGGGTTCTTGTCCTAGGGCACCACTTGAACGTTGTTGGCAGCACACCACTCCATGGCCTTTTTTCCGTAATGGCAAGATGCCAAATCCGGCCAAAATAGAACGGAACAATTGTGTCGCTTCAGTAAAGGCAGTAGACGTTTTTGTAGGCACTCGCTCAGATAAATTTCCTGGTTGACGGTTCCGGTCGCAATGTTAATGTTGCTCTTCAAGCCACAGGTACAGATGGCCTGTCACACCAGATATTTCTTCGCGAACTTGGACAGTTTAATGTGCTTGAAAATATCTGCCACCTTTCCCCGTCCGGTTGCCGTATAAAATTCCTGTCCAGGAAGCTGTTTAAAGTCTGCCTTAACGTATGTTTCATCGTCCTGTACCGCACAAT
The DNA here is from genome assembly GCA_024533555.2 of Aedes koreicus. Classification (NCBI taxonomy): domain Eukaryota; kingdom Metazoa; phylum Arthropoda; class Insecta; order Diptera; family Culicidae; genus Aedes; species Aedes koreicus. The sequence continues at coordinate 42,272 of JAHHFK020000001.1, read as the reverse complement.
CAAACTTCGTCAGCATCGTCGTGTACAACTTTCGCGATCGTGCTTTGGCCGACGTGTTTTGTTTATCGTCGCGATTTGGAGTCACCACTTTCATTCTCTTGGAAGGCTTCTTTGCTGTCGTTTTCCTGTTTATGTTGCCTTTTTTGCGCGACCAACGATTAGCGGCTAGTCGGCACCAATACTATCGCCGTGGGGTCGATTTGTGATGGCACCAACACACTGGCCGGGTGTTTTGTTGTGAAAACGGATGACCTCTCCGACATTGATAAACAGGAGTTTCTTTCAGGTGTTTTGTAAACATGTAATTAGGGGAGAAAAGTGCAGAGGTCTAATCGGCAGTGTTCTTATCGCTAAGTGTGTGCGTGTGTTTTTTTTTTTTTCGATCGTATGAAGTGAAAAGTAAAAGGACAGTGTGGTGACGTCTCGAGCTGGATTCAGAAATCGAGTGGTTCGATCAAACTGTTGCTGTGGGGAAGTTTTTCCCTTCGAATTTTTGACAACAGCAGTGTGCCGGGGAAAACCGCGTCGCCGGCGTCCCTCCGTAGTTTTCGCGTGCGTCGTGTCGTGAAGGTTCGGGCGAGAAACCGAATTTTATTGTGTGTGTGTGTGTGTGTGTGTGTAAGTGCGACGACGGCGGTGGGAAAATTGTTTTCCTTTTTCACTTTAGCCCGACTAAAAAGTGCTGACAGTTGTATAGTGTCTGGATGATCCCGATTAGAAATAAGTGAAATAGATTGTTTGGCGATAATTATTGGGTATTGACGAAAATGTGATCGTTGATAGTGAGAGAAATAATCATCCTGTTGAAACTACGTCGGAGAAAAATGAATAAAAAATGTTGCAACAAATAATTTATTTCTACCAAATTTTGAAGACAATATCTAATACTCGATAGTGAGGAAGTAAGTGCTCTCAAGAACGAGGAGCAGGACAGGTAATTGTTGCCCATTATGTATTGATATTAATAAAATTTACTTTTAATAGGTTTGCGTCGACCATCGGTTGAATCGGTTGTGTCGGTTTGTTCCGCAATATTTTGTTATCGGGCGTAGCGTTTTGCCTATTGTTTCGGTTGCCTATTGTTCGTTGCGCGAGTGATTGAGTGAGCATCGGATGTCGTGGTTCGCCGGGTAAGATCGGTCGGTGGTGAGGTACATTATTAATTGTGATCCAAATTATTCGTTCGTCATGCCCGTCGGGCCACCCTATCTTGGAGCAGATAAATCACTGTCCCATTTTGTGAGTGACTCCAGCGGCATCCGTGCTGTTGGTGTAGATCGGTTCAAGTTGGCTCTCCAGTGTTGAGATGAAATCCTAATGAAATACCACTATCACACTCTGTGAGTGGCCCCAATAGCATCTTTACTGTTGGTTTAAACAGGTCAAAACCGGCTTTTCAGTATAATCACTTTGTTTTCCCAATGAAAAACCACAATCACACTTTGTGAGTGGCCCCAATAGCATCCTTACTGTTGGTTTAAATCAGTAAAAATCGGCTTTCAGCATTATTAAAAATCACTTTGTTTTCCCAATGAAAAACCACAATGACACTTTGTGAGTGGCCCCAATAGCACCCTTACTGTTGGTTAAAATTGGTCCAAATCGGAAATCGGTACTAATTACACCTAACAGCTTGTCGATAACCAAAACGAACCCTGCTGCCACCCAATCCTGTTATCCAAAATCCCAGTGATTTCTCGTGGAAGTGCAGTGGATTCCGCGGCTTCCAATAAAGCGAGTATCACGTCAACATATTCCTACCCATTCCCTAAAGGGCGATACGGTCAAAATTTGGTCAATATCAACTTGACGTATTTCTTTCAATTTTGCATTTAAAAAACCTGAATACCCCTCATTTTGAAGGTGTGTGTGTGTAGAATGTTGCTCCTATTTTGATTTTGGAATTCACTCTTCAGTTGTCAAAATGCCGTCCAAGCAAGAAGAGCAGCGTATCAAAATTTTGCTCGCGCATCGCGAAAATCCGAGCTACTCGCACGCAAAGTTGGAAAAATCGCTAAAAGTTGCCAAATCAACCGTTACAAATGTAATTAAAGTGTTTGGGGAACGTTTGTCGACAGCCAGGAAGTCTGGATCGGGGGGAAATCGAAAACCGGAAGCCGCTGAGACGACAAAGAGAGTTGCCGGTAGTTTCAAGCGAAACCCTAACCTATCTCTCCGAGATGCCGCAAATAAGCTGGGTGTATCGTCTACAACCGTGCATCGAGCCAAAAAACGAGCCGGACTATCGACTTACAAGAAGGTAGTGACTCCAAATCGCGATGATAAACAAAATACGACGGCCAAAGCGCGATCCCGGAGGCTGTACACGACGATGCTGACGAAGTTTGACTGCGTGGTAATGGACGACGAAACCTACGTCAAAGCCGACTACAAGCAGCTTCCGGGACAGGAGTTTTATACGGCAAAAGGAAGGGGAAAGGTAGCAGATATTTTCAAGCACACGAAACTGTCAAAGTTCGCAAAGAAATATCTGGTTTGGCAAGCCATCTGTACCTGTGGCTTGAAAAGCAGCATTTTCATAGCTTCCGGGACTGTCAACCAAGAAATTTACGTGAAAGATTGTTTGAATAAACGTCTGCTGCCTTTCCTGAAGAAACACGGTTGTTCCGTACTGTTTTGGCCGGATTTGGCATCTTGCCATTACGGTAAAAAGACCATGGAGTGGTACGCCGCCAACAACGTACAGGTGGTTCCCAAGGACAAGAACCATGACATCCCTTACAACATATGTGAAACGTCACGTATAGATTGAGAAGTCGGAGGTCCCACTGTTCGCCATGGCTCCATAAAATTCTTCACAGATGGCTCAAAAATTGGAACAAAAACGGGAGCAGGAATCTTCGGCCCTGGGGTAGAAATCTCAGTGGCGATGGGAAACTATCCAACGGTTTTCCAAGCGGAGATCTTTGCTATAATAAAATGTGTTAACGTTTGTCTGAAGAGGAAATATAGATATGCAAATATTTGTATTTTTACAGACAGCCAAGCGGCACTCAAAGCGTTAAGTAATTATAAATGCACATCCAAACTTGTCTGGGAATGCATTCTTTCATTGCGAAAGGTGTGCCAAGAGAACTCGGTAAATTTATTCTGGGTTCCGGGACACTGTGGCATTGAAGGCAATGAAAGGGCAGACGAGCTTGCTAAACAAGGTTCAAATGCACAGTTTATTGGCCCAGAACCATTCTGCGGTATATCATACTGTGCCATAAAAATGGAATTAAAATCTTGGGAAGTGCAAAGGGTGATGACCAATTGGTTGGTCACCACAAAGTGTGTTCAAGCGAAAAGGTTTATAATTCCAAATGTTACAATCAGTAAAAAGCTTCTGGAGCTCAATAAGAGAGTTCTTTGTACCTATACTGGCCTAATAACCGGACATTGCCCGAGTAGATATCATTTGAAAATCATTGGCCAGGTTCAGAATGATATCTGTCGTTTCTGTAACATGGAACGTGAAACCTCGGAACATCTGCTTTGCAGTTGTGATGCTTTGTACAAGAGCAGACTTAAATTTCTGTACAGTGGCTATATGCAACCTAAAGAAATTTGGACTGCAAATCCTGGAAAGGTGGTGGGTTTTATAAACTCAATTTTGCCTGACTGGGAGACGCGTCTTGGGCTGGTCACTTGACAAATGGTGATCTAGCTTTAAGATGCGAATTAGAATAGTAAACAGGGGTATACCACAAAAGTTCAACTCAGTGGACGCATTGGTTCTACGCCCCAACAAAAAAAAAAGGACAAGACCCCCCCACATCACCATCAACCAAGAACCCAAAAACCAAAAAACACAACACGCAACCCCAAGCAAAGACAACATAATAAAAAAAAAAAATAAATTTTTATTTAAACAACACCCCCCACCCTCCCCCTCCTGATCACATTCCTAAATCCAACCACTTAACATCACACGATCAACCTCGGGGTAATCATCTCATCTCATCTCATCTCATGGACTTGAACTGGATACATTGCTATAAAATATACGATTAATAAAGTTATGAGTAAAAAAGTGAACAAGGAAAATATTTCCTCACCCTGTACGGATGACATCATACTTTTTATTCAAATCGCGATCGGATATACCTGGGATGTTTATGAGTGACCTCACGACCTTTCCAAGGAGCTGACGGTTGGCGGATCCATTCCGGCATTTACTTTAAGGCTCCCAAGTCGTTGTCAAGGTTTTCCTGTAAGTTTTGAGCTCGCGGTATACGGTATTTCTAGGAAAATTCAACACTTTAGCCAGCTTGGACGCAGGCCACGATGGATTTTCTTAGTGACTGTGCACGATTTTTCTTCTACGCTCCTCTTGCATGGTGACTGTTTCCAAAACGAGAGCGTTTCATGAACTAAAAAATACACTGTTATTGTTATTGTCAACAAATTGACGTCAAAAGCTTCCGAAAACGTTTACTGGGGGCACTGTAAGAGTTTGTGAGTTTGTTGTGGGGCATGTTTTAGGTATTGTAGACGCACATTAGTCTGTCCCATTTTTCCAACAGTCAGGGTGTCGACGACCTGGAAATTCATGAAACCAGGAAACTGATTTGTCAGTCCGTGTGCCACCGCCAAATGCACCGCTCGTATCACCATGCAGGAAAATAGCGCTATCCACCGCTTTTCTTTATGTCATCCTATGGTCACGTTAAATGGTCCCAAGTAGTTGACGCCAAAGTAGCTGAACGGCCGTAGATTCAGCGTGATTCGCTGCACTGGTAGCGGAGACATTGTTGGAACACTTTCCTCACCACTGCATCTACGTGCGGAATGTAGTACAGTTGCCGAAGTTCATTCTTCGCCGCTTGGCGGCCCCTCTTCTCGTGCTCGTACTATAAGTTTCGTGATCCGATGGTCATCCGGCAGAATCACGGGAAATTGCAGATTGAACGGTAAGAATTCCGCTCGCTTGACTCGTCCTTCCATCCGGATGATTCCATTCTCATCGACTAGCAGGATCAGCTTGTACAGCGGGCTCGACTTCCCGATAGCCATCAACTGGCTTGCTGAACGAGCTTTGTTCTTGTACAACTTCAATTCGTCGATGAACCTCTACGACTGTGCCATCTTCATCAGGCACCTCTCAGATTTCAGGTGTTCCTCTTGGCACAGCTGAACTCGAATCGAAGCCTCTGCCTTTCGCTTGCAGTTCGACACAAAACGGAACACACAAGCCATCGTCCGAACTAACACCGTCCATTTTGAAAACTGGCTAGCAGCCACCATAACCGCAGGCACCTTCACAGCATGTAACAGCATGTGTACTTGAAGCTCCTCTGTTGTATTCGCCGGCGGTACATGCTTCTTTGGCCAATCTTACTCCCGGTTTCCCACTTCGTCAGCTAATCTGTTATGTTTTATCTCGTCAGTACCCAGCGCCAGTCTGCCAGCTTCGTTAGGCTCAGGATCTTTTCGATGCGGAAGCCAACAAATAGCTTGTAGCGACGCTGATCGCGTTGCTGCGAATCTACCGCGTCGTCCCACTGGCACCCTGTTTTCCACAGATCTTGGATCAGCAATTTCTCTAGGATGGTTATTGGAGTGAGGAAACCGGCTGGATCAAACTGTGCCATCACAATACTGAGTATCATTCTCATCGTGAGACGCTTTTCTTCTCGGAGGACCTTCGAACTTTGAGGCAGTTACGTAGCAGAAGTTGTCTTTGATCGTATCCCATACGATGCCTAGCAGACGCTCGTACTCTGCAGCTTGATCCTGGTTAAAGTGCACCGCTGAAGCATTGCTTTGCTCTCCAAGCCTCCCCAGGAACGCGTTGAAATTTGACACCCATTTTCTGATTCAGAAGCCTCCACGTGAAGGAATGTATCTCACTTCACTGGTCCTCCGGACCGCTTTTTGGGCAGTCCGTACTATAGTAGTAGTCGTCAACATAGTGCTTTTGCAAAATACGTTATGTGTGGTAAGACGGATGTTTAAAATATGCAACGAATGGTACCTTAGTTACAAACCTACTGCTGGCAATGCTGCATGAGTTGCAGTTAATTATGCGCTATAATATTTGAGGTATTTATCCATCATCAAATATATTTTCGTTAGCTACTTTTTTCATTAAATAAGCGAATCTATTGTATACCCTTTGCATTTTCAAGATTTAAAAAATGTGAGCATTGAGATAATTTTGCCTGTCCAGATAACGATTAAATAGTATCCGTATTTTGTTTCAATTCGATTAGAGCCGGAATTATGAACATGACAAGCAATATTTTTTTTTCCTTTATTATAGAGGTTTTCAGGGCCTAAGGCTGGTTCACCTCTTTTACGAATAGAAATATATAGTTTTAAAGGAGTACAATTCAGTTCAATTAAATGCTAGAGTATAAATTAATGTTTTTCAGGAAATTTATAAGTTTTGTTTCTTCAACTGGATCATTTTGAAGGATACTGTTGATACTGGTGTGTAGATTCAAGCTGACTCTTGATGCCTCGTATTGGGGACAGTTAACTAGTATATGTTCAACGGTTAGTGGTACAACGCAAATTGAACAGATTGGCTTGGAATTAGTTGATGTATAATGCGGGTGAGTTGTTCTGGTATGGCCCACTCTCAGGCGGGACAATGTTTGTTGTTCTCTGCGATCCACACGGTCGTTCCACTGTCCAATTCCAACTTTGATCTTTCTGAGGAAGATATCTCCGTTTGAAAGCCACTGTAGATGCCACGTACGATGAACACCACGTATAATCGCGCTGCGTACATCATGCCCAGGTACTTGGAGGTTCCACATTGCCGAGCCTCTTCCAAGGGATGCTAGGCGATCTGCTTCTTCGTTGCCCTTTATGCCACAGTGTGCTGGTATCCAACAGAGCGTAGTGTTAGAGGGAATCCGTGCTTCAATTAACTGTATCAATGGATGCATTTGTCTGGGGTTTTCCAAGGCTGACAAAACACTAGCCGAATCCGATAGAATTATTCTTTTTATTTTTTGGATCGTTGATTTTCATGAGGGCGAGATAGATAGCGGTTGGCTCTGCAGAAAATACGGATAATTCATCAAGAGCTCTTCGTGCTATATGAAGCGTGGAACTATAGACTCCTATTCCAACGTTCTCATTCGCTCGAGAACCATCCGTGAACATTTTTACGTGCGTCCTGTACTTGTTGTTCAGTAGGTTGTTGAGTTCAGCGGAGGCTTTAGCGGACGAGTCCCCGGCACGAACTGCACGCTTTATTTTCCAGTCAATATCGGGTCCAGTCTGGTTCCATCCCGATAGACTTGCGCTACTGGGGGTAAATCCATGGTGGAATACTCCCTGACGAGATTTTTGCCCTGACGAGATGTTCTAGAGGCTGCTGCAATCGTTAGTATGAATGGAAACGGAAGGATACCGGCTTCTACACATGTTGCGAGGCTGGGTGAGCTAGGAAGTAGCCATGAGGTGATTCGTATTACCTTGTTGTAAACTGGACTGAAAGCTAGAATCATATCTTGGTATGCTCGAATTGTGATTTCCAGCCCATAAAGCAGTTTACTAGTGACGATACTGGAGCCAACTGTATACAGTGATTTACGGTTGTTGGTCTTATGTCTTCCGCTAATTGCTTTTAATATGCAGATTCTGCATTCCACCTCCTTTTTGGTAAAACTGAAGTGACTTCGGAATTTACATTTGCGGTCAATAGTCACTCCGAGTATTCGCAGCTCTTTTTTAAAACGTATTTGCTTCCCTGCAACTATCACGGGGTTGTTCCATGGATGGTGTCTTGCAACACAACAATGCGAGATCGAACATTTTTCTGCTGCCATAGTAAAGCCGACTTTACCTGCCCATTTTGCGACTGCTCTGACGGCCGCTTGCAGTTTCCGTCGGATTAGTTTAGGCTTCTTACCGACCACTACAATAATGAAAATGCCCTTTGGTAAAGTGCCGAATACTGAATTCATTGCTATCACAAATAAAGTTACGGCTAGCACGGAGCCTTGTGGAACTCCTGTTTCCTCCTCAAACGTATTGGAACGCGAGTTACCTATTAAAACTTGGAATGTTCGATTTTGCAAAAAACCTTGGACGAATTTTCCCATATTTCCGATGATACCCCAGTCGATGAGTTGCCGCAGGACTCCGGGGCGCCAAACTCTGTTATAGGCCTTGGATAAATCTAAGGCCGCTATATCGACATGTAAGTCGTTTGCTAGAGCATCATCGATGGTTTGACCCAGTGCTGCGAGATAAGATCCAGTTCCTCTACCCTTCAGGAAAGCATGTTGCCGTTGAGTTGCGCTCTCTGAGAACGGTAACAAGGCGCCTGTTTACCATGCGTTCCATGATCTTCGAAGCACAATTTGTGAGGGCTATAGGGCGATAATCCCGGGGGTCAGTCGATTCGATTTTCTTTTCCGGTATCGGAACCACCAAACTATGCTGCCAGTTTTTTGGAAACATGCCGTTGGTTCATATCTGGTTGATACTATCTAAGAAGGAGGTTTTAACACGCAACGGAAGCCGTTTGAGAAGGGGATAGCTGATGTCATCTGGTCCTGCAGACTTCCCTTTAGCGGAATCCATTGCGTACAATAGTTCGGTGATTGTGAAGGGTCTGTTGAAATCACAGTCGTTTACTTCATGAGGTACCTCTATTCTAGTGGATGTGCAATGCGCTTTTGCTTGTGCCAATAGAAAGTTCTGATCATATGCTACGTTGGATGAGAGTTCCGAGAAGTATTGTCCTAAGGCATTCGACACGAAGCTTGGATCCCGTGATACGACGTCATTTTGACGTATCCCAATACCATGTGACCTTCTTCTGCCGCTCAATGCATTTACACGTCGCCACATTTCGGTAGTTGATTGGCTGCTGTCAAAATCCTCGAGAAATGTTTCCCAAGACTTGCTTTTTGCACTTCGAATAACGCCTTTACATTGGTTTCTTAGCCGTTGATAGTGTTCGTGGATGTCCTTCCATTCCGGGTGGGATATTGGGGTGCGTTTGAGCTTCCTTAGAGCACAAGCAATATTATTTTTTACATTTCGGCGGATTTTATTATAGTTTAAGCTCAAAATTCATGCCATACTTCAGGTTTAATGACTTCCCGAGCAGGAGACAACAACAAATGAATACCTAATTTTGATCTTGATAACTGGCCTTGGTATTAAAGAGCTGAGATTAAGAGGTAAAATACCTAAGCAAAATACCTAAGAATTGCAAGCAAAATATCTCTCGAATAACAAAACTTGTTATTTTGGATACCTGGGAATACCTTAGAGGTACTATTTTGGTATTGTCTTACCTCAATTTGGTATTTGCATAACATTGTGGTAACAATTTTATGGTATTATCCTCAGGTATTTTACCTCTTAATCTGGGCTCTTAAATACCAAGGCCAGTTATCAAGTTATTCGATCCTGCTCGGGTTTTCATGCTAACAGCGAAAAGCATTGATCGTTCTGCTACGAAATTATTATTTACGGGGCATATTAAAAATGTGAGCTGCCTAAGTGTCCGGATATTGATGCAGCACGGTACTTGATGTTATGAAAATCAGCTTCTGGAACAAGTTATCGGCAAATGAATTGCAATGGGTTGCAAAGACTATATATGTAAGCACTGTTCACTTATATAAAAATGGTCTGTTTAATGATGCAGAAATTATGTTAATGTTCATGTAATGTTGAATCTCTTGCAATTCTTTCGTTATAATTCTATCTTATGTTATTTTTTTCGCAAAGTCAAGTAAAAACAAGAAACTTATCCGCGATCAAAAGACATTATATCTGTGCCAAAAAATCACCAAATACCTCGGGAATTATAATTATCAACCCAACAAAAGGAATCCACCGAAGAATGCCAAAATACTTGCACCATGTTCAGATCGGAAGCTTTTGTCCGTCCCAAAACAAAAAACAAATCGAAAGAAAACCAAAGATCCTCTGCTTCTGGCTGACACGAAACGAAATCAATTTTGTTACCTTTTCCTTCCTCCTTTCCTCCTTTTCCTTACGCCTCTCTGATTCACTGGCTGGTTTCACCCTACAGCTGATTATAATTAGAATCGCTTTCGTAATATCATATGAATAAATTAATATATTTATAATAACATTGGAATGGAAGTTCGGTCCGAAACGAAGAACGAACGAGCACAAACGAGTAGGAGATCCTCGCTTCATATGCATTTTGATTACGCTAAAAGAAACGCACCTGTACAAGTTCATTTCCTCATTTCCAGCAAAATCCACTCGTTTTCACTTCTCTGATGACGTCGGTTGGAAAGGCAAATGATGAATGTTGAAGAAGAACCGGAAGACTCAGCACAGTCACACACTTGTCGTTTCACAATTCCGGGATAATGGTTCGTTGTTAGAGGCTGTCCGGTTTGAGTCAGTTTTCCACTTGTATTTTCAGTTCTTTATTATCTCGGAACCATTTTTTTTTGCCTCCGAAACTGGCCAAATGGTGACGACAAGAGCGAAGAAATCCCAAGTCCGGATCGTGTTCGTTTTTATGCTTCATTTAGCCGACCGTCATCACGACCACCATCATAGTAGGCAGCCATCAGGAAGACATGGAAACCCCAACAAGAACCACCGCCTGCTACACGGTCGCCTGTCGGTTCCGGTGAATTCTACGATGTTCAGCATCGTCTCCGTTGAGAGCCTCCGCAGCATCCCAGCAAAAGCATCTGTTCATCACTTGCTGGCTTGTGGCATCTCTGGCATAAATTTTCTATCCACAGAATTTACTTCGATGCGCTCTCTTTCTTCGTCACGTACGAATTGCACTAACAAGACCCAGCAATAGGGAAGCACTCAGAAGACATTCATAATAAATCAAAACTTTAATACTATTATTATTTATTTTTCATTGCTTCCACCATCCGCAACGACGGCCGAGAGGACGGAAAACGGCGCAAGAATGGAGAGCCGCCTTCGAAACTCAACCACTGCTCACACTTAAATCCAACTCTCCAACAACTTCACCGAACACACCGCATCTTCTTATCCGAACTTTGTATACGTCTGTGGGGGTGGACAATTGAGATGAGTTCTCCAAGATTAACTCTACATTCGAAGATGTACGATGAAAAAAATCACAACTTAAATCACTGAGCCACAACAAAGCCCCGGTAGCAAGAAGTTTTCTTTCTGAACGTTTTTCGCATGGTTACACTTTTTTGAATTTCGCCACTTAGATGCTGGGAGGATTAATGAAAACACTAGTAACAGGCCGCAGCATCCAGCAACATTTCGCGGAGCGCCATTGACGATGCAAAATGTGTAGATCTCTTCTTCATTGCGGGAAATCGGTTTGCTCTCTCTTCACTCGTTTTCTCCCGCTCGCCTGTAGCCGCGTTTGCCCGCACACACTTTCGCACTCGTTTTCCTTGGAGCGGCACGCACCACTCGAATTCACTTTTTCCCACGACACACTCCAACGCAAAGATGATGCTCCAGCAGAAGAGCCGTCCGTCACCATCACCGGAGCCAACCAGAAGTCAACCTGCTTCTTTTCCCAGCTCTCCCCCAGCAAATCTCTTCACTTTCACTTTTATCCTTCACATTCGCTTCGTGGCCTTCTCTGGTCGTGTCCCCGGAAGCTCAACAGTTTTCCTTACCCTACCGGGCACTAATCAAACTTTTGAACTCGCACTCATACTCGCTTTTTTTTTTCACTATTTTGATACAAATTCCCGGACCGAACCCACAGGTGCTTGTGGAATGTTATCGTTCGAAAGGGTTCCGAAGAATGTCCGGAAAATTGCAAAACCCTCCCAGGGCAAGGCGAGCAAGCGACTAGCATACAAAATTCATGCACTTCACCCCGTCTGCGAAACACACTTCAGCCAGTTGGAGTCGAGAGTTTTGGCCAGTCGGTGGTCGGTAAGATTTGGTCCTGTTCCACCGAAGACGAGCAAACAATCACCCACCAGAACGCTCTCTAGTGAGGAAACACCGACACCAACGGAACGCGGTTGACCATCGATCTGAACATCACGACGAATGAGCTGCAACTGATTAGTGCCTGCTTGGATCTGTTTGTTGGAGCAACGCCATCAGCCATCAGCCGAGATCCCAAATAGTACACAACATTCAAGCTTACTGCGATTGACTGGGCGATGATGGGGGAGTGCAAATCCGGGCACTCTTTCTCTTTCGGATCGCCTCTTGCCGCCACACTGGCGATTCTCGCGGTGCTCCAAAGCTGGGATTGGTGGGGAACGGCGGCCGTGGTGGTTTTACTGTTTCAAGCGGTTCCCACGAGAATCCGCGAGTAAAGGTACTACTTGTCACCGTTTGCAACTCCGGAACGTTCGGAAGAGCTGCTGAGCGCGGGTGAAGGTGGGGGTCAACATGTTGGCATCGGTTCCTGTTTTTTGACGGCGGGCGGTGAACGGATCAGGATTTTTTTTTTTTGATAGTCGGGTAGACCATTATTTACGTTCTCTGGTTTTGGCTCTTAAGAAATATGCGGTGATTTGACGGATTTGAGGGCCCAATACGCGCTACTTTTGAATCAGGCATATAAGTTATACCATTTTTGTTAAAGATTGTATCCGCGATAATCTGGACACATTCAAAGTCGCGCAAAAGTTGGATTTGTCCAAATCCACAGTCCACAGTGTATTTGTTAGATTATAGTAAACGTTGCATCTGAATACTGATTATAGTAAGCTTTGATTTTCAAATAAGCCTTCATTCGTTACTTGCACTCTAACTTGAGCAGACGTTTCTATCAGGTTATGAGCCCTAGTGAAGTTTCCATAGTTACGGCTGTTGTTACCGGCCGTTATTTTTTCTTCAAGACACCGAAGATGGCAGGAGAAAAGACACGGCGTTCTGGAGAAAACTCGGGACCTCAAGGAAACCAGCCGGCAGTCCAATCTGGTGCCACTTCAAGCCAGACTGCGCCGGTGGTGAGCGGTGAGAGGATTCCGACCGGCAATTTTTCGCTTCCGTCGGCGCAGAAGCTCAAAGGACGGGAGAACTATGTGTCCTGGACCTTTGCGATGCGGATGGTGAAAATCCGCGAGGGAACCTGGCGGGCAGTTGATCCCCCGGAAGGTGTTCAAGTCGACCAGGATTTGTCGGAAAGGGCGTTGTCATCGATCTGCCTCAGTCCAGCGAGCCAAGACTGCGCAGGAGGCCTGGAACAGTCTGAAAACGGCGTTTCAAGACTGCGGACGGTACCGAAAGATTGGCTTGCTGAGGAAGTTGACCAGGCTGGAGCTGGAAGATTGCTCGTCCGTTGAAGAGTACGTAGATGAAATCATGTCCACGAGCCACAAGCTGGAAGAAATTGGTTTCGTTTTGGACGACGAATGGCTGTCGTTGATTTTGCTCATGGGACTCCCGAAACGCTACGAGCCCATGATCATGAGATTGGACGCCTCAGGTATCAAGCTCACGGCGGATACGGTGAAATCGAAAATTCTTCAAGACGTCGTCATGGATACCGATGTCAAATCAAGCGGTGCTGCTGGGGCGTTAGCGACTCGTGAAAGGAAGTTCGAAAAGGAGAAGGACAAATCCGGCGTGAAATGCTTCAAATGCGACAAGCTTGGGCACTACGCGTCCGAGTGCCATGTGAAGCCGAAGTCGAAGCCCGAGAAAGGATTCCACGGGAAGCAAACGGCTTTGATGGCGTGCGTGAAACCGAAGCTGGAGACGGACGACTGGATTTTGGACTCTGGAGCTGGACGGCACATGTGTAAATCCGAACAGGCGCTCATCAACAAGAAGGAAAGCGTTTTTGTGGCCAACTCGACTGAAGTTCCTGTCCCGGCCGTCGGCAGCGTCAAATTGGATGCCGATGTAGAATGTATGTGCAGTACTCTAGATATTGCTGATGTTTTGCTCGTTCCAAACCTGGCGGTCAACTTGCTCTCGGTGAGCCGTATTTGCAAGAAGGGGTTCTGCATCAATTTCTCGAGGAACTCTTGCGAGGTAGCCAGCGAATCCACCAGTGAGATCATCGCGAACGGTACGGAGGTGGATGGGCTGTACAAGCTGAAGCAGTTCGAGCAAACCAGGGCGTTCGTTGCAAATCCCGGGGACAACCTGGAGATGTGGCACAGACGGTTCGGCCACCTGAATTTGGACAGTGTGAAGCGATTGCCGTCAATGGTTGCTGGGATCCGAGTCCGTGGCCAGGACATACCAACGTGCGTCGAGTGTGCTGAAGGTAAGCACCACAAGCAACCGTTCAAGTCGGTGGGTAGGCGATCCACTGAACTACTAGAGCTGGACCATTCGGACCTATGCGGACCGATGGAGAAGGCGTCGCTAGGAGGAAGCAAATACTTTGTTACTTTCATAGACGATGCCAGCCGGATGACGCACACCTACTTTCGGAAGTCCAAATCTGAGGCGTTTGATGCATTCGTGAAGTTCAAAGCGTACGTCGAGAAGCAGACAGACAAGTCTATCAAGCGTTTGCGGACCGACAACGGAACCGAGTATGTCGGTAACAAGTTTGAGGAGTTCCTGAAGGCAAACGGCATCCGTCACGAGACTTCGATGGCCTACAATCCGCAACAAAACGGACTTGCGGAAAGGATGAACCGCACGATCTAAGAACGCACCAGGTGTTTGCTCTTCGATGCTGGGTTGGACAAGCGGTTCTGGGCTGAAGCGACGTCAACGGCGGTGTACCTGATAAACAGATCGCCAACAAAGGGGAAGAAGATCACGCCCATTGAAGAATTCACCGGAAACAAGCCAGATGTTTCAATCTAACGAGTGTTCGGATCAAGAGCAATGGCGTACGTCCCAAAAGTCAATCGGAAGAAATGGGATCCGAAGTCGAGGCCGTGTATCCTGGTTGGGTATGCTGACTGTTCCAAAGGTTACCGAGTGTACGACTCAGCAACAAAGCAAGTGTTCGTGAGTCGCGATCCGGAACATCCGGAACAGACTGGCGAACCAGAACGGGCCGACGAAGATAGGGACGCCGAAACGACGCCATCTCCAGTTTTGGCATCCGATGATGACGATTCCGATGCAGTTGTACTGCAGCAGCCCAGTGCGCTCCCTCCGCAACCAACTCGGAACGTTTCTCAACCTACCACGAAGCGCAGCGCGAGGGAGCGCAAAGTACCAGGCAAGTATTCTGACTTTAAGGTGACGTACAGTATCCTTCCTCAGAATCTTGCCGTTCCACAGGACCATCATGGCCAGGCGAGGCCCGTCACATAAAGGAAGAAGCTGTTGGACCGCAATACGATTCTGGGCATAGTGACTGGGAGCGCCCAGTCAGAGGCAAGTCGAGCAATAATTCGATTGGCAGCGGTGTGCTTCCGCCATCCTCTACTCCACAGATTACTGGCGAACCCGAGACGCTTCAGCAGGCATTGGAACGACCGGACCGTGATGACTGGATCGGCGCAATGGAGTCCGAGCATCGGTCGTTGTGCGATAACGACACGTGGGAACTCGTCGATCTACCGGTGGGACGGAGAGCACTCAAAAATAAGTGGGTGTATGCGCTGAAGACGGGTACGGATGGATCCATCGAACGACACAAGGCCCGACTGGTGATAAAAGGGTATTCGCAAGTCAAAGGCGAGGATTACGACGCAACGTATTCTCCGGTGGTGCGGTACGCAACCGTGCGGTACCTCTTGGCGATGGCGGCCAAACACGATCTCCTGGTGTGCCAAATGGATGCGGTGACTGCATTCCTGCAGTGCGAACTTCATGGAGAGGAGATCTGCATGGAACAACCGGAAGGGTTCCGGGATGCGCGGGCACCGTAGAAGGTGTGCCGACTCAAGAAGGCCCTGTACGGGCTGAAGCAGGCGAGCCAAATCTGGAACCAGAAGGTGGATTGGAAGCTCAAGGCGATGGGATTCCTGCGATGCAACTACGACTCCTGCGTGTACTTCCGGTTCAGCGGCGGGAAGGTTATTATCATTTCCGTCTATGTGGATGACTTCCTGCTGTTTTCCAACGATCAAGCCCTGGTGGACGAAGTCAAACATCAACTGTCTGCTGAGTTCCAGATGAAGGACCTGGGAGACGTCAAGCAGATTTTAGGACTGCGGGTCAGCCGATCCGATGGCATGGTAGCCATAGACCAAGAGCATTACATCGACAAATTCCTGCAGCGATTCCGAATGGAGGGATCCAATTCCGTGTCGACACCCCTGGACGTGAACCAAAAGCTGACGAAAGCGATGCAGCCAGAATCTGCGGAAGAGAAGGAGAAGATGAGAGGTACTCCGTTCAAGGAACTCGTTGGTGGTTTGCAGTTTGTGGCACAGTGCACCCGGCCAGATATTAGCCACGTGGTGAGTGTCGTTAGCAGCTTCAGCCACGAACCGGGATCTACCCACTGGACGGCGGCCAAGCGAATTCTACGATACCTAAAGGGGACGAAGGACTACAAGCTGACCTATCGTGCCGATTCCAAGCAGGACTTCCAAGGATACAGCGATGCGGATTGGGCGAACGACGTGGAAACTCGGCGTTCCATTACTGGCTACGTGTTCCTGCAGAGTGGAGGTGCTATCTCTTGGAGCTCGAAGAGGCAGTCTACCGTAGCACTGTCCACTACCGAAGCCGAATATATGGCGCTCTCTTCTGCCACCCAGGAAGCGGCATGGTGGAAGGGATTCCTGCAAGAGCTCCATGTGGCGAAATTTCCGTTCCGATCAACTGCGACAACAAGAGCGCAATCAGTCTGGCGGAAAAAGATGTAGGCTACTCTTCCAGGCGAAAAAGCTGGCAAAATTTCATTAAATTATTACCTTGATTGGCAAGCAATTTCTTCGTGTGTCAGAAAAAGTAAATCTTTCATCATCAGCGGCACAATCAACAAGAAAATTTACCAGAGCGTGTGCCTGCAAAAATGACTACTGCTTTACGATAGAAGCCACGATGACAATCTCTGTATTGGCCCGATTTGGCATCGTTTTCCAATGCATAAACCATGATGGAGTGATATGATGCCAAGAAGGTTAATTTCGATCCAAAACCTGCAAATCCCCCAACAGTCCTTAGTTAGGTCAAATCGATAGATATTGGGCTCTGGTGCTGCAGGTTAAAATTTGCCAAATATTTCAAAAAAAAATCTGGATTAGAGCTGTTAGCAACGTTACCACCTTGGCCTTAGTGCAGCCTTAGACTGTAACGAAAAGTTCAAGATTTTTATATCAATGAAGAGTAACGATGTTTTAATCGTGTGAGATTGCAAACAATATCCCACAAAGGCTGTTTTTTCGCAAATGTTCTCACACCTGCCTTAACGATCGTGTATGCCTTACTTCTCAATAATTTTCTAACTTATTTTCTTCTAACTTACATATAACATACTCATAAAACAAATAATAACATTGGGAATAAAATGCTTTATGCGTGTTTTATAACAGATTTTGGTTGTCCAGATTATTGCGGATACAGACCTTAAATACCAGCCTTAGAACAGTCAATTAAGGTGCAACTACAAACCCATCCTGAAAGTAGGTGAGTTGTTTTCCCAGTACAGATTTGAAATGGTTCAGATTTGGATAGTTGAACTAAGAGTGATACAAATGCAAAATTAATACAGTCATCGTAAGTTCTGAATTACCTTATAAGCTTTTAAACTAGGCTTTAAAACTATTTTGAAATGTGACGAAACAAAAGCAACCATTCCATACGATTAAGAAAAGCTCTACGGATCTATGAATCTATGAATTGTGTAGAATGTTAAGAAGTTCGACTAATATTTGGCGCTCTGTTTTGAATTCAAAATCCCAAATATGAGAACACGTTGTTTGTGGACCATCCCTTTGCTCTCCGAACGCTAAATGAATCAATATCTCTATATATATAAAAATGAATTTCTGTCTGTCTGACCCAGGGGGCGAGGGTCCCCCCTTTTTGGGGGAGGTTCCCATACAAATGAAACACAAATTTCTGCATAACTCAAGAACTAATCACGCATATGGAACCACATCTGGCATGTAGATGTTTTTGGAATCAGATGTTTTTTATATGGTTTGAGACCCCTCCTCCCTCTGAAAGGGGGACTTCCATACAAAAGAAACAGAAATTTCTGCATAACTCGAGAATTAATCCAGCAAATGGAACCAAATTTAGCATGAGGGGGGCCCTCCCCACCCAAAGGAACCAAATTTAGCATGAGGGGTTTTCGAAAGCAAGAAATGTTTCTAAGGTGGTTCGAGACCCCTTTCCCTCTGAAAGGGGGGGGGGGAGGCTCTCATACAAATGTAACACAAGTTTCAACCAAACATGAGAATTATCCAGGAAACTAAAACACAAAATGTGTATTTCTCGGGTAAGAAGTATGTTCTTTTAGTCAAGACAATAAAAGCGCCAGTTCTATTAAATTTTCATTCTTTTTGTTGCAAAAGTAGCAACGCTCGCACCGGATTCAGCTTGTAAACTTATAAAAATCACTTAAGATTGATGGGGATGCATGTTTGGCAAGTTACATTGAATAACGTTTGCAATAAAAAAAATGGACTTTTTTCGAATGGTGATTAAAAAAAAGCTAAGACAGATAATTGCTTTTGATAAATTTTCTATGGAAGGTAATTATTTGAGCTTACTTGCACAAAAATTCTACGCCCTTGCGAGCGGCCTTCCGGCAGTTAACCGGAACATTCGCCATGGTGGACGAAAACATGCGTGTAGGCATGTTTTTGAGTTCTTTCTTCGTTTTATTTATCAACTAGCTGAACCCGGTGCGTGCGCTGCTACGCTTGCAACTTAATCATAGGAAATTTAATATAACTGGCACGTTTATGGGTTTTTTTCGGAATGGTTTTTTTTTATTGAATAAACAGTGGTATAACGCAAACTTCTATCAAAACATGCTTCTTACCCGAGAAATACACGTTTTGTATTTAAGTAACCTGGATAATTCTCATTTTTGGTATAAATTTGTGTTTCATTTGTATGGGAGCCCTCCCTTCCATAAAAGGGTGGTTCCTCAAACCACCATACAATCATTGCCTTCAAAACCCCCCACATGCCAAATTTGGTTCCATTTGCTTAATTAGTTCTCGAGTTATGCAGAAATTTGTGTCTCATTTGTAGGAGAGCCCCCCTTCCTGAGAGAGTAGGGGTCTCAAACAATCATAAGAACCTTCCCCAGCCCCAAAGACCCCTGCATTCAAATTTTACCGTTGGTCGGTTCGAACTTTCCGAGTCTATAAGGGTCTGACAGACAGACAGACAGACAGGAATTCATTTTTATGCATATAGAAATCTAGCCTCCAAAAACCCTCATATGCTAAAATTGGTTTCATTTACTTGATTAGTTCTCGAGATATGCAGAAATTTGCGTTTAATCTGTATGGGAGCCCTCCCCCCCCCCCCCCTTCAAAATGTGAAGGGATATTGAACTGCCATAGAAACATTTCTTGCCCCCAAAAACCTCAACATGCCAAATTTGGTTTCATTTGCTTCATTGGCTCTTGAGTTATGCTAAAAATTTTGTTTCATTTTTATGGCAGTCTCCCCATTCAGAAGGCGGGGGGTCTCAAACCACCTTAGAAACATTTATTTCCTTCCAAAACCTCCACATGCCAAATTTGGTTTCATTTGCTTGATTTGTTCTCAAGTTATGCAGAAATTCGTGTTTCATTTGTATGAGAGACCCCTCTTTCAGTGAGCGGAGGAGTCTCAAACCACAATAGAAACATTTTTTGCCTTCGAAAACCTCCACATGCCAAATTTGGTTCCATTAACTTGATAAGTTCTCGAGTTAATCAGAAATTTGTGTTTCATTTGGTATATTAGCCCTCCTTTCATAAAAGGGAGGGGCTCGAGTCAACTTAGAAACATATCTTGCCTTCAAAAACCTCAACCTGCCAAATGTGGTTCCATTTACTTGATTAGTTCTCGAGTTATGCAGAAATTTGTGTTGCATTTGTATGGAAATTTGTGTTGCATTTGTCTTCCAGATGGCGGAGTAGTCTCAAACTACCTAAGAAACATTTCTCTCAAATTTGTGTTTCATTAGTATGAGAGACCCCCTCTTACAGAGGGCGGAGGGGTCTCGAGTCACCTTAGAAATATTTATTGCCTTAGAAATATTTATTATATTTATTTATTCCATTTACTTGATTAGTTTTCGAGTTATGCAGAAGCTTGTGTTTCATTTGTATGGGAGCCCCTCCCCCTACCAGATAGAGAGGAGAGGTCTCGAACTTCCGTAGAAACATTTCTTGCCTTTAAAATCCCCGCATCCCAAATTTGGTTCCATTTGCTTGATTAGTTCTTGAGATTTGCAGAAACTTCTGTTTCATTTGTATGGGAGCCTCCCTTTCTAGAGAGGGGAGGGGTCTCAAACTACCATAAAAACATTTATTGCCTCTAAAAACTTCCGCAAGCTAAATTTGGGTTCCTTTGCTTGAATATTTCTCGAGTTATGTAGAAATTTGTGCTTCATTTGTATGGGAGCCCCCTCTTTTAGAGATGGGAGGAGTCTTAAACTATCATAAAAACCTCTGTCAGCCCCATAAACTCCTGCATACAAAATTTCTCGTTTATTGGTTCAGTAGTTTTCGATTATATAAGGTTCAGACGGACAGACAGACAGAAATTCATTTAAATTTCAGTTTCATTTGTATGAGAGCCCCCCTTCTATGAGAGAGGAGGGGTCTCAAACCACCATAGAAACATTTTTCGCCTCCAGAAAACCACACATGCCAAATTTGGTCCCATTTGCTTCTTGAGATATGCAGAATATTCTGTTTCATTTGTATGGGAGCCTCCCTTTCTAGAGAGGGGAGGGGTCTCAAACTACCATAAAAACATTTATTGCCTCTAAAAACTTCCGCAAGCTAAATTTGGGTTCTTTTGCTTGATCAGTTCTCGAGTTATGCAGAAATTTGTGCTTCATTTGTATGGGAGCCCCCCTTTCTAGAGAAGGGAGGGGTCTCTAACTATCTTAAGAACCTTCCCCGGCCCCAAAAACCCCTGCTTACAAATTTTCACGCCGATCGGTTCAGTAGTCTCCGAGCCTATTAGGGTCAGACAGACAGACAGACAGACAGACAGACAGACAGACAGACAGAAATCCATTTTTATATATATAGATTCCTCCTGAGTTTTCGCGATAAAATTGTTGGAGTAGTTCTTACGCTTTAGGTTGCCCCAGACATTCTCGATGGGACGCTGCTGGGGGACGTTGGGCGGGTTCGCCGACTTGGGTACCACATCGATATTCAGCCGCTCCATCTCCTCCAACAATCGCTTCGAAAAATGGGCCGAAGCCAGATCCGGCCAAAACACCGCGTCTTCGCCCTTATGGTATTTCTTGATGAACGACGCAACTTCCGGCAGGCATTTCGTACTGTAAATTTCCTCGTTCACGGCCGTCCGGAGCGAAAGAAGAGCGCCTTTGACATCCCCTTCTCGTTGATTGTCAGCCATAGCAACACCTTCTTGGGGAACTTGGTGTGTGAAATGAACTTCACCTCGGAGCTCACTTGAGTGAGATAGGTCTCGTCGTCCATCACCACCATCTTATTCAGCCTCTGCCGCTGCGTCATTGCCTGCAGCTCCGAAACCAGTGGACGTGACTTCCGCTTCCTGACATGTATGTTCATGTTCGCTAGGTACCTTTTCACTGTTTGGCCGGTTGAACCGACCTCCTGGACAAGCGCACGCAGCGATGTAGCCACTTTTACCTCGGTCTTGCTCTTCAGCATCTTTTGGAGCTTCTTGTCGCTCAGGGTCGTCGGCCGTCCGGTACCGGGCTTACTTTAGTTGTCTAATAGTGCTAAGATGTCGTATCCGGCGTCCACAAAGTGCCGCACGAAGTCCGTTTTCGATGCGGCAGGGTGCCGTTCTTTGAATGCGCACACTTCTGAACGGAGTTGCTTCACTGTTTTTGCCCTCGCGGTAAGAGTTCGACGGATAGAGCCGTCAGATTTGGTCTGCTGACTCATGGGTTACTATGATTG
This sequence comes from Aedes koreicus, assembly GCA_024533555.2. Lineage (NCBI taxonomy): Eukaryota > Metazoa > Arthropoda > Insecta > Diptera > Culicidae > Aedes > Aedes koreicus. The sequence continues at coordinate 20,373 of JAHHFK020000001.1, read as the reverse complement.
ATGCTGCATGGGTAGTTTCGTCATTGCGGGTGAAAGTAAACCCATGAAAAATCGGAAATTGTTGTTCGTTTTGTTTAATACAAACGTTAATGGAAACGTGTGATATGATAGTTAGCAAAAACACAAAAGCATAGCATTTTTGAAAACATGTAGCTCAAACACTAAAATATATATAGCCAATTTTTTATATATAACGCAGTTGACTCGAGTAACCACGACGTTGGGTCTACCGTACGCCGACAAACAAAATTCCCCGTTCGCTTTTGCCTCGTACATTGATTTCAGCATCAACACCAACAGACTTCTAAAGTACCAAAACACTCATTTTTAGCCTGAACTAATTTGAAAGCACATAAAAGTAGCACAAGAAGCTTCTGCAAAGTGTCTACTGTGGACGTGAAAGTCAAATATTGTTAAGACTTTACAGAAAATTCGATGCATTCCTTCAATCAGTCCATGATGTAACTTGTTTGGCAAAATGACATCCTTAACATCACACTATTGCGCAATGCCCTTGGTCGAACGTTAATATTGATCTGCTTCAAAATGGCATCGCTATCGATTCGGCCCACCAAGATGTCTGCGACAAAAAGATCTCTATAGATATGGTTCGACGAATCCGAAGAGGTTCAGATGAAGATCGGACAGCTGACAAAGGCTCCCGTAACTTGGCAGACGGAACGAATTGCTCCATGTAGAAACTTGCGTTGAATTGATTCGAATCTTTCAGCGCCATTGGTGTAGGTCGGAGAAGTCCTTACTCATGCGGAATATAAAGCCTATCGCTTTGGACGCCTTGTTCATTGTTTAAAAATGTGTCGCTTGTATGTCAACCGAGAATCCAGAATAACTCAAAAGTCTTTAATGTAAATGGACCAAAACTCATTCCGAAAAAAAAAAACCATAAACGCGCCAATTCTATTAAATTTTCAAATAAATCCTAGAAATGTTCTTTTGAATCTATACAAGTATTCAACATTTGGAAGCTTAGAATCACTGTTCAAATAATCAGTTGAATATTCCGGTTCAGATTACATTCGAATGACGAATTTTCGAACAAAAAAAAAAAGTTTGGTATGGATCGTCACAGTTTCCACAACTCGCCCTCCCCCTTTAAGCGTTTCGTACACAATGGATGCTACCCAATCAGTTGAGTTGAATTCTTCACCGCACGATAATTATATTCCCAAAAAGATACCCAGGCAAGCAACATGTGCGTCCATAGGTCGATCGGTGGACACTTCACCTTTTCTGATTGAAGAATCCTCTCTCACTCTCTATTTTTATTCTGTCTCTGGTGCCACTCCAACTCTAGAGCACTCTTGCTCCCATCTGGGGATCTGGAGCACTCACGATCCACAAACGACCCAGCAGCAGTCAGCCGGGGGGTTCTCAGTCCTAAACCTCTACTTCACTTCTCACCATTCACCTTTTCTTTCCACTGCAGCGGATCGACCGAAAAATCGCAGCACGCTCAACAACTGCAGAACGCGAGAGAACACAATCGGTCACCATGGCAACGCGCAAAGACCTGGGCTCTCAAAATAACAGAGAACACTCATTTTCACCACCAACCCCGCAAGAAGCAGTGGAAATTGTTGCATTTTCCCTGCTTCTGCACTTCACTGCAAATTGGACTAATTGATGGCAACAAGTTCGCACCTTCTTCTCCTCCGCTGGGACGAGTGTCGATGTCAATCATTTTTCAATCCCAAATCCGCAACTTGCGTTCAGAGTTTTTTTTAGACGGGATGGAAAATCTGCAACCAGACACCTGAAGAACTCAGGGTGTGGGGATGAGGGTGCCAACTCCTCGACCCACTAAAAACCCACCCGTGCCTTAAGCCCTGGACCCTCCCCGGGACCACCTTTCGGTATTACTTCGGGGAGGGGGCTATTGTGCTTGTTAAGCACCCACTATGTCTAACTACTTAGGGCTTTAGTAGTTAGGTGGTCCCTGCGACCTGCCGTTGGTCGTTTCGCCATTTTTGTTGGAGATCAAGGACAATCTGGGAGGCTGCTATGCATACCGCGTCCCAGATGTCCCGGTCTTGGCACATCCTCTGGACCAGATTATCCGGAGTCGTGTCGTGACCGCTTACCGTAGGCTATCATGCCGGATCTCGCGCCGTCGAAGCGAGGACATGTGAAGAACACATGTTCCGCAGTTTCCTCAACTCCCGCGCACTCGGTGCATGCGGAGGACTGTGCATGCCCATATTTGTGCAGATATTGTCTGAAACAGCCGTGGCCTGACAAAATCTGCGTTAAGTGGAAGTTCACTTCACCGTGTCGCCTACCAACCCACCCGGAGAGTTCCGGGATTAGTCGGTGGGTCCACCGACCTTTGGTGGAGTTGTTCCATTCCCTTTGCCACTTAACCATAGATGCGGCTCTAGTGGTCTTTCGAATACCTCTTGTTCCACGTTGTTCGAAGCACTCTACATCCTCTTTTATGACAATGCCTATTGGCATCATCCCCGCTAGGACGCAGACCGCGTCGCGTGATACCGTTCGGTATGCACTAACCACTCTTAGGCACATAAGCCTGTGCGTACTCTCTAGCTTACTCAAGTAGCTCTTGGTACTCAAGGCGGTGATCCATGCCGGCCCGCCGTACCTAAGTATGGACAGGGCGACACTGGCCAGGAGTTTACGCTTACTCCCTTGCACCGCCGAGCTATTCGACATCATGCGGGATAATGCCGATATAGCCATAGAGGCTTTCTTGCAGGCGTAATCGACGTGGCTGATAAAGGACAGCTTATCGTCGATCATGACCCCAAGATACCTCAAAGACCTCTTCGATTCGATTGTGCAGTTACCTGCACTGATCGTGGCATTTTGCTCCGATTTTCGGTTGTTAACAACCGTGACCTCAGTCTTATGGTGGGCTAGCTCCAGTTTCCTGGAACTCATCCATCTCTCCACAATGCCAATGGAGTGCGAGGCCGTTAGCTCCACCTCTTCAATGGATTCACCACATATCTCCAGGGTGATGTCGTCTGCGAACCCGACTATCTTCACCCCGTTCGGGAACTCAAGCCGTAGTACCTCATCGTACATCGTGTTCCATAGCACCGGACCCAGGATCGAACCTTGTGGGACGCCTGCGGTGATCTGAACACGTTTCTGGCCTACCTCAGTATTGTACACCAGTACGCGATTCTGGAAATAGCTTCCCAGAATCTTGTACAGGTACCCAGGAACCTGAAGGCGTTGGAGCGAGTCGGCGATAGCCACCCAACTGGCGCTATTGAACGCATTTCTCACGTCAAGGGTGACCACTGCACAGTAGCGGACTCCTCGCCTCTTGCGCTGGATTGCCACTTCGGCCGTCTTGGTGACGGACAGAATGGCATCCACCGTCGACTTCCCTTTACGGAAGCCAAACTGGTTATTAGACAGACCGCCTATACCCTCCGTGTACTTTGTCAGTCTGTTGAGGATTACCCTCTCGAGCACCTTACCCGCTGTATCCAACAGACATATAGGTCTATATGCCGATGGATCCCCTGGTGGCTTCCCTGTCTTTGGTAGCAACACTAGGGTCTGAATTTTCCAGGCGTCCGGGAAGACGCCCTCGTTCAGACACCTTTGCATCACCACCCTGAACATTTCGGGAGCCAGCAAGATAGCCGTCTTGATGGCCAGGTTCGGAATACCATCCGGTCCTGGCGCTTTGTTCACCTTTAGCGACTTTGCTATCGCAATGAGTTCTTCATTCGTCACCGTCGCCTCGTCGCCGGCCCCCGTTGTGCCGTTGTCAATGCCCACGTGGTCACGGGTGTTCGGCTGAGCCGCCCACCCTTCCGTCGCTATGACAGCGTTAAGGTCTGGGATACTGGAACGCTGGTCATGGGACAAATCTACGGCGGCGGGGGGCCATGGACTCGGGTCGTGGTTCGGAAAGAGTCCCCCAACGATCACCTGCAGCAGCTCTGGTGATTGCTCGGTTGGAGCCGCCGTTCCTCTGGTTTTGGCCATTACTACCCGATAGGCGTCACCCCACGGATTCGTATTGGCCTTCTGACACAGGCCCTCAAAGCAGGCTCGCTTGCTGGCCTTTATCTCCCTCTTTAGCGCGGCCTTCGCGGCGACTAGCGCCCCTCTACGCTCGATTCTATCGGCGTCTGACCGCGCTCTTTGCACCCTCCGTCTTGCGTGGAGGCATGTTCTTCGGAGGTCGGCGATCGACTCTGTCCACCAATACACCGGCGATCTTCCATTCCTCGGTTTGACTTCCCTCGGCATGGTCGCATCGCACGCTCGTGTAAGTGCCATCACGAGTCGTTCGCCGCAAGGTTCCTGGGTTTCGCGTAAGATTCGTTCCCTCTCAAGCGCCTCTTTAAAAGTCTCTACGTCAAAGTAGGACGTCCTCCATCTGCGGGCGAATGGAGTGGATGCTCCTCCTTCCGCACGCTGCCTTGTATTGTGGACGATACAATAACGAACCGCCAAGTGGTCGCTATGGGTGTAGCCATCATCCACCCTCCAATTATTAAGCAGCCCAGGACTGCTGAAGGTTATATCGATTATCGATTCCGCTCCGTTTCTATGGTAGGTACTCTTGGTACCCACGTTGGCTAGGTCCACATTGAGCCTAGCCAAGGCCTCCAGAAGAATCTGGCCCCTGGGGTTGGTAAGGCGGCTCCCCCACTCGAGCGCCCAAGCGTTGAAGTCCCCCGCTATTACCAACGGGTTTAGGCCAGTTAGCTCAGTTGTCATACGATCGAGCATATTGGAAAACTGTTCAATCGACCATCTTGGCGGTGCGTAGCAGCTGCAGAAGAACACTCCATTCACTTTTACAACCGCGAAGCCTTCGTTTGTGGTAGACACAACCTCCTGAACCGGGTACTTGCCCGTCGTCCATAATGCCGCCATATTGGACCTGTCCGCAACCCAGTTGCCGTTGCCGGCTGGGATGCGGTATGGGTCGGAAATTATGGCGATATCCGATGCCGACTCGCGAACTGTCTGACACAGCAGTTGCTGGGCGGCCTCACAATGGTTCAGGTTTAGTTGGGTTACCTGCATTACGATTGGCTCGTTGGAATACCCTTAGCGGCCGGGCACTTGCTTATCATCCGGTTTCCCGGCGCACATCAAGCATTTGGGGGGACCTTTGCAGTCCCGCGCCTTGTGGCTTGTGCTGCCACACCTTCTGCACATGTTGCTCCTATCTGGGCCTTTGCACTCCCAGGACATGTGCCCGCTCTCTAGGCATCTGAAGCATGCCTTCGGCGGCTGGTGTAGGCTAAGTGGGCATATATGACCATCCCACCTTCACCTTCGCCACTTTCAACGCCGCGTCCGCGTCGACTGCCGCTACCCTCATGGTTGCCACCTGGGTCCCGAGTGGACCCTTCCGCAGACGTATGTCTGCGGCGGCAACCTCGACCTTGCACTGTTCCTTCAGTGCAGTGGAGATCTCGTCTACCTCGGTGATCTCATCCAGGTTTTTACACTGGATCGTCACCTGTGAGACGAGGGCGCGTACCTCCACACCCTCACCTAAGGCCTGTCTTGCCAGGTCTCTATAAGCCGGGCCCTTTAGCTCTGTCGTCTTTTTAGCTCCAGGAGCATCTCGCCGGTGCGGGTACGGCGTATACTCCGCACATCGGCGCCTAGGCCCGCCAATTTAGCGTCCCCGCGCATCGCTTTCAAGACCTCGGAGTACTTCGACGCCTCGGTCTTGACGATGAGGGCCTCTCCGCGGTTTCGCTTGCGGGCCACCTGTCGCTTTTCATATTTTTTTTTTAGTTCTATTTCCTCTTTTTTTCGGACCTTAGTCCAGTGGCTATCCCTGCCACGCTTGGGGTCGTCACTCGTCCCCCTCTTAGCACTAGCATCTGCTTCCGTGCTAACTATGGTTGTTGGGGCCCTGCCGCTCGGGCCCCCTTCGGCGCTTGAGACAGCTCTCGAGCTGGACGTCGCGCCTTTAGCGCTGGGCTTGGCGCCGGGGCCTCTCTCTTTGCGGCCAGCCGGAGCTGGTCGCGAGGATGGACCCTCTGACCCCGCCGCCACGTTCGCATAGGTTTTTGTTCCCTATGGGGGCGTCGGACACTATCCGCTTCTTAGAAGCGCCAGGTGCCGTTTCGCCCGGGGACTGCCTAGCCCGCTTGGAGGTCCCTACCCCCATGGTAGATGGGGTGGAGTCTCCCACTGAGACGGACTCTTCCGTCTGGGTGTGCTTCGAGGCTATCTCCCTCGCCCTCTCCGTGGCTGCTAGCCGTGCCAACTCTTTGGCACTTTGCTCGGCTAGGAGCTTGGCTTCCAGCTCTTCCCTCTCCTTGCATGCAGCCTGCACTGTCATGCGTAGCCTAAGGAGGCTAAGTTTTAGGTCCTTAGCAATGTTGTTGCGCGATGACGTAAAGTCAATAATCGCATCCAACTGCTCGGACACCTCCACTACTTTAGGAAGGGTTTCCCGCATCCTATCCATGGCCCGGATGAGTCCTGGCCCATCCATGGCCACGCCTAGCTTGGTGGCACCTGCTTCCGATGCCGTGGCACTTCCGCAAGTGTCGGACACGCCAGATCCCACCGTTTTACGTGGTGGGGACCTCACTAGGCCGCCTTTAGCGAACGGATTCGCTTTCTCCTGGGGTTTCGTTGTTCCTGAGGTATTACCCTCCATTCTGTTGGGTCCCCCTCCAGCCGCTATCCAAGCCCACGTGGAATAGTCGCTATAGTGATCCCATGGTTATCTATGCAAGCTTGAAGGCGAGCAGGGAGGCCATGCGAGGGTTGACACGGCCCTTCATGGGGAACCGTGTTCAGAGCCAGATCAGCGTAAGTCAGGTATAGGGACATCTGAGCCTACTCCCGCCCAACTGGCGAGGTCGGGCGGTGGAGAATGGAACGTACTGGAGGCCTGCCAAGGTTTTAATGGGACGGAGACAACCTGTGCCGCTGGAACCTCGCCATTTCCTGCTCGGTGTCACCCGGCAGTACTGAGGGAGACGACACAGGAGCCAGTCCGAATGCAACAGTACCACTCGTTATCCTTTTCGCAGCCAGTTACCATAATTGGGGGTTTTACTGCATCGACCCCAATGGCCTATGCCGCTCCCTCCGTAGTTCGTTTAGCCGTTAAGGGGAGCTTAACGTTTCCAAGGCGCACCGCTGGGAGGCGAACTACATTCACACCTCTGTGTGTACGTGCGCGCGCGCGCGCGCGCGTGTTTGTGTGTGTGTGTGTCACCGGACGTTTTCCCAACTTCCACACCATGTTGATCTGCAAGACCGTCTGCTCATCCTCAAAACATGGTGGATCTGTTGAAGGGGAAATGTAACCAGCAGAGGGTGCTCTGAAGCAATTTAAGAAATTCAGGAACTTGCCTAGAAGCTTGCGCTCCTGTTCGCTGTGCCTTGTGGTTGACTCCTCAAATCTACATCGCCAGAAACGGATTACAGTACGACCTCAGCAGTTCGCTGCACCCTGAATCAACAACGAAAATTTCGCTTTCGTGATCCTCGGCCGGTTCGATTCGATTCACCATAAAGGATTACGCAGGATTAATCGCGGCGAGAACTACAATGAGATTACATGGCGGCTTATGGGAGCACTCCAACCGACGCGATGCGTTTTTTAATCGCGTCGGTTTGTGCGCTCCCATATGCCGCTTCCCGATTTTTTCGCCGCGATTATTCGCTGCCACTGCAGAAAAAACGAGGAAGTCTGCGTAATCCTTAAAGGTAACGGCTTTACCTACCACAACGGCATTGGTGTCGCCCTCGGATGTCTTGACCCAGCAATTCTGCTGCATATGGCCATTTTTTTTCTCAAAGCGGTAGCATTTTCCGTTGAATTTCTTTGGCTACTTGCTTCGATCACCAACAAAAGCAGCAGAGTTTTCTTCAATCGAGTAGTCCGCTCGATTGGCGCGCTTCGAGCTCTTTTTCATCGATATTTTCGAGCGCAGTCACGAGGGGATCGAAACTGTCGAGAACCGTCAGGAATAGCTGGGAAACCTTGTCGTTTTCCTCCAGCTCCTGCTGATTTCAGCTGTCGGGCCAGCTCGTCGAATGCCTGTAAATGGCTCCACATCGGCGTTTCTTCCTTCATCCGTGCGGCGTTTCTTCTGGCCAGCTGCTTGTGCAAGAAAGTCTGACTCGCCACCGATTTCTTCGCAAACGTGTCTTCCAATGATTTCTACATCACTTGGGCGGTCTCGAACGATTTCCAGGCACTCGTCGCCAACGAAACCTACCAACAAATATTTGCCCTTTCACCTTGTACCGATGCTGCCTCCGTGAGGAGCTCCGAAACTTCCGCGGCTTCCAAAAAGAGCGTCACTCGGAACCGCCAGTTTTCGTTATTTGTCCCGTTCAGCTGGGGAATACTAGCACCTTCCTTCACCGTGGAGAAATGGACAACAGGAACACCGGAAATAACTAAACACGGAACTACAGAAACCTAATGAAGGTTTTATTCAGAGAACAGAGTTGTTATGAACTAATGAAAACACTTTTTCTTGCTGAGACGATCAATTCATATAATCGAGGCCTACTTCGTCCTCAAATACAGTGCGGGTTGATGCCGAAAAGCGTGGTGTAGCGTGACCCAAACGAATGCTTCAATTGTCCCCCAGTCGATGAATAGGTACAATCAAGTACTGTGCTCTAAACAATCAGCTCGAAAATGGCGCTGGGTGGCCAATGTGCTGCGAGCCCCAATCAAGGCTGGCGACAGTCGGTGTTTCAAGAAGAAATCCCAAGTGTAATGGCGACGTAATAATGCTCCCAGATCGTGGATTTGGTCACGGCACCAAAATGTGTTTGTACTTTGCCCTACGTTGTGTCCTTTATTTGATGTATACACCTCAATCTATTGATTATAACTGAATAGCTAAATGAGGTTAATGTAAAAGGCTAGAAGGATTCGGGAGAACCACGAGTGCTTCAGCTGCCGAAGTGAGTTATTGCCGGATTTATTTTACAACTCGACTAAATGAGCGAAACCACGTTGGTGCGTGGGGTCGCTAGCAATATTTACATTATGTCTCATTACCTGATTTAAGCGGTATCTGGGATGAATTAACATGTCCCATGAATTTATTCCAAATATAGCAATCCAATACATGCATCCAATGTCAGAAAATAGCTGGGTTTTTCCAAGCTGTGCATTTTTTTCTTCAATTTATTGTTGCAATAAAACCAAGGATAAGTCGCTAAGAACAGTGTGCCAGCCACGATGTCTTACACACTAGACGAATATGTTTCATAACAGTGGCACTTCGACTTTCAATCCATACCACATGTGTGGCAAACTGAGGAACTCTTTTGACAGTTGAGCTTATAGAACTAAGAAACCAGCAACCTTGCCAATATGCATTGCCTGGTTGCCAGGCGAAGCAGAAAATAACAATTTGGGCTGACGGGAACTACCAGAACATTGCAACGCTTGTAGACACACTCAAAAAAAATAGCACAGGAGAAAAGTGTACTGAGCGATCCATCCCTTGAATAAAACCTTCTTTCATATTAGGTCATTTGATCTTTTATCTTACAGCCGACCGTCAAAATAAAGTTCAAATTAGGCCTGCAAAAAATTATCCCTTTGGTAATTAAGCATAGAACGGCACCCATCTGTCGTGACAAAATTAGCTTTAAAACCAACTGCAGTCACAGCCAGCGACTATCACTTTAGTGTATCATTACATCACGAACGGTGGTCAAAAAGCGCAACACGATTCCCGATTTAATTTTAATATTCCTCTGATTATTTATTAGAAACCAAGAGCGTGCGAACGCGCGCGACCAATCGCTGCATCCAAACAAGTTGTAAAGATGATATCCATTTAAACTGCGGCTGCTCCCCGCAACTATAAATAATATTCGCCTATTAATAATTTCTTGACTTTCGAGCAATTTTCGACTAGGATATCGAATAAGAGCGAAAGAACAGCCGCACGCTGCTCATCTCCCCAAATCTTTCGGGTCATCGTCAACGCGACGGCATCATCGAGCGCTGTCTCAGGGAAAATGAGAAATCGTGCTAATAATGCGACGAGGGCCACCTTTACCAGCCACCTACTCCGAGTCCCCCACCCTCCAATAATACCAAACGATGGCCATCGTCGGTTTGTTCCTAGAGATTCATCTCGAAAATAGTCAAGTGTTTATCCTAATGACCGTTGAGTGATGTATTTCATCTTTTTCCCTTTTGGAAGTTTAACAAGGGTGCCGGCGGCTGATGCTCACTTTCATGACACATCCAACGGGAAAATGAGGACCGTTGAAAGGGTCGAATGCGAGAATTTTCAAAGAAGGAAATTCAATCTCTTTGCACTCTGGACGACCAGCTACATAGATTGTCGCATTGCTAAAAGGGTGCGGAACTCTGGCTGCCATTCCAGAGGCTGGAAACTGACCCAAAGCTGGCAGCAAATGGCAAAGCACTGTTCTGGGATCGCACTCATGTTTTAATAAATAGGCACTTAAAACAATTTTCCATGCCGTTCGTTGGATTGTTGTTGTTACTTGATGTTGTGCTGAGATTTGGTTAATTCTAAAAAGGTTTGTAAGTTTCTAATGGAAGTGTCTAGGGAGTAGGGCCTCCTCGGTAGTGTGTTGGTGTTCTTGTTGGTCTTGCTGGCATTGGATTGATTCGTTCAGTGTCCTGGAGCGCTTTTGAAAACTCGAAATATGACGCAGAATTCACGCTTAATTTTCTCTTAATTTCTCTAATCTGTGAAACTGTTGGAAAAATCATATGCAACCAATCAAAGACGATCATAATTGTTCAGTATAAATGTGTGGTAAATCAACAAAAAATAAATTAACCAATTTATTGTGTCGGAAAAACAGAATTTATTCACAAGCAATAATAATATTATCAAATGAACAAAACAAGAAATTATCCTCCTGGATAAAACAAATGCAACTTCGTATATTGGCCACCAGATTGCCCTCAGCTTTCAATATTTCGTTGCGAATCCTTTATTGTCGATAACAGCCTTCTTGTGAGTAACTTTATTCTTCAAAGTTACTCGGGATTCATCAAATTTGCTCACTCTATGATGTTCTTCTCCTCCAAAGATAAAGAGTGGTGGGAATGCCAAAAAATGTGTGCGAAAACGAAAACAAAAACAACTTCACTCATATTTGATCATAAAACTCACATTTGCTCAGAATGCATCAGCTTCCATCAACTTGTATAATTGATAACTCGATTTAAAGTATTCTGGCAGCACTAGCTTGAATGTAACGGTGGTGACGGTGGCAACCTTGGCAACCAATAACAGCAGTATGTTTACTGTCTGGGAAAATTATTTGTTATCGTATCGTAAGAAGCTCTCATTTCAGGTGAGAAAGGTCACAGTATTTGGAGGAGGAATTGATAAGTAGATTGTTTGATATTGTTTAATTGTTTTCCCTGTAGGAAGGCGAGAAACAGATCAAATTAATTGACTGCCGAACGAATCAACCCCGAAAAAAGACCAATCCTGTTCGACCAACCGCAAATATTGAAAATTCCAGTTTTGCGACTGGTCTGGTCAGATCCGACTTGGTTGCTTTTTGGAGATGATCCGTTTTGCAGTCAATAAATGCCACATATTCCCATTGTACGGATTGATTGACCCAACCTAAAAAAAAAAAAAAAAAAAAATAATTACCTTTTTCTTTTCCTCCTTCCCCCCCCCCACCCCATAACAAACAACACCCCCCCCCCAAAAAAAAAAAAAAAAAAAAAATAAAAAAAAAATAGAAAAGGGAAAAAATACGTTTTTGAAGTGCCCTTCCTTTTCTAACAAAAGCACACCCCTAAATTAAAAAGGGAATGTCATTTGATCAGCAGTAATCCAATTGATTTTCAGTTGGTAGCAGGGTTCAACATTATCGACGCATAAAAAGGAAAATGAACTACCTACGCAATCGTTTCGATTCGAGCAAGATCATTTTCATGTATTCCATTTTGGTTCTTACTATCGAGTCACGATGAATATTTTTCCTGTCGAACATGACTTGTCTGCCGGTCATTTTCGTCTTTATGTTCATCAGTTCATTTGATTTTAAGCACATACTTGCGTCAATTGACGTAATGAACTACTCAAAACATGCGTCTTTTGATTATTGGTTTGTTTTCACTTCAATTCGGTACTGAATCGACTCAATCGACTATAGTCATGCGTCACGTCGTTACGTATTTCCTAGTTCCTACTATAAGTTTGTATCGAAAGATCGGTAAAATGGACTTTCCAGGACCATCCAAAACTCACGATATTTTTCCTTTAAACTTGGTCAGTTTTTCAGAGTGGTATTGTGTTTTCCTTCGGAATTACTGCTAATGTTAACCTTCCTCGGGTATTAAAAAAAAGTGACACATAAGACATCAGGGTCAATATTGATCCGGATTTCAACCTTTCTAGAATTATAAAATTTCAACCCAGACACAATGCTGCACTCCATTTGAAAGGTTATGGTCTGAAAAATGCATTGGTGGTGGAAATACCTGGTTCCACTAACATTGACCACCGAGAATCTGCTAAAAAGGGAAGAAGGTTTTGATTTCTATGTATTGAATTACATACAAAACATCCCAGACTTGTTGTAGAGAGTTTCCGCCTTCGACAAAGTTTCTCAGTATGTTATTTGTCGTCTTTTGACATCATCATATTAGTTCCAGATCAGGCCGCAAAGATGGCGCTGCAGATGATCTTTGCCAAATGAAGCGCTAGAGTGTTGCCGCTTCGAGCAAAGTTTCTTATTATGTCATTTTTCGTGTTTTGTCATTATCAGATAAGTTCCAGATTTTGCCGCAGAGATGGCGCTGCAGTCTATCTTTGACAAATGAAGCTCTAGAGAGTTGCCATTATAGACAAAGTTTCTCATTGTGCCATTTGTCGTCTTTCGACGTAATCATATTAGTTCCAGATCTTACAGCACAGATGGCGATGCAGTCTATCTTTGACAAATGAAATTCTAGAGAGTTGCCATCTTCGGAAAAGTTTTTCATTGTGACATTTGTCGTAATCATATTAGTTCCACATCTTTCAACAGAGATGGAGCTGTATTCTATGATTGTCGATTGAAGCAGGTGAGAGTTGCCGTCTTAGTTTTTCGGTATGTAATATGTCGCTTTTTATCATTATCATGTTCTCAGATTTTGCCGCAGAGATGGTGCTTCAGTTTATCTATGCCAAATGAAGCTCTAGAGGGTAGCCACCTTCGGCAAAGTTGTTCAGTATACAAAATGCATTCATTTGGAGGCGTTCGAGTTTTTTCAAAGAGGTTGAGATAGGCTGCAGCGCCATCACTGTGGTACTATCTGGAACTAATGTGATTATTTAATATGTCTTCATTTTACATTCTCAACAATTTTGCTGAAGACGGCACCTCTCTAGAGCCTCATTTGGAAAAGATAGACTGCAGCACCAACTTTGCGGCGCAATTTGGAACTTATCTGAAAATCTCAAGTGACTACATTTTACATTCGCAACAACTTTACCTAAATCGGCCACTCTCTAAAGCTTAATTTGACAAAGATAGACTGTAGCGCCTCCTCTGCAGCACGATTTGGAACTAATATGATAATATAAAAAAACGATTCGTTACGCACTGAGAAACTTTGCTGAATGTGCCAATTCTCTACAATGAGTCTGGAATGTTTTATATGCATTTCTGTTAACACAGCGAAACTAAAACTGCCTTCCCTTTGTAGCAGTTATGTTGAAATGTTATGTTTCACTTTTTTTTGTACAACCACCTTAAACTGATTTGCAAAAAAATGTTTATGCTAAACTGAAGAATTCCGTAAAATATTCAAAGTCAGAAATTTTCAGCCCAATTGGTTTAAAAATAAAAGAGATAGCGTACATTGAAGTTGCGCCATGGGTCAGAATTGACCCCAATATCTTCGGAATTTTAATCTCACTTTCCTTGACGAGGGTCGGGAAAATGAACTTATCGGCGTAATGGTATTCACGGTAGTAGAAAACGAGAAAGTGTTAAGGAATGAACTCAGTATATACTTCTATTTTGGGTTTATCACTAAAACCTAGAATTGAATCAACTTGTTCGTACATCATTCCGATTCAAGATGCTAATGCACTCTATGATGCCTAAATTTTAATGATGTCCGAAATAGATGCAAAAACTTAAAATCAAATCAACTTCTATAAGTGATCAATTTCATTTTTATTCCCTTCAGGGGTCATTGAAGTAAAAGAGAGACAGACCGCGGCATTTTTGAAAGATCAAATCATGGCAGTGATCCGAAGCTACGGTTTCCCCCATCAGTCTACCTACTTCATTGCAATACGGTAGTAACTTCATTTAACTGTGAAAAATGAACTGAACACGAAGCAAGCAAAAACAAACAGCATGAAAACAGATCGAAAGTGGTTCTATAGTTGTTGACATGGGATATGCTCGAAAAGAAAGGGCTTGATTTTCGTTTGATATTGATGGTGAACAGCTTCATCGTCGCTTGACAATTATCAATTGACGATGACTTTGCCGGGCCCTGCACCACCCCCCCCTACCCCTCTACCAGCAAAACCGCCCCCCTCTCCCCCCCCCCCCCGGGGAACGATCAAAATCGATTTCCTGTACAGCATTTATCTGCCCAAATCTTTGCCCGGATTTGCATTTCTGGAGAAGCAATCGTTTAATGTCATACGGCTTGACAGCTTCAACGGTAGTTTGGAATATTCTGACATCACCCACAGAGAACCTAAACTTCGTGGGTTCGTCAGAATAGCTCCCAAAATAGGGTGATGACTACCCCAACGTTGATACGGTAAACTTTCACGATAGAAATTCCTTGTTTTGATTGTGAAAATTCACTGTCAAAACCAAGCTTTACTAAAGGTAGGAGTGGTCAATATCACAATATGAATCCAGTGAACAAGGGATGCTCATATTTGCTCAGCGTTACTCACTCTCACTACTTACTTTGTGGGATCTCTTCCCAAACTTTTTGGATTTGCTCAAACAGTTGATCATTATTCCGCACATTTTGCACATTACGATCTCCCAAAGGTTCTCGATCGGGTTGAGATGCGGAGACTGCGGTTGCCAATGTTTAAGTATTATATTGTTATCCTTAAACCACTGTTTGGCGGTTTGATATATCCATCTTATTGGCAAATTCCACTCTGCATACGGTAGCATAACATCTTTGAGAATGCCATTATACATAAAATGATCCATAATACTATCAATACATTGAACGGGACTGTTTTGCCAATATAAACAATTTCTTTATTTTTCAACTCATCACTACCCGTCACGCACTAAACCGTCCAAAAAAAAATAAAAACAAACTTAAAACCGCGAAGAAAAGACCAAATTTTGATAAATTTTTTCACGTTTCTTGAAATGTCCCCACGGGTGATACGATCCCCTGAATGAAGAAGAAACACTGGAACTATTGGTGCTCTCCGGCGAGTTGGTCTCCTGGAAGAATGCGGAACCAGCGGCTGGATAGTCAAGAAGAAAATGAATATATTGTTTGGCTCAGGAAGTTCTAGCACACCGGTCCCAAGCTTAATGATTCGCACCTAATCACGTAACTCGCACCAACACACCCTCAAATATTCTGTCAAACTAACATAACAAATCAAAACAAAGCCAAGGATACTAGTACCGGAAGGTACTGAAAAGCGCAAGAGTGTATAGCAAGGTGCAGGCTGCAAGGTATACTTCGGACCTAGGGGTTCTACAACAGTTAACCAATTTCAAATCGCTAGTTACATATTGATTGTTGGCGGAACTGTCGAAGGTTACATGGACCACTTGGTGACGACGGCGGACGATTTGAGTGGAATCGGTTTCGAAGTCAACGATCAATGGTTGGCATCTTTGCTGCTGAAACGATTGCCCGACTATTATAATCCGACGATCGAAGGTACGGCTGGTATTAAAGGGTTGCTCCCAGCGTTACGGCGTTGATTTTGATGAGATGTATGCTCCCGTTGAACGCTATTCACCGACCCGATACCTGATGTCCCTGGCGGCTCAACGCAATTTGGCCGTGGATCAAATGGACGCAGTAGCCGCTTTCCTACAAGGAAAGCTAACGGACGAAGTCATCCACAGGGTGCGGCAGAAAATAATGCGAAAATGTTCAAACTTGAGTATTGGGTTAATTCGTGTAGCTAGTGACTAATTTCTGTCGAAAGTGTATTTGTTTATGTTTACTTTCAAGTGCTGCATCCAAACATTCTATTTGTTTTAATGCAAATTCGTCAAAATGTTCGCGAAAGAATTGATCACCAGTTTGTTACTCGCCCAGAAGAAGCCGAAAGAGATTGCCAAGGTGGTAGGGTGCCATTTGGCAACAGTTTACCGCATAAAGAAGTCCCTTAAGCAGCGGAAGCCGGGAAGCGGACGTCCGCGCTTTGCACGCACGCCGAACGTGATCAAATCGGTCCGTGCAAAAATTGCTCGCAACCCGGTGCGTTCCATAAGAAAACTTGCAAAGGAAGCCAATATTTCGGAGAAATCCATGCGGAGAATCATCAAAGAAGACCTGCATGCATCTTCTAGAGGCAGAGTAAACTTGCCACTTGATTACGGACCGGGTCAAGGAACTACGAGTGACTCGTTCCAAGAGATTGCTTTCCTTGTTGAAGAAGGAAAAAATGATAATCCTGTTCTCCGACGAAAAGCTTTTCAGCATCGATGCTGTGGCCAACAGCCGCACGGACCGGTTCATTTCACCGCAGAAAATGGAGAACGTTCCGGAAAAAGTGAAATTCAAATTTCAAACCAAACATCCGGCTGGTGTCATGATGTTTGGCTTGGTGGCGTCCAACGGTTTGAAAATGCCGCCTGTTTTCATAGATGCTGGAGTTAAAATCAATACCGAAGTGTATATCGGTATTTTAAAGGACCAAGTGCTTCCCTGGGTGAAGGCCAACTTCTCCGAGGACCAAAACGTTGTCCTACAGTAGGATGGAGCGCCATGTCACACGTCCACTCGAACCCAACAATGGTTGAACGATAACATGAAGTTTTGGCCGAAGGATTTGTGGCCCCCTAGAAGTCCAGATCTTAATCCGTTGGATTATTCGATTTGGGCATATGTTGAGCACAGCTGAAAACATCACACCCTAGTGTGAGAACCCTGAAGTCAACCATAACACGCACATGGCAGTCAATGTCGGAGGACTACGTCCGAAAGGCATGCTCTGGCTTCCGGCGTCGGCTCGAGGATGTTATTAATAAAAATGGAGGACACATTGAATAAATTTGTTTAAAAGGACTTGATAAAGATAACTGCACTCGAAAATGTTGATATAATTGCTTGAATTAGTTGAAAATGGGATTTGAAAGAAATAGAACAAATTTTCGCATTATTTTCTACCGCACCCTGTACCCCTCCCCTCCACATCGCCTACAAAATACCCCCCTCACCCTCTTCCGTTCCCCTCCCCGCACCCCTTCCCCCCCCCCCCCATCCCTTATATCCCCTATAATTCCCCCCTCCTCCCTCCCCCACACCCCCCTTCCCTCTCTTTGTGGTTTTTCGGTTTCGGTTCCTCCCGCTTCCCCCTTCATCGCCCTCTGACCGGTTCCGCTCTTCCCAAATTTTTTTTTTTTTTCCGTCCATTCACATGACATTTCCTTTCTCCCCCACCCTTATCCACAAAGAATTATTTGAGGCTCAAAATTAACGCGTATCTTTTGTAACTGTTGTCGTAGATTGATGTATTCTTCAGTCCCGTTGTTTCTGTAGAATTTTATATGACAAAAATACGAATTAGAAATGCGTAAAAAGAGTTTGGATTTTAAAAACTTTCTGTTTTAGCAAATTTGTTTATCACTAAGTGAATTCCAAGATGTTCTGCTGGTTGCATCCCTAAAGAGTGCCCACGAATGAATAGCACTAGTATCAATTGCTTCTATATTAATGTTGTTTTATGTCTATGCTTCTATATGTTTTATGTCTCATATATTAAAGTCTGACGGGTCCTCCCTTAGCTCAGTCGGTAAAGGCGCGGCTACAAAGCAACACCATGCTGAAGGTTACTGGGTTCGATTCCCGATCTGGTCTAGGAATTTTTCGTTAAGGAAAATTTCTCGACTCCCTGGGCAATAGGGTATGATTGTACATGCCACACAATCATACTAATGCAAAAATGGTACCTGGTATCGAAATCTCTTAGTTAAGAACACTAAGTTGAGAGCAAGCAATAAGCTAATTGCGAAAGCTAAGAAGAAGGTTAAAGTCTAACGACTCTCTGATGACTGTTTCATATAAGGCAAAGCATTATGGGTACTCTGATTTGTATTTTGTATATTATAAAAATAACGGTGGTTGTTACATACCTTGTTTCCATGTAGTCACTAATCCTAGTTATTAGGGCAAGTTCGTCCGTGGCATCTACGATTCGTGCAACTAATCGCTGGGGGATATATTTCGCAAAGAATGCCCACCGTTTTGTTTTCACAGCCCCCCCTATTTTTATAAGCAAGGCCCTATCCCCACACATTAATTTAAAATCTTCCGGTTTTTCTATATATTTACCCAGATACTTCCGTAATACTTGGTTTCCTGTAGGGAGGTTCACGAGCTCTGGCAATCCACGTATATCAGCCTCCATTCTGCTGAATTGCTCTTCGGTGAGGTCTTCCAGGGCCGAGTTCATGAAGCCTGTTCTCGCGACCATGTTTTTAAGGTGGGCTGGTATGGTGCACTTAAGAATACCTTCAACTTTCTCCCCAGAAATTAGCCTGTAAATCTCACTGCAAACAGTATGCAAGAATTGAAAAATATAACTAATTAGTTACCTCCGAATCATCCATGATCGTGCTAGGAGAATTTCCTGGATAATCTGTGTGTTTACGTAGAGTTGTCTGTATCGGTCTACCGTAGACGGAATACGGAACTGTCGTCGACCAGCCTGGCGGCCTAACGAAGAGGAGGCAACGGAAGAAAAAAACTCCGATGCACGGACAGTGAAAACTTCGTTTTTATTGCGATGTCAGAAGAAAATTTTACTCAGGGCTGGTAGCTTATTCATGGATAAATAATAGTGACTTTAGTGACTAAAATAATAAAAAATAGTGACCAAATAAATGTGACCAAATAGTGACTAAAACGTGATTTTCAAATTTTAGTATTTTTTAAATCTTTTATACATTTGTTGTATAAGTACAGTAAAAAATGTACTAAGTGATCACCCCCGTTTGCACAAATGAATAATACTGCGGCGCAGTGTCACTTTTTGGGTTTTTTGTTGTTGTTAAGAAGCCTGTAATCAAGCGACTTTTATTTTCTCCACGACTTCCTTTTTGCAAAGACGGGTCTACACGATTAAACTTCATTTTACCATTTTACTCGTATTTTATTTACAGTCCATACGCAAATGCCCGCACCTTGGCCTTAACCCCGGCCATAAGATTCTGCACAACCTGTGAATCAACCGTTTTTTGCATGTAAACCCATACTTTCTTCAGTTCCTCGACTGTCTTCACTACCTTAGGTCGTTTAAGAAGGTGCTGCTTCATAATCGCCCAGTACTTCTCGATGGGGCGGAGCTCCGGAGTGTTGGGAGGGTTGAACATTTTCGGCACGAAATTGACCTTATTGTCCGCATACCACTTCAGCACGTCCTTGGAGTAGTGGCATGAGGCCAAATCCGGCCAGAAGATTGTTGGGACGTTGTGGGCCTTCAGGAGAGGAAGCAGCCGCTTCTGGAGGCACTCTTTTATGTACACCTGTCCGTTCATCGTGTCCTGGGTCACGAAAGGTGCACTCCGCTTCCCGCACGTGCAGATGGCTTGCCAAACCAGGAATTTCTTCGCAAATTTGGACATCTTCTGAGTGCGGACATGCTCCGGAACGCTGAACTTATCCTTGGCCGTGAAAAACAGGTTGCCGGGGATCTGTTTGAAGTCGGCCTTCACATATGTTTCGTCGTCCATGATGCAGCATTCAACTTTCGTCAGCATGTTGAGGTACAACTTCCTGGCACGGGTTTTGGCGGACTTGTTCTGCTTCTCGTCGCGATTAGGGGCCTTTTGTACCTTGAACGTTCGAAGCCCAGCCTTAGTTTTGGCCTTCTGGACAAAACTTCGGCTTAGGTGCAGCTTCTTAGCCACATCCCGAACGGAGGCGGTTGAAGGCCCCAACTACGCGGTTGTGATTTTTGGTGTTGTACGGAATACTTTTTCCTTCACTTCTGGGCTTCCGATCGGTGGTCAACCGTTCCTCGAACCGCTTAATCACTCGCGACACCGTGGAATTCGCGATTCCCAACGTTTTAGCGATGGAACGATGCGAGAGATCCTTGTTCTCGTGATAAACGGGGTTGCCAGAAGGGCACCAAGAAATAGTTCTATAATGCGACCGTTAGCACCAGTTTCGAGGATGTGGAGACATATTCTCAGTCCGTGCTGCCAGAACCAACA